>JAFEMH010000935.1:162500-578287 GCA_022495995.1 Adenophora triphylla var. japonica
TTAGATTTTTCTAATGTAATGGCTAAATTACTAATGCAACGCCAAAATCCAAAACCCAAAACCCAAAACCCTAAACTTATATCCTATACCCTATACCTTATACCCTATACCCTATACACTATACCCTATACCGTATACCATATATACTATATCCTATACCTTATACCCTATACCTTATACCCTATACCCTATACACTATACCCTATAACCTATACCCTATACCATATACCTTATATCCTATATCCTATACACTATACCCTATACCCTATGCCCTATACCCTATACCCTATATTCTATATCCTATACCTTATACCCTATACCATATACCCTATACACTATACCCTATAGGGTATAGGGTATAAGGTATAGGGTATACCCTATAGGGTATATGGTATACCCTATAGGATATAGGGTATAGGGTATAAGATATAGGACATAGGGCATAGGATATAGGGTATACCCTATAGGGTATAGAGTATAGGATATAGTGTATAGGATATAGGGTATAGGGTATAGTGTATAGGGTATAGGATATTTATTTTTGAATTGAGATAAATATTTTAGACATTTTTTGGTAAGGAAGTTTTTTTTTAAAAAAATTATATAAAATAAGTTAGAAATTAACTAAATATTTCTATCAATTATTACTTAGGTATATTAATATTTCTTAGAAGTTTAAATTATTAAATTAATGAGTATTATTATTAATTAATAATATTATTATTATTAATAATTATTAATATATTCAATTATTTAATTGAATAATTAACAATAAAATTATATAATATAAAAACATTTACTTTAAATTTTTAAATTAATGAGTATTTTTTAAATTTTTTTTGAATAGAGATAAATGTTTTAGACTTTTTTTAGTAAGAAAGTTTTTTTCAAAAAAATTATTTAAAAATTACTTTTTGTAAATTTCACTAATAAAAATAGTCTAAAATATTTTTTCCTAGTCAATAAAAATTACTAATTATTATTAGTACTATTATTAATATTAATTAATTAATCAATTATATAATTAATGATTCATTAATAAATATTATTGATAATAAATATTATTATTATTGATATTAGGCATAATGTTATTTTATATTTTAAATTATTATTATTATTAATTATTTTTTATATCATTTATTATTATTATTAATTATATAATAATAATTATTAATATATTCAATTATTTAATTGAATAATTAACAATAAAAGTATATAATATAAAAATATTTACTTTTTTTGATATTATGTATTACTAGTTATTATTAATATTATAATCCATGTGGTTATTTGAGACGCAATAAAACAAAACCATGTGGCATTGTTTTATTGGGTCTCAAATAATCACGCGGATCATGAGCTAAACCAAATTCAACCATTCACACATTCAATCCAACGGTCCACAACTATTCTAAACAAAACCAATAAATCCCTCTTTCTCTCCTCATTTCTCTCTCTTTATTTTCATTTTATCAAAATAAACAAACCCATTTCTCTCTCTCTCATTTCCCTCCGACACCACCCTTCCAGCTAACCAGACGCTCTCCTCCCTCCTCTCTCCCATTTCGGCGATTAAAGGCCTCCGATTTCTCTCTTTCTCTCTCTCTCATTTCCCTCCGGCGTCACCCTCAGCTAACCAGACGCTCTCCTCCCTCCTCCCTCCCATTTCGGCGATTAAAGGCCTCCGATTTCTCTCTCATACTTCGCGGCCAAAGCAGCTCTCCCCTCTGGCACCGATTTTTGCAAACTTGGCCTTCTCAAGCGTTCGTCTCTCATCACCAGAGCTCTCCAGGCGCTACTTCCCACCACCTTCTCTCCGGTACCCTTCCAGTCCAGATCTGGCGTTCTTTCACTCTCCGAACGGTTCGATTTCAATGTGCCACAATCCTCATACGCAGTGTTGTTCATTTTAACGTATTTTGTGTTTTATTTCGATTTGTACAAACTTTTGTTTGATTTGTGGATGGTTGTGGATGGTTGTGGAGGTGGATGGTGGTGGAGCAAAGTGTAACTTTTGAAAAATGTAAGGATTGATTTGAATATATAAAAAGTTAAGTGACTGATTTGAGAATAAAAAATATAAAGGGACTGATTTGAGAAAAAAAAGTTAAGGGATTGTTTTGAGAATAAATATATATATATATATATATATATATATATATATATATATATATATATATATATATATATATATATAATCTATATATTGAAAAAAGAAAATAAAAAAATTAATAAAATTGTGAAATTATGTAATAAATTTCAGGGACTCATCTACTTTTTGGCGTTACATTAGGTATTCAACTACTTTTTAAATTGGCGTTGCATTAGGTACTCATCTACTTTTTGGCGTTGCATTAGGTGTTCATATAGTTTTAAAATTGGCGTTGCATCAGGTATTTACCTGATGCAATGCCAAAACTCTGGCGTTACATTAGCTTACTATATCGTTGCATTAGAGCTAATGCAACGCAAGAGAATGCAACGGCCATTTTGCGTTATATTAGGCCTAATGTAACGGCTTTTGGGCCCTAATGCAACGAAATTTGGCGTTACATTAGGTCAGAAATGTAGTAGTGGAGGTTGTTTCTCTGATTAGGTGTAGATTCACTCAACTTCTAAGCTTAATTTGATTCTGTGTGTGTCTTTTGTTCATTTTGAGCAATGCATGTATGTGTGTGTGTGTGTTGTTTGTCAAGGCAATCTAAGGGTGTGGGTGTGGTTTTTATTAAGGTTTAGGCGGTCAAACAGTGACCAACTTAGGCTGTAATTTGGGACTCTTGGGCTGTGTTTTTGGGACTGCTGTGCTGCCTTCAATTTCACAGTAACATTTTGGATCAGTGCCTTGGATTGTGACTGGCTTTCGAAAATAAACAGATACTTGGGTATGAGCCAAATTTCTCTATCTCATACTCTGTTCAATTAAGTTAATTTATTTAGTTTTAGATTATTGATTAGTTCCTTAACTAACTTGTGCTTTCTTTTATGGTTTATTTGCTTCCGCAATCACGACTTCGATGCAACGTTTTACTTCGTGAATCCTTGGGCGAGTGGTAAGTTCACTCAAAAGTGTTATCAGAGCTCTGGTTAATTCGCGAACAGCGAACGGTAAATAAGAAACATAGTACAAGGCTACTTGGGTAAGAAAAATAAACTCAATTTATTATTTTCGCTCTAGTTTTTTAATTCTTATTTTTTCCTAGTTGTTGTGTTTTGGTGCACTAATAATTATTTCGTTTGCTATCCTGTCTGTTTTTAGGAATTGGAAATTTGTTGTTTGTATGGCTGCTAATATGAATGGTTATGTTACAAAGTCATTCAATGCAAATGTGATTTTTTGACTTGGCAACAAAAAATGATAGGTATTTTAATTAAAGAAAAAGTTTTTAAAGATGTAACCCAACAATTTGCTGAAATGGATAAACAAGAATAAAAAAGTTGAAATGGTTGAATGTGATTATTTTTCGATTATTTTGAATTTGTCTGCCTTTTTTATGAGAAAAGTTGATAAATATGATAATGCTAAAGCTCTTTGGGATAAACTATAAGAATTATATGTTGAAATATTGTTACCTAGTAAAATGTATTTACTTGAGAAGTTCTTTCAGTTTAAATTAAACTTGAACAAAGACATGGATGATAACATTGATCGATTTACTAAACTTGTGCAAGATATTAAGCAAACCAGTGATAAGAAAATTGATAAATATACTCATATTGTGCTCTTGAATGCTATACCTGACTCTTATGCTGATGTTAGATTTGCTATTAAGTATTGTAGTAATGATATTGTGCTTGATACTGATATTAACGGGATTAAAAGCAAAAAGTTGGAATTAAAAGTTATTAAGGGTAGATCAAATGTTGGTGAGGTTAATATGGTGAGAGGGAGACCGACTCAAATGACTAATTATCAGAATAAGCAACATGATAAGGCGAAATCATGTAAGAATAATGAAAGAAAAATAAGTAATGAACGGAATAAAAGTGAAGGGCTAGGCCCAACATACAAAGCCCAAATTATTCAGACATTATTATCGCAACGCCCATGACTGGGCCGGCCCAGCTATTACAAAACCCGGGGCCCATCAAAGATCAGTCGACCTAGCTCATTGTCCGACCATCACTAGTCCTGACCTAGCTTTGTCCGACATACGATCATCTCCTTGTGCAATTCCATCCGGCTAAGATACGAAGTCAGGTCAACCTTGATCCATTCAGGCGACCTCGACCTACAGAGACGTACGTCGATCTACAGAGACATACTACGTTTACAACTCTTTCCATAACAGATTCCTATATTCACGGAACACGATATGCCTATTTTCTCTCCATGATTCACGGGATCTGGCGCAATCCTACTACAACAATATCTCCTATCAGAGCCTATAAATACCTGGCAACATCAACCGTTTAGAGGTACGTAATGCTTATTTTGCTGTTCAATTCTCTATACAGTTTATAAGCCAAATACGTGACACTTACTCTCACGCCGGAGGGTCTTAGCCGGAGACCACCCCGGCTAATCGTGTGTTCCCTATTTCAGGTCAAATCACTACAAGAAAAATGGTTTTTTCCGGCACTTTTAATCCGGCACTTAATTTTGTGCCACCAATTTCCGGCACTTTTTTAATAAGTGCCACAAATTTTCGGCACTTTTCAGAAACTGCCACAAATATTCGGCACTTTTTTAGAAGTGCCGCTAATTTTTGGCACTTTTTTAAAAGTTCCGCTAATTTTCCGGCACTTCTTTAAAAGTGCCGCTAATTTTTCGGCACTTTCTTAAAAGTGCCATTAAATTTACGGCACTTTTGAAAAAGTGCCGCAAATTTCCCGGCACTTTTGAAAAAGTGCCGCCGCAAATTTTCTGGCACTTTTGAAAAAGTGCCGCAAGTTTTTCGGCACTTTCTTAAAAGTGCCGCAAATTTTCTGGCACTTTTGAAAAAGTGCCGCAAGTTTTTCGGCACTTTCTTAAAAGTGCCGCTAATTTTTCGACATTTTATTAAAAGTGCCACGAAGTTCCGAAACTTTTTCGAAAGTGACGCTAGTTTCTTACACTTTTAGTAATTTGCAGTTATTTTTCGACCGACTTATGTAAATGTCACTTGTTTTGGCGTTTTGACACATTGCAAATTAATGTGGTTGACTAGGAAATAATATTTTAGACTTTTTATTAGTGATTTTTTTACAAAATGGTATATAAGGTTGTTGTAAAACTATTTAATTGAGTAGGAATTGAATGTTTTAAGGTTAATTTAGTCTATTTCAAATATATTGGTTAGAGTCCTTATATATAGACATTTATAAAACAATAAGTATTTTGAAAATATTTTGACACGGAGGAAGTATTTCTTTTTTTAATTCTTTCAAATTCAATTTTGGTATCTTTTATTTTAAGAGATGGACGAAGTATATTATAACAACTCAAAATCGAGTACTAAATTCAATGACATAGGTAATTTTGTATCTATGTTTTTAATTTAATTTAATTTAAATTTTCTTTTTCTTTTCCTTTTCCTTTGAAAAAAAAACAAATTTACTTTTTCCTTCTGAAATTAAGTTTTCTTATAATTTTCATCTAAATTTTTTATTTTTCCCGGTTACCTTTTCAGAATTCCCTCCACACGTATTTTCCCCAATTACTTCCCTCCCCGTAACGAATTCCCTCCCCCATATTTTCCCCATTTATTTCCCGTAACTTCCCCCGTCCACATTTCTAGTTCTAGGGTTTTTTCAGATCAATTTCATCGCCATAGCCATCGCTCTCTAATCTCTTTCCCTCTCTCGATCAAACGCCGTCGCCGACACACTCCTTACTCTCTTCTGCTCTCGATTTCTTTGTTCCTAACATGTTCGAGTGTTTCTCTGCACTTGCAGCCTTGCAGGTATGTGATTTTCGTTGAAAAAAATGCAATCTTGTTTTAAATTTTGAGTAGATCGATTAGGTTAAAGGGAAGATCTCGAGAAGGCCAGCTCAAGCACCGGCGATGTGGCTTGAAACTATGTCTACGTTATCAGAGACGCTTAGGTTTACGTATTCGAAAACCCTAGGGAAATGGCCTATTGGGGATTTAGCTTTTGGAATTAATTATTTAATGCGAAGATAGGTACGGTTTCCCCCTATTTATATTTTCATTTATTCAAAATTACTTGTCTGTTCATTTGTATTTTATCGTGATGATTGGTGGAGTGATAGTGAATGTGTTTGACCAATTGGCCTGAAATTTGCAATTGCATTTGCAATCGAATCACGGAAGAATTGCTACAATTTGTGTACCGATGGTGAACCTGATAGACTAATTAACCTCAATTTTGCAAATTGAGTACTGTCTCCATGTCTTTGGTTCTGATAGTTTTGTGCATTAAAGGGTGAATGTGTTTGGAACTTTATAGCAATGGAAGCTTAGTTTCAAAATAGAACTTTGAGAAGTGCGATCTTGCAACTCCTCTCGATTTTTTTCACACAATTTCCTTTAATGCAATAGGGTTGGTTTCCACGTGTCTCACTTGCTTATGCTGCAACCATGCGATGAAAATTGTGTAAAAACTGAGCGAGAGGAGCCAATGGTACTACGGTACTACCTGAAAATGAAAGTAGGATTCTTTGATTAAAATACTGTCTACTTCGCCCTTTGATAATGATAGTTCTGTCATTTCTGTGCATTGAGTAGTATGACTTGGTGTTCTAGCCATAACCTTTACACTCAATTACATCAGTGTGACATTGGATGGTCACCACATGTTCTTGTTTGCCTATGCGGCAAGTGACAAACACTCGATGGTGCATTGAAGGAAATTGCATGAGAATGTAATGGAGATGAGCCAAGTATCAAGTGGAACTACTCGAAAAGGAAACTGGGAAACTTCATTGGAATGAGGGAGAATATGAAAACTTAAGAAAGTAATGTGATTATTTGGGGTACTATTTCTAAAAAGTGTTTGATCTTTCTATATTGAAACGCGGAAGCAAAATATAAAGATTATTTTTGGTACTTCAAACTCAAATGAGATTTTGTGTGCTAATTTTGGATGAGGTTATCAAATTTGATGCGTTAAAGAGTGTACTTGTTAATGCAGGGTAATGTACAAGTGGCAAGTGTATATGCTGGAGAAAATTGTATACAACTCAGGGGACCTGAATGATTGCAGAGTTAAAACACCATTTGAGGTTTTTGACTCCCTGCATGCTTTTCTTGAAGAAGCCATTTCCTCTCCGTTCTCTCTCTCCCCGTTCGATTGATTGAAGATTTTAAGGTGCCTCTCAATTTATTTATTTTCCTCTTTCTGCCGCTCTTCTCTCTCTGCTACTCAACAAATATATGTCAATAGATTTTCATTTTCAGCTATGGAATTTGTTTTTTTGGTTTTTTTTTAAATTGAGCAATAAAGATCAAGATATATTATCATATAACGAGTTACCTCAGTTCTGCAACTGGCCTTGTTTCATTTTCAGCTATGGAATTTGTTTCTCTCTAGTGACGTGTTCTGGTAAGAAACTAAGAAACTGCTTGATATCTACTCTGGCTTGGGCATTTGTTAGGCTGTAGTGAATGTGCTTGTTTTTTTCTGTTGTTTTTACCTGCTGAAAGGTTGATATCCACTCTGGATTGGGCATTTGTTAGGATGTAATGAATGTGCTTCTTGTTCTTCTGCTGTTCTCACTTATTTATTGTTGTTTTTACCTGCTGAAATTTTTCCCTTATATAATACAAAAAATAAAAATTTTAAAAATCTAGCACTGCAGATGGTCTGTATGATTCCGTCTTTTGGGCAGTGTTTTTATCTTCCATTGTTCCCCCAAGCTTCATATTTATTCACCTGAGCTTCTATTATCTCATTTGTGCAGAGAGGTAATTTTTTTACATAATTTTTAACTATTTTACAGTAAATTTATCTATTCATTTTTTGCTTCAGGTGGGGGGGGGAGGGGGGAGGGCTATAGGTAGGAAGAACAAAATATATCCCAAATTTACACAAATCAAGACAAAGTTCAGTTGGTTCAAGTTATACAATATATATCAAGTCCTCTACCTAGCACAAAATATATCCCAATAGCTTGAACTATGCAGCAAGACTATAAGCATGTCATATGGAGGGTATTGGACTATTGGTATTGTGGAAATATCTTTCTAGCAATGTGAATAGTTTGCAATTGCTACTGTGCAATCAGTTCTTAGGGTGTATTTCCACTATCATGCAAATTCAATATTTAAAGTTACTTTGCCTAGTAAATCATCTATTAGTGTTTAGAAGAGCCACCATTAGTGCTAAGGCTAAATCCAGCTATCTTAATGCAGCCGCCTTGTAATAGAGAAAAAGACATTTAATTTTTTTTCTATTACTTCATTCTCATAATAAATATTCCATTTAACTTTTTAATGTTTTTAACAATCTGATTCACTTGTTTCAGGTGGTAGTCCCAAGCGAAGGTTGGAAGGACAAAGGTCGGAAGGACAACCAAATGGGTTTAAAGATTAGGATGTATCAGTAATTAACATTTGTTGGAATGTAATATGTGTGGAAACTATTTTTGGTTTGTGTTTGTTTTGATTGTTTTGAGATTGTTTTGGAATTGTAGTAAAATTTGAATATATCTTGTTCTAGAGAAAATCAGTCAAAGGGAATGAATTTGGCATTTTATTTTTTTGATTACATCTTTTCTAGAGTTCAGATCGGATCGGGGCTTCGGATCGTTGCTTCGGATCGGATCGGATCTCGGATCAGATAACTTCGGATCGGATCAGGTTCGGCAAATGTTTTGTAGTGTTCGGATCAGGTTCGGATCAGGTCTGATCCGATTCGAACCCGACCCGTTGTCATCCCTAAATGCACCGCTAATATTGGAGAATATTAAAAGTGTCACTAATTTCCGACACTTTAAAAAAAGTGCCGCTAATTTTCTGGCATTTTAGACGTGCCGAAAAATTAGTGGCACTTTTATAAGTGCCGGAAAATTAGCGACACTTTTATAAGTGCCAGAAAATTAGCGGCACTTATAAAAGTGTCGGAAATTTCCGGCACTTTTAGAAGTGCCGCTAATTTCCGACACTTTTAAAAGTGTCGGGAATTTTTCGACACTTTAAAAGTGCCGGAAAGTATTGCCGACACCACTTTTTCCGGCACTTTAAGAAGTGCCGGAAAAAGTGCCGGGAAAAGCTTTTCCGTCACTTTTTTAACATTTTCGGCATTTTTAAAGTGCCGGGAAAAGGCATATTTGTTGTAGTGAATAAAGCCAGTGGATCAACCTAATTGCTGGACGTAGGCTGATCAACACTTTCCCTGCAGCATCAGTTTGGTTCCATTGTTGGGAACGAAGCTTATTTGACCTCGAAATCCAATCAAACAGTAACCATGGTATCTGACGGGCACACCACTACCCCCTCCACTGAGAACGAACAAGAAAACGCGGGTAGAAACATAGACACCGGTGCCGAAAATCGTAACACTAATCTACCTCCTCCCCCACCACGCCAAGTTAGAAGAGCAACCCGCTCCAATAGCATCGTTGATAGCACAGGCTTGCAGGATAATAGGAGAGAAAAAAGACCTATGATCACGCAAGAAGGAGAGCCACAGCCAAAGCGACAACTGGTAGGTCGAACAGTTGCAAGCGACAATCCAGGTCCCTCAACTAATCACCTTAGTAGGAAAGAGATTTTGATGGAGCAGGCTAAGTTGCTCCAAAGTTTGTTGGAAGTTCACGAAGAGTTACTCTACATGCCAGAATCTCCTAAAGGTGATAGAAGATCACATCGACCTGCTCCTTCTATTACCTCCCACATACAAGCTAATGGAGGTGCTAGACAGAATGGAGGCCCTAGGCCGTCAGTTAAACAATCGAGGATCGAGATGCCTCCTCCCTCTCTCATCAACATTGATCCCAGTGTTGACCTAAGAGATAGGCTAGACCAACGAATAGAGCAACAGGCCGAGTCAACCTTGAGGAGACAACAAGTGGACGAAAGGAATATGTGAAGGTCGCCAGTAAGGTCAGTTAGGTCGCAGTCCCACAAAGAAAGAAGGGGTAGAGAAGCGACTCCACCTAGAAGTGAAAGGCAGAGGGCCTACTCTAGAGGAGAGCCTCACCAGGAGGAGAGGCAAAGATCCAACAACGTCTCCTATTAAAGGAATGACCATGATGCCAGGGAGCTGCTGAGTCTAAAAAGAAGGTTAGAAAAAATGGAGGCCGATAGAAAGGAGGATGAAGGAAAGGGCGAACAAAACTATAATACTCTTCGACCCTTGTCCAGAGAGTTGCTCAAACTAAGACCTCCCGTGGGTTTTAAGTTGCCTTCATTAGACAAGTATTCAGGTGCGACCAACGCCGTGAACCACATGCAACACTTTGAGGCCACCATGTGATTGGTCTCCTCCGAGGATGATGCGCTGTGCAAGGTACTAACCAGCACCTTCATAGGTGCAACACTGACTTGGTTCCGTGGTTTAGCGTCGGGCTGCATTACCTTGTGGGAATACATGAGTAAGAAATTTTTGGATCGATTCTCTACGACTGGGGCCCGTAAGAAAACTATCACCGACTTGAACAACCTAACTCAGGGGAAAACAGAGAGCACCCTGAGTTATTTTACAAGGTTTAAAGAGTTGGTCGACCAAATTGAAGAGGACCTGACAGACAGGGAGGTCATTAATTGCTTTCGAAATGAGGTGTCCTCTCCTGACCTGGACTACGAGCTCCAAGTTAGGAGGGCGACCATGAGGCAGGAATTGTTTGAAAGTGCCTACGTTGTGGCCATAGCTAAGAAAAGGAAAGAAAAAAAGAAAGATAAAGGCTCAAAGCATACAGAAACTGGAGAGTCTAATAAAGGGGGTCAGGCAAAGCACAATGACCACAACAACAAGGGGAAGAACAGAACGAGGGAGACTGAGAGAGTCCCTGAGAGTTTCACCCCCCTAACAGTAAGTCGAACTGAAATTATGAATACAGTCGAATTGGGGCCACCTGTTCCAATGAACCCCTAGAACAAATTTAGAAGGGAAAACGACAAGTATTGCGAATTCCATAAAGACACCGGCCATACTAATGAAGAATGCATGAGCCTGAAACGGATCATCCAGAAGTGGGTCGACAGTGTTTGTTAAAAACAAGATTTTTCAGTTAGCCAAGCTTCCCTATGTGCCTCCTAGAAGTTATGTTAAAAACGAGGTAATCAGCTTTTATCCCTACGAGTTGGTAGCTAACATGACTGCAAGGGAATAGATTTTGGTGATTCCTGGGATGATCGACGAGTGCACATCCAGCAGGATTTTGATCGACACGGGGGCCTGCAAAGATATCCTTTACTACAAAACTTTCATCGATATGGGCCTAACAGACGCAAGGCTGTCACCTTATTCAGGTCGACTTGAAGGCTTCACTAACCACAGGGTTGATGCTAAGGGCCAGATCGTGCTAGAGGTGAATATCAGACATCACCCGTTGAGGATAGTTGCAAAGGTAACATTTATTATGATAGATGTTGTGAGTGATTATCATGCTATTCTAGGTATCCCTGGACAGGCCACCCTGGGGATGGTAGCCTCAATATCTCATCAGTGAGTCACGTTCCCCACCTTAGCAGGAGTGGGTTGCGTTCTGGGTGCAGCTCGGGCATATCTGGATCATGTCTTGCGACAAAAAAGAAGAGGGAGCTAGAAATTGATACTCCAGAAGCGAGTTGGAAGCTCTCCAGATCGGTCACCACAACTTCACGACTATCTACAATCACATGTGTGGAAGAGGCGACCTATCCCTCACATGACCATGTCATGACTGAGCCGACACGTCCCTCTCAAAACACTATGGTCGAAACAGATGCAGTTATGGTCGACATGGTAGTCATAGGCGACCTAAGCCTCCAGATCAACCCTAACTCGGGGGCCACCAGTGGGGAGATAGCAGCTGAAATAGATGATATGATTGTCGAAGAAGCTCCACACTTAGAAGCAGAGGAGATAAGAAGGGTGAGAGAGATCATCATTGAAACTCTACAATTCAGAGATGGCCCGAAGCTAGAGCCAGTTGACGAGCTAGAGGAAGTAGTTGTGAATCCTGCCTACCTCGAGCAACTCATCAGAATTGGGAGACATTTATCATCTGAAGAAAGGACAGAAATAGTCGAGCTGCTGAAAGAGAGCACAGATGTCTTTGCTTGGCAAGTAGAAGACATGAGAGGGATAAAGGAAGAGGTCGTTGTGCACCGTTTGGGGGTCAACCCCACCATCAAACCCAAAGAGCAGAGGTTGCGGATTTTTGCTTGTGACAAAGAAGAGGTCATCAAGCTAGAGGTAAATAAACTTCTTAGTGAAGGTATCATCAAGGAGGCATCCTATACTACCTGGCTAGCAAATGTGGTGATGGTAAAAAAGGCAAATGGCAACTGGAGGATGTGCATCGACTTCACTAATCTGAACGTAGCCTGCCCCAAGGATAGCTACCCTCTACCCAGGAATGACAAGCTGGTCGATTCTATAGCTGGACATGTCACCTTGAGTTTCCTCGATGCTTACTTCGGTTATCACCAGATCAAGATGCACGAGGACGACATAGAGAAAACTGCCTTCCAAGCTGCTGGGGGTACATACTGTTACGTCATGATGCCCTTCGGGCTAAAGAATGCAGGGGTGACCTATCAGAGGATGGTCAACAAGGTCTTTGCAAGTCAGATTGGCCGAAACATGGAGGCCTACATCGAAGATATGGTCATAAAAACAAAGTTCGGATGTCATGTGGTCGACCTAAGGGAAACGTTCGCCAATGTGCGAGCAAATGACATGAAGTTGAACCCTAGCAAGTGCGTGTATAGAGTGGCAGCTATAAAGTTTTTAGGTTTCATGGTGTCACAGAGGGGTATAGAAGCCAACCCTGAAAAAATCAAAGCTTTGGTTGAGATGCAGGAGCCGACCTGCATTAAGGAGGTACAGCGACTAAACGGTAGAGTGGAAGCTCTAGGTCGCTTTATAGCAAAATCAGTGGAGAGGTCTCTCCCCTTCTTCAAAACATTGAGGGGGACGAAAATTTTTGAATGGACGACCGAATGCTCATCGTCGTTCCAACAACTCAAAGAGTATCTAGCCTCTCCACCTTTGCTGAGTAGCCCGATCATGGGAGAAAGTTTGTTCATTTATCTATCTGTCGGGGTGTGATGATGTGTGCCTTATTTTTCCGAAAGGACTTTGATTTTTTTCGTTTCTTTGAAAAACCAATCGAAAAGACCGGAGTCGCCACGCCATTTTTGTTTTAAGGGCCAAAACTTTGAAAAATGCCCGAGATTAGAGATTTGGGTTCGGAGGTCACGTTACACGCCGGGAAGGACGTTAGTGTGCACCCGGAATGCCTCGTAAAATGAGTCTTCCAAGCTAAAAACCATTTGTTTGTGTGTGTGTGTGTGTGTGTGTGTGTGTGTGTGTGTTACTTTGGCCAAAATAAGTTGAAACTGAGGAAAGTAAAAATTGGGAATTCTTTATTAGACTTTGGACAGATCCCATGATTTTTGGTGTTATTTTTGGGTTGAGTTTTGGTACTCAAAAGATTTTTGGAAGTTGGAAACCGTTTCTGCCAGAATGAAAAAGGCAGTGGACACTTAATTTTGAAATGGACTTTAGGGCTTGAAAACTTCATAATCTGAGAAAACTCAGAGAATTAAAGTTGTTCCAGACACCTCAATTAAGATTTATAAGAAATAATTTTCCATTTTGGAGAAGATTTGAGGACCCAAAACCTTTTGGAAATCTCAGGTATGAGATCTGGACTTCCAGAGATTGGTGATCTGACCTTCAAAAGAAAATTTGAAAAATGGAGTTTTACTCACGCAAAAAATAAAGTAAAAATATCTCTGGAAATGTCTGGATGTTGGCTACAAAAAGTGTTTTGTAGTAAACACCAAATTCCAAGTTTATCTGTGTCCAAAAAATTAGACCATGGACTGGGGTCTTAGAAAATTACTACTGGACAACAACTTCTTCTTGAAGAAAAACATGATTTTAAAGGGGATTTGGCATCCATGCTTGTCCCCATTTCCCTAGGTTTTGATTAGTGATCACTTGACATTTTAGTGGTGAATCAACTATATCAAACCATCCTTGGGGTACATTAGGACTAAGCACTTCATTTGCTTGGGAAGGGGAATTTTATCATTTGAAAAAGAGATTTGATGTATGAAAATGATTTTTAGGGTTTTGAAAATGTGTTTTCTTTACAAGTAAGTAAGAACACTTTGAAAATAATGTTGATCCTTGTAGAAGATCATCCATGGAGATGAACTTCCATGGTGATCTTCTTGGATCTAAGACAAGAAGATGAACAAACTACATTTTGGAGTTTGAAAATGTATGCATGAATGAAGGAGTTTAGGGTAAGAAAAAGGAGGGTTTACCAATCTTCTTTGTGTTTTGAGTTTTTGGCTTGAATGTAAGAGTGTTTGAGGCTTGAATATGAGAGTGTTTGAGTGAGTGTGATTTTGGGTGAATAGTTGAGAAAAAGGTGACAATTCTAGAGAATTCTCACTGTTTTCTCTCTATTTTCGCCAAGGTGCAGTTGTAAATTGTGTTTTTTCTCTCTTTTTATTTCTGAGATTGAAGGCCTCAATTTATAGCCCTCTGAAATTACAATACCATCCGCGCGGATGGTTCCTGCAGCGTGCACTGTTCATTAATTGCAGCTGCATGCTTTGGACACAAAGAATATTTTCAAAAAAATTCAAACTGATTATGTTTTTCAGCTTGCTAATTCGGGTTTTTTCTATTTCTTTTGCTTTTTAAGATTCTTTCTTTGGTTTATCTTTTTTTGCAATCCCTAATCTACCCTTACTTGGTTAGAAATGTTAGGAATTGTTAGAAATGTTAGGAATGTTAAAACTTTCGTTAATTTTCTAACGAAAATACTAACAAACTCAAATTGGAGCACTTACAGTAGCCCTTCGGTGACGGCGCTTTCGAAGAAAGCGGGGTCGTCGATAAGAGTAAGGCTCCATATTTGACAGGATGATCAAGTGATCGAGTGGCTGAACCTATTTAATAGGCTACCTACGTATCCCTAGTGGGAATCAAGCCAGCCGTAGTTCGGGTCTTTGACCCTGGAGATGATGGCGTTTTAGGTGCCTCGAACCTGATGAGCGAGTTCTGCAGTCGGTTGCTGGAAAGAAACTCTGCTGGGGATAAGAGATGACCATTTTCGGTCGGATGGCTGGAATTGTATATCCGCTCTGCTGGGGATAGGATTGACCATTTTCGGTCGGATGGCTATCCGCTCTGCTGGGGATAGGAATGACCATTTTTGGTCGAATGGCTGAACCTAATGATAGGCTACCTACGTATCCTTAAGAGGAATCAAGCCAGTCGTAGTTCGGGTCTTTGACCCTGGAGATGATGGCGTTTTAGGTGCCTCGAACCTGATGAGCGAGTTCTGCAGTCGGTTGCTGGAAAGAAACTCTGCTGGGGATAAGAGATGACCATTTTCGGTCGGATGGCTGAACCTAATGATAGGCTACCTACGTATCCTTAAGAGGAATCAAGCCAGTCGTAGTTCGGGTCTTTGACCCTGGAGATGATGGCGTTTTAGGTGCCTCGAACCTGATGAGCGAGTTACGTAGTCGGTTCTTTGGAAAGAAACTTCTGTGGGGATAAGAGATGACCATTTTCGGTCGGATGGTGAACCTAATGATAGGCTACCTACGTATCCTTAAGAGGAATCAAGCCAGTCGTAGTTCGGGTCTTTGACCCCGGAGATGATGGCGTTTTAGGTGCCTCGAACCTTGATGATGGCGTTTTAGGTGCCTCGAACCTTGATGATGGCATTTTAGGTGCCTCGAACCTTGAAATGGCCTTTCGGTGGACTTTGTCTGCTGCCGAAGGAGAGGGTGACCGTTTTGGTCGAGGGGCTGAACCTAATGATAGGCTACCTACGTATCCCTAGTGGGAATCAAGCCCTTTCGTAGTTCGAGATCTACTCGAGATTCCGTTGGCTTTTGGGATTCCGTTAACTTTCTTTGGGGATTTTGTTAGCCTTTCTTTGGGGAAAAATCGGACGTATTCGTCGGGAAATCGGTCTTACGTTTTTACCGGGGAATAATTTTGATGAAAGATACGGGATCCCGTTATCTTTCTCGGGGAGATCGGACTTACGTTTTACTGCCGGGGAATGATTTTGATGAAAGATACGGGATCCCGTTTCTTTCTCGGGGAGATCGGACTTACGTTTGACTGCCGTTGATGATTTTGATGAAAGAGACGGGATTCCGTTATCTTTCTCGGAGAAATCGGACTTACGTTTGACTGCCGTTGATGATTTAGATGAAAGAGACGGGATTCCGTTATCATTCTCGGGGAAATCGGACTTACGTTTGACTGCCGTCGATGATTTTGATGAAAGAGATGGAATTCCGTTATCTTTCTCGGAGAAATCGGACTTACGTTTGACTGCCGTCGATGATTTTGATGAAAGAGACGGGATTCCGTTATCTTTCTCGGAGAAATCGGACTTACGTTTGACTGCCGTTGATGATTTTGATGAAAGGGACGGGATTCCGTTATCTTTCTCGGGGAAATCGAACTTACGTTTGACTGCCATCGATGATTTTGATGAAAGAAACGGGATTCCGTTATCTTTCTCGGAGAAATCGGTCTTACGTTTTACTGTCGTCGATGATTTTGATGAAAGAAACGGGATTCCGTTATCTTTCTCGGAGAAATCGGTCTTACGTTTTACTGCCGTCGATGATTTTGATGAAAGAAACGGGATTCCGTTATCTTTCTCGGAGAAATCGGTCTTACGTTTTACTACCGTCGATGATTTTGATGAAAGAAACGGGATTCCGTTATCTTTCTCGGAGAAATCGGTCTTACGTTTTACTGCCGTTAGGGTTCCTTTGAAAGGGGGTTAACTTTGGTTAACTCTGTTAAGTTGAGGACTAAACTGCAGAGTCCTGAAATTTTAAAGGGCAAAAGGGTCATTTTGACCCTTCAAAACCATCCGCGCGGAGAGGAATGCAATCTGGACAGGTTTTAAATAAAGGCCGCCGCCCTTCTCCTTCTTCCTCACAATTTCTTTTCAGTTTACGAGAGAGAAGAGAGAGAAACCGAGGGGAAGCCATTGTTGGCCAAGAAAAGCTTCGAAAATCTTCCGTTTTCTTTGATTTTTCGAGCAATGGAACACGGGAAAGCTGCTATCCATGGTCAAGGACGCGGTCCGGTTGCCGAGAGGCGATAGGAGCTTGTTCGAATGAGGAGGCATTACACTCTTTCGCAATCGATTGCGGAGGAGCCCTACCCCGATGCGTGGCAACATTGGGCCACTGATCCGAGTCTCCGAACGGTATACTTCGAATCTTTTCGATCCCTTTGTCGATTTTTTGTTTGAAATTGATTTTTTGTGATTTTTTTTTTTTTTAAAATCCGAAAATCAATGTTCTTGGGCTTGAAATTTGATGAGTTTATGGGTATCCCAAATATACATTTTGTTTGAAAAAAGAATGGACATTTTTGCCAAAAAAAATTTTTTTATCCGAAAATTGTGACGAAAAATTCGAAAATTATGATTTTTTTTTTGACACTGAAATTGGATTTTTGATGATTTGCATGTTGCAATGTGTTTGAAAAGAATGGGCATTTTGCCAAATTTTTTTTTTTTTGAAATATGAGACTATGATGAAAAGTTTCCCGAAATTGGGACGGACTTCTTTTTTTTGTTGCAATGTAGGATTCTTGCAATGTTGATATGAATGTGTGCATGCTCTTTTTTTTTTTTATAAAAAGTATGATGATTTTTTTTTTGCAATGAGATGATGATTTCATGAATGATATGTATGCATGTTATTTTATGAAAACGGGACGGAGTTTTTGCTTCCGTCGAATGAATGTATGTATGTTATTTTATGAAAATGGGACGGAGTTTTTGCTTCCGTTGACTCCTTGTATGAAATTTTTTTTTCTTCATGTATGAATGAATGTTGATTGGGATTTGCTGAAAACTGCCTTCTTTTGTGCGAGAAAAATGGGGCTAGGTTCATTGCATGCTGTTATGCTGCCGAATTTTCTTCAAAATTTTATGATGCATATGTATGCTCTCTCTCTTTTTTTTAAATGCAAAATTTTGACACTTTTGACATTTTTGTTTCCTTCTCTTTTTTTTATTGCAGGGTGGAAACAATTTCGTGACGGAGCAGCTGAACAAGATGAAGACTCGAGGATCAGTGGAGTCTGTTAATGGTCTATGGGACCAGCTTTCAGATATGGGCAGAGGAGCGATGATGAGTCCTAGACAGATCGTCATTGAGACTGGCTTGTATGAGTTCATCGAGTGCTTGAGGGGGTTGGTCAAATTTCCCAAGAGTAAGGGCCTGATCTTCGCTTTGGCACAGCACTGGTGGGACGTGACCCACACATTCCACTTCTTCGGGGCGGCGACGGTTACGCCCTCGATTATGCTTTGCGATCACGGGTCTGTCCTTTAATGGACGCAACATTGAGTGGCGGGATGGTTACAGCGACTTGGACACACGAGGCCCTTCTAGGATTTTCCCTATTCCCAAAAAGGGGATGGGTATGGAGTACGCCGTGGTCGAGGGAAAGATTGTGGAGAGCATTGGGAGCTACGAGGTGGGGATGAGAGGATAGGCGGCGAAGCGGATCGCTAGGGCCTTTTTATGGTTTGCTTTCTCGAGCACGCTTTTGGACATGCCGAGGGACGGCTATTTTTCTTTCTTTGAGGTCCTTGGAGGACGTGAGGATGGCCGGAGAGGTCTCTTGGGGAGAGGCGGGGCGCGAGCTCTATTTCGCTCTAGATCGGTATAGCGGAAGGGCTGTCGGTTCCTTGACATGCTTCGAGTTCCCTGGAGGTATAAGCTTTCCTTTCGCTTTCCCTCTTTTCTTTAAGCACGTATCTTTTTCGCACTTAATTGATGTGATCTTTACCTTTCGCAGTATGGGCGTTGGAATTCTTTCACGTCACGATGTGGCGGCAGTGCGGAGTACGTTGGGGCGTATCCGGCCATGCGTTCCTGGTCCAAGTATGCCCGAGAGAAGAAAGGTTCCAGAGGGCGCACGACCCTCAGATACAGGGACTGCTTGCCTTTGACGGGGGTTGAGACGGATGAGGAGATGATATTCTATCCCTGGGATCGTTTCGATGTGGCGCAACTGAGGGGTGCTGAGGTATGGACCGTGCAGCGGAGGATTTTGAGGGGCTTGACTTGCGACGTCTATTATCTGGGGGAGAGGGTGACGCGCCAGCATGGCGTGGGTCGCCTTTGTTGACACCGATGGAGCCTCCTGCCGACATGATGCACCCTAGTGAGAGATCTGCGACCTGGGATGATTACCGGGGCGGCCAGCACTTCTCGGGATTCGTGGCGATTGAGCAGTATCCGGTATTTGTCGTGAGGAGGCTGAGGACGCCCCAGGTTCTTGATAGAGAGGGGTTAGGGGTCCCGTGGTACCCTCGGACGGACTTTTTATATGTCCAGGATGGGGTCCGATTGAGGGTGCAGATCCCTCAGCCTGAGCGGCTTCCACGAGCTTTCCGGCCTCGTCCGGGTATGAAGGTATGGCTTCTCCTTCCCACCTCTTTTTTTTTGCTTCTGTCTTTTCTTTTCTTTCCTGTCATCATTTTTCGCCTCAACTGTTTCTGACGCTTTTGCTTTCGTGCAGTTTCCAGAGGTGGTCGTGGAGAAGCTGACGAAGCAGGTGATCGGGGCTAAGAGATTTATCAGGAGGATGGTGGCTTGTGGAGCGAGGCGACCACAGCCGGCGCCTGTCAGGCGGGAGACTTCCCCTGAGCCTTCTGAGCGTTCTTCCGAGACTCCTCTTTCTCCTCTCCTAGATCCTCGCGTGGTTCTACCTTCGGATCACGTCATTCTCGGAGATCCTTATGGACAGGGACATGTCTGGCATCATGGCAGATCTTCTTCGCACGTCCAGGAGTCCGACGCATTCACCTTCGGATATGATTTCTTTGCAGATCTTGGCTTGCCCTATCAGAGCGTGCCGATTGGTCCTGACGAGCCTTCCTCTGGAGACGAGGATGATGATTCTGAGCCTGAGATCTTTATGGCTACTGAGGAAGCGGGCCCGAGCCGCAAGAGGGACCGGGGGAAAGGCCCAGCCACCGAGGACTCTGACTGACGATCCTTCGAGACTGATTTTTGAGATTGATTTCTGAGACTGAGATTGTATTTATTTAGACAGATACAGTTTATTTTTATGCACATTTTTTTTTGCTTCTTTTTTTTTTTGCTTTTTTTTTTTGGGAGTGTAATGATTTAGGATTATTGTTATTTATTATTATTTTTTTTTGAATGCAATGCTGTATGAATGCAATGTTGCATGAGCCTTGTTTTTTTTTTGGCAAGGGTGTAGATGTTTGGTGTATGGACTGGTTTGGACAGGCTTTGGATGGGACAAAATATTCCTCTTTGGTGCAGCAGTTTGGACTTTTGCAAAAAAATTTTTTTGTAACAATACTATTCGCGCGGATAGGACAGGAATCTGACACTGTCCTTTAATTTTGTTTCAGATCTGGTCTTCCTTTATTTCAAATTCAAACACCTTCTTCAACCACCAATTCAAACAGCCATTTTCGGGGAGAAGGAGAGAAAAACCATGGAGAGAATTGTGAGTATGCAAAATCCACCCAAATTGTCCCAAAATTCTCAGATGCAATTCTTCACCAAGTTTAAAGAGTGGTCTCGAGAGATTATGCATGAGAGGAGGTCATTCTTTGAAGAAAGGTACAAGGTGAAGTGCTTATGGTCCCTCAAAGAATTGGTTTCGGACTACGACCTCTTGAGGGCTTCTTCATCATTTTGGGATACTAGAAGGCACGTCTTTTGCCTCTCTTATAATGAGATGGTCCCGACTATCGAAGAATTTCGGGCTTTGCTTGGTGGTCCTGAGGTGGAGGAGATTGCAATTCCTTTGCCCGGAGGAGCCTCTTTTGTTGACAAGCTGTGCAACCTTCTTCATCTTTCCCTGGAGGAAGCACAAGGTATGATCTGTAGTCCCGATCACTTTGATATTTCCGGTCTCCCTGATAGATTTAGGGGCTTAGGCTTGCTTGACGATGCCTATTGGGATGCCTTTGCACTTTGCATGTTTGGTACCTTGTTCATGGTCTATTCTTTTGGGATCTGTCATCGGTCTCTGCTGGATATTGTTGTTCATTGTCGCTTGGTCAGAGACGTTGTACCTTTGATCTTGGGAGAGACTTTTCATGCTCTCGACAGGCTGGCTACCGGGAGACGGTATATGCACGGGGGCAGCCCGTTCCTTTTGACCCTGTGGCTGATGGAGCGTTTGGGGGTTCTTCGGGAAACTTCTGATATGATCAAGCCTTGGACATTTGCCAGGAGAGGGGTTTTGGTGGATTTTGATGATCAGGGCTCATGGGAGCGTTGGATGGCTGGTCGCCAGACTGAAGATATCAGATGGTCAGTGCCTCATTGGCGGGTGGAGACTCGCAGAGTACTTCAGGATGGATCTCCCGTAGTTATGCTTCCGGGGCTTTCTCAGTCCAGCTTCTATATTCCGGCTTTAGTTCTGAGACAGTTCGGCTTGGAGTAGGTTCCTTTGGAGGATTTTGATGATATAGCCACCAGGGTGGTGGCTTCTGCTTCTATGGATGATCCCTCTATGTTTTCCTTTCTTTCCCGAGTATGGAGGTATGACGTCTTTCCTCCTCGGGTTATCCTCAGGCGTCCGAGACCTGTGTTCTTGACCACTTGGTACCTGGATTGGTATGAGAGGCATTTTGGAGAGACTCAGATGGCTATTTTGAGACGGCGTGAGGCCATTGTGGGTGCGGAGGACCTAACAGTTTCCGAGAGGAGGAGGGCTGAGGCGAGGGCCAACCCTCATGACAGGAGCGGAGATGTTGTGACCGACTATGAAGCCTATGTCAAGAGGTAGGAGAGGAGGACTCCTATGCTACCAGCCCGGCTACAGGAGATGAGAGATGACGCTAGGGCTACCAAGGCCCTGACAGAGGTTGGTTTGATAGATCCTGTTCCTATACCAGAGCTTGGTAGGAGGAAGACCGACATTTTTCCTGTTCAGAAGAAGAAGACTCGAAGGGGGAAGAAGAGGGGAGATGCCAGCACGAGCGGCTTGGAGTGACCTTGAGGTTTCCGAGTATCCCTTTCTTGTCGTAGCAGACACATTAGTTTGGTTATGTATCTTAGTTTCTTTTAGCAGGTTGCCAGTTGTAGGAATGAACCGGGCTTAGACTCATCAAAAAGCTTTTAACTTGTAATGAATATGTGAATTGCTTTAGAGTTTTTCGAGACGCTTTCATGGTCTGATCAGTGTATTGATGTCAGAGTTTGACTTTTATTTGTGCTTTAGATCGAACCGTTTCCGGCTGCCTGTTCCCTTCGGACAAAAGGGCTCAGGTCTCCGTAGTTCGACCCGGTTTTTCTTTTTGTTTTGTTTTTTTTTTTGTTTGTTTTTTTTTTGGTTTTTTTTTTGTTGTTTTTTTTTGTTTGTTTTTTTTTGTTTTTTTGGTGCAACCACTGTTTTTACCTAGGCCGCCCTTTTCGGGTTTTCAACCTAGTTGGGTATTACTCTTTTAGCACTCCTCTTTTTCTTTTTTTTTTTGACTCAGTATTTTTACGCGTAGTATCTGCGCAGCTTGTCACCATTCACTGGGTGTACAAAGGGGTTTCCATCGAGGTCTGCAAGTTGCATGGCTCCTCCGGAGAAGATCTTCTGGACGATGTATGGCCCGATCCAGACAGGCTCCCATTTGCCAAGCGGGTTGATACGGACTGGGGGCTTTTCTTTCAAAACGAGATCACCTTCTCGGATCTCCCGATGCTTTACTTTCTTGTCGAAGGCCCTAGCCATTCTCCCTTGGTAGGCTCGGATGTGTTCCATTGCTTTCAATCGGCACTCATCTAGTAGGGCCAATTCATCATGGCGACTTTGGAGCCATTCGACCTCATTGATCTGACTTTCCAACAGTACACGGAGTGAAGGGATTTCTAGCTCGATTGGGAGTACGGCTTCCATTCCGTAGGTAAGAGCAAATGGTGTTTCCCCGGTTGCCGTTCTGACGGATGTTCTGTAGCCCCAGAGAGCCAGGTGTAACTTTTTGGGCCAATCTCGACCTTGGACAGCCATTTTCCGGATGATGTTTTCCAGAGTCTTGTTTGCTGCTTCGACGGCTCCGTTGGTTTGGGGCCTGTAGGGAGATGACTTGTGACGGGTTGTCAATTACGCGGCGGCTGTCGCATTCCCCTTCGAAGTGGGATCCATTATCTGAGATGATTTCGGCTGGCAACCCGTATCTGCATATGATGTTCTCTTTGATGAAGAGGGCTACTTTCCTTGAATTAAGGATTTTATAGGACTTGGCTTCAACCCATTTGGTGAAATAGTCCACAGCTACCAGGACGAACTCGTGGCCGTTACTGCCTGATGGTGTGATTTTGCCTATGACATCAATTCCCCAAGTGACGAAAGGCCAAGGGGTTGTCATGCAGTATAACTCGTGAGGAGGCAAATGATTAAGATTTGAGTATCGCTGGCATTTGTCGCAGCTTTTGACGAACTGGATGCAGTCGGTTTCCATGGAGATCCAAAAGTACCCCATTCTCAGTATGATTTGCATCAGAGCTCGAGCATTCATGTGGGGGCCGCAGGTACCACCATGTATTTCTTTCATGAGTTCGGTAGCCTCTTGTTTGCCGATACATCGCAGGAGGGGGCCTTGATATCGCTTCTTGTACAGCATGTTTCCCAAAAGAACATAGTGGGAGGCGAGTCGCTTCAGGGCTGAGAGGCTCTTTGCTTTGATTCCTTCTTTATATTCCCCATCTTCATTTTTGAAGGAAGCTTCGCCATTTTTCAAGTACTGATAGATCTGAGTGTACCAGGGATCACTGGCCGGTTCGGCCTCTACTTCGATTTCAAAGCAATAAGCGGGATTTTCTCTTCTCCCGACTCTGAATGGTTTGACGGACTTTCCTTCGGGTATTTCAACGAGGGAGGCTAGTGTTGCCAGAGCATCTGCAAATCTGTTGCGATCTCTGGGCAAGTAATGAAAGCTGATCTCCTTGAATTGAGTTACTAGCTCTTCCATGTAAGTGTGATATTTCTGCAGACCCGGGTCTACGGTCTTCCATTTGTTAGAGACCTGATTGATGATGAGGGCAGAGTCACCATACACCTCCAATTCCTTGATATTTCTTTCAAGGGCGGCTTCCAACCCGGCTATGCAAGCTTCATATTCAGCAGCGTTGTTGGTGACCTCGAAGTTCAACCTTACTACTATGGGGGTGTGTTCGTCAGTAGGATCGACCAGAAGCATTCCTATTCCGTTCCCCCTTTTGTTTGACGCCCCGTCGAAGAAGAGTTGCCACGATTTTCTCCTTCTAGAGCAAAGATTCCATCATCGGGAAATTGAGGTTCGGAGTCCTCGGGACTCATCACTTGGGAAATCGGCCAAATATTACGCCATTATGCGTCCTTTTACGGATTTCCTTGAAACATAAGTGATGTCGTATTCGGCCAAAAGAATGACCATTTTGCCAACCTCATAGAGATGGAAGGCTTGTCGAACGAGATATTTGATGGGGTCTATCCTTGAGACGAGATGTATCGGGTGAGGCTGCATGTAGTGTTTCGGCTTTCCCACTACCCGCACCAAACCTCGCGCAAGTCTTTTCACAAGCGAGTAATTGAGTTCGCTTCCCTGAAGCTTTACGCTCACGAAATAGATGGCATTTTCGACCTTGGAATCTTTCTTCTCTTGAGCTAGCATAGCCCCAATTCTTTGTATCCGTGACAGTTAGATATAGCAATATCGGTTTTTGCTTGATGTGGTGGGCAAAGAATCGGGATTCACGAGGTACGCCTTGATCTGTTCAAAAGCGAGCGGCATTACGGAGTCCATTTTGTGTAGGCATTTTTCTTCATCAACTTGAAGATCGGCTCGCGGATCGAGGTCGGTGATTTACAAAGCGGCTTATGTATTGCGATCTTCCCATGAAGGATTTCACTTACGTCGGTGTCGGGGTGGCTTCATTTCGACTATGGCCTTGATTTTACGGGGTCTACTTCGATTCCCCGTTACGTCACCATATATCCTAGCACCTTGCCTCGTCTTACACCGAAGGTGCATTTGGCTGAATTCGATCTCATGCTGTGGTCTCGGAGGCGGCCGAAGAATTTTCTCAGATTAATAAAGTGCTGGCCATCCGATCCTCTTGAGTGTATTATCATGTCGTCCACATAGACCTCAATTTCTTTGTGGATCATATCATGGAAAAAAGCGGTAGCTGCCCTCTGGTACGTAGACCCAGCATTCTTTAGTCCGAACGGCATGATCGTGTAGCAGTATGTGCCCCAAGGGGTCGTGAAGGCTGCTCTTGGCTTGATCTTCTTACGCCATTTTGATTTTGTTGTAACCGCAAAACCGTCGACGAAGGATTTAACTTCATGGTTGGCCGTGGAATCTACCAAAATGTCGATGTTTGGCAAGGAGAAATCATCTTTTGGGTCGGCTTTGTTCAAGTCTCTGAAGTCTACGCAAAGACCGGATCTTTCCGTTGGCCTTGGTCACCGTTACTATGTTGGAAAGCCATGTAGGATATTCAATGACCACGATGAACCCCGCCCCGAGCATCTTTTTTATCTCCTCTTTCACTTGTAGGGACCATTCGGGCTTAATTCTTCTTAGCTTACGCTTTGCGGCTTGACTTCCGGGTCGAGCGGTATTCGGTGCTCAACTATGGAAGGATCGAGGCCTGGCATATCTTTATAGGACCATGCAAACACATCCACGAATTCCTTTAGCGGCTCAATTAGGGAATCCCTTTCGGTCCCTTCAAGAAACTACCAATCTCTGCGTTTCTTTAGGCTCTTCCGCAGTTCCCAAATTCACACTCGTCAAAATCTCTTCGGCGGCTTGGGCTCGATTTTCCTCTTTCCTGACAACTGCTTAAAGATTTCTTTGATATATTGTTCATTTAATGTGTCTGCTTCTTCATCTAGTGAATCGTTATTAAGCTTGTTTTTAGATTATTAGTTAATTCATCATTAAATAAAGTGGCAATCAAGGGATACTCGAAAGGTTCGTCATTTCATTGAGAATAAAAGTGGAATACGATATTGGCTACAATTTCGTGGTCTTCAGGCGTGAGGCCATCGGACGACTCGGAAGACTCAAACTCAACAATGAGAGACTCGGAGGACTTTACAAAGGTTGACACAAAGGGACGGGGGACCAATCCAAGCTTGGTGATCATATCTTCTTTGGTCGCGGACGGAGCACGAGAGAGTTTCCCAATTCCTTAATGGCATCGCTGTCGGAGGCCTCATGACTCGGGCCGTCTCATTTCTGTTCTCCTTTCTCGATCACGCTATCATCTCTTTCTCTGAACCAGGATCAATTGTGTCCGGCGCCTGAAAACTGATCATATGAATGTAGGGATCTTCCTGCGGATCTGCCGCATCCTCAATTCCGGGGAATTCTAACTCGTCACAATCTGACCGCTCAATCCAGATGTAAGGACGTATTGCGTCTCGGTGTCTTCTTTGGAAAAATCTCATGCCCCATGCTTGAGCGAAAAGGCTTAGCGGGCGGTTCTTCGAGGAGGACGTCCCATACGATGTTCATACATTCGAGTCGAGTCCGGTCGGTACACTCGACTTTTATCATGAAGATCTCTTCGCTTGGCGAGGCCAGAGTACGGGTCTGAAGGATGCTGACAAATCTCTGACTGGAGGTTTGTGTGCTCGTATCATGGCGGCATTCAGTGTTTCTTTCCATTCTGCCTCCAGATGTTGGAAATAGCAATTGAACTTGATAAATCGAACTGCTTCAGGATCTGCCCGCTTGAGTTCGTTGACATAGTTGGCATCACCGGATTCTGGGGGATTCTGATGAGACTTGCCCCGATAGTCCCTTGGTCGATTCGGAGGAGGTAGCCCCGGTGTCTGGCTAAGAGCATGCTTGGTGACGGTCTCGGCCTCGTTCCCCATGAGGAAACTGTCGCCCCTAATGACTTCAAGGTCCCCTTGCCGGTTAATGAACTTGACACATTGATGAAGAGTGGAGGCTATGGATTTCATGTGGTGTAACCAAGGGCGCCAAACAGAGTCATGAATTCGAGATGGGATGTCCATTACATGGAATTTCTTTGGCACCATTTGGGTTTCGTACTGCAGTTCCGTAACCACCGTCCCCAAGATGGGACGAGACGTGCCATCATATGCCTTGATTGACCGGGTAGATGGAATCATGTGCCTTTCATTGATGCGTAGGGCCCGCATCATGCTGAGGGGAAGGACATTAACGGCCGATCCATTATCCACCAATACTCCAGGGAGCGATACGGTGTTGAGCCGAATAGTGATGTACAAGGCTTCATTGTGCTGGGAAACATCTCTTGGCAAATCTTCGTCGCAGAAGGTGATCATGCTACCATATAGGCGGGGATCATAGATTTGGTCCTTGTCTCGAGATAGAGAGTCATCAAGCCAGCCACTTCGTGCCTTTTTCTTGCGAGGTAGAACCTTAGCTGAAGCCCCTGAGTTATATTGAGGCCGTTTGTGGCGGTTGCCATCCCCAGTCAGCATGTTGATTGAGTGCGAGCGCCAAACTGGCGTTGGTCTTTCTTTGTCGGTGTACACTCGGGAGCTGGACAAACTGAACCTTGGGCGATCCCGCGGGGATAGATTTACGATTGGCAGTAAAATTACCCAGATCTACAGTATTCTGGTGTCCGAAGGTCTCAACTCTATTGTTGGCAAGGCTTTTCGGCTTTTCAACCCCTGTTTGCTTTGGGGAAGACTGGCTGGAGTAGAGTACATAGTAATCAAATCCCCCAGATGGCTCCCCGAGCGTATCCACACTGGTATCACCGGCCTCGAACCTCTCTTTCAATTTCTGCTGGGAGGAAATTTTCTTCTTTTTAGGAGGACGGTCCTCGTGTATCCAGTCCTGATAGTCCCTTTCAAGGCAATCGGGCGATCACGGATATCCCACCAAATGTGTTCTACGGCTGGTGGTGGATTTGGGATCTCAGGTTGAGCGGTGCTGGAATGACTTTGAGTTGAACTGGTCCGGGGAGATCTGCTGTTGGGCTCATCTAGAAGCGAATGGTTGGACTCTGCCGGGTAATGAGAGGTATTAAGATCCAGGGGAACAGGCATATGTTTGTCCTTCAGGGTAGCCCCAGTCAGTTGGGAGATTGCTAATGTCCCGAAGTGGCGTGTGGCCTCTTCAATCCAGGCTTGCTTTGCCATTGCAGCGTTCCTCCAGGGCTTTGATGGCTGACCATATTTCTTCCACTGTTTCCCGATCTTCATTACCCATGCTGATATTTGCGGGATCATCACTTTGAGGGGGGACAACTGACGGTATGCCGAACTATTTCTACCCTGACTGCTGTTGGAATGGTAGCCCTTTGGATTGCTGTTTGGGGGCCAGTTGCCCTGTAAGTCGACGGGCGGGAGTCCCGGCGGTGGAGACATAGGAATCTTGGGGTAGCATCTTGATATACCCAGGATGATTAAGAATGGGAGGAGGACCTTCTTCCTTCTTTTCGGTAAAAGTGCCATCGGAATTGGGACTGATAGTCAAACCATGACTTGCGACAACCTCCAGAAGGTCGTCAATTTGAGCCTCATGTCGAAGTCTCATCTGTTCTACCAACTGGATCCACATGCGGTGCAGCGAGGGATTTTGGAGGACGGAGCGACGTTGTCCCCATCATTACCGGCTGATGCAGACATTCTGAATCCCGGGGTCGGAACAAACGGCGAAGCTGATGATGCTCTTGACTCTTCCCAACTGGTCAGACGGTGACCCGGTGTCCGGAACCAACCTTTGTGAGGAGCTGCGGGGGAAAAGGCACGAGGGTTCAGATGTCTGGGAATTGAAGGAGGGTAAGTGTTTGGGCTTTGGGCTCATGCAACATGCGGTTATTTGTTCACGTTTACTTAAAACATGTTTTATTAACCTAATCGGTTGGAAGAGATTGCTCTTCTTTTTCGCAAACTACTCTGGATCCTGGATCAGTGGGCCCCGTCACTACGTCTATAAGCCCCTCGTATTCCACCCGTATTTCGACCTCCCAGGGTGGACAGCCCCGGGCGAGGGTCCTATAGGGCAAGCGGGTCCCACCGACCGAAAATGAAAACGATCCTAAAAGTCTGGCGGGTAATCGAGTCTTAACGAGCATTCGATGCAAATTACGGACAAAGCTGACGTCAAAGTCAAGATCATGTCCGAGGGCTCAACAAAAAAGTCGGCATGATTTGGACTGATAACACTACAAGAATCTAGGCTATTTACGGCGCCCATATACGGCGGTGGACAAGCGTCCGCCGTTAATATTATATATATACGGCGGTCTGAACAACCGCCGTATATAATCAATATATACGGCGGCTTAGTCCGCCGTAAATAGGTAATGTACGTACATTTGGAATGTACGTATACGAGGTCGAAGTTTTATACGGCGGTAAGTAAATAACCGCCGTATATATGTACTTATTCTCGGCGGTTTGTATGCGTCCGCCGTAAATAGGTACTTATTCTCGGCGGTTTATACGCGTCCGCCGTAAATGTTATTAAATACCGGGAAACCAAATTTCCCTATTCAGTTTCGCGGTAATCAAGTCTCTTGAAGGATCTCTCTCTTTCTCTCCTCCATAGCTAGCTAGGGCACGATTTTCCGACCGCCGGCGACCAAATCAACAGGTAGGTATACGTATTTACTTTTAATTTTTGATTTTTGTTGTTCTTGGTGTGGTTGAGCGTTGATTTCTTCGATCTACGTATCTCGCTCTCTTTCTCTCCTCTATATAGCGTATCTCGGTCTTTCTCTCTCCTCCTTGAGCGTTGATTTCTTCGATTTACAACAATCGGGTATACATTTGTATGCTCTTGTTGCGTTTTTTTCAATTTCTATGCTCTTCATGCTTTAATTTATAAAAGCTTGTTCCATGTAGATGATATAACAATGTATCTATAGTCTTTGTTCAATTACTTACGCTTTGGAAATAGTTATAACATTACCCTTCTAACATGTTCAATGAAACTATTGGGATTCTCGTTATTGTGGGGATAATTAAGGGCACGTGTGCGTTTCTTGATGGAAAATCCTCAGCGTAACTAATGGATTATCTTTAAAATGTTATCTTGTGATCATTGAGGCCCGATGGCATTTTGCTTGAATGTTGTACTATCTCTATTTAACTAATTTGTAGTTTACGTGTAATTATAAATTGATAGGTAATGGTAATGGGCATGGGCGAATAAGTTTCTTTACCGAGTGATGTATTAGGGGCTTGTTAAGAACAATGAGAATTCTAGGGAACATTATGATCACATGTGATATTCTTTGGATTCTTTTACTCCCTTAATATCACTCATAGGATTGTTTTAAGCTTTTAGTCCATTTAGGCATTCGGATTTTTTTACGCAAAGTTGACATCCCCGATCTCGTGCACGTAGAGTAACTTATCATATGTGTGGCACATAGATTGGGGATGAAAGATTGGGATAGGTTTTTGGGGGGAATTCCTAGAATCTGCGTAGAGATAATATCATAGATAGTTAACAAAAAATAAGCCATACTTTTGCTTATGCAAGTAAGAACATATGATATGTTAGTTCGCAGTCTAGAAACAAACAAATAGCTGAAAATAAGCCATATTTTTGCTTATGCCCGATTGTTGGAAAAGGCCTCTCTAAAATGAAAAGATCATGCTAATCATACCATGATTAGCACACACCCCCAAACATTGGACCCCAATTTGTCATTTCCCTTATACTTTTAGTGTAATTTCATGAAAGTAAATTCAAGTAAACAATGAGTAGAAAATTAATAGAGTAAAAAGGAGACGAAGCTAATGAGTAGAAAATTAATGGTCAAAAAGTCTCAAAAAGTTGAATGCTGATTCTACATTGTTTTGGTTTATAGTATTTTGTAATGTAAATGTAAATAATATTATCATTGCTCTGTTTAGGGGACAGTTAACGGTATAGCTCTTTTCATGTTTAGTCTGTCCACGCACACGCCCTAACTTGAGGAGGAACGCCGACAAAATGAGGAGGAACGCCGACAGTTACAACAACGACTTCAGGAGCAGTTACAACAACAACTTGAGGAGGAACGCCTTAAGTTACAACAACAAATTGATGAATTGAAACGTTGTTGGATGGAAGGACGTGGAAATGACGGTAATGAATAGGTGTTGTGGATTTTAGACATTGTGTATTTTGGATACATTCAACAACTAATAACTTTTTTGTATAATGGTTATTATGTCTGGATACATTCAACATTAATTGTGTTAATATGTAGATTGTAAATATTGATTGGATTTGTGTATTTTTGGTTATATTGTGTGTGTACAGGTTGAATTTGGTTTTTGTGAACGTATTTTTGGGGAAAATGAATTATACAAGTTGGGGGAAAAAAATTAGGCTTATTTACGGCGGTGACTAAATCCGCCGGATAAACCTAGGGACGACTCGTGCCCAAAGGGGGACGAGGGAACCAGTAGGGGGTGTAAATGGGACGACTCGTGCCATGGTGGACGAGTCGTCCCTATTTAGTTATTTACGGCGGATATAGTAACCGCCGTATAAAATGGCCATGGACGACTCGTTTGGACGAGGGAACCTGGTGGGGGTGCAACTGGGACGACTCGTTACGGAGCGGACGACTCGTCTATTATTTACGGCGGTTACACATTCCGCCGTATAAAGATCACTCAAATACGCCATATTATACGTATGTATTTTATTTATATACGGCGGTGGTATATCCGCCGTATATAGTATATACGGCGGTTGTCCCGCCGTATATAGTATATACGGCGATGATTTATACGGGGGTCTATTTACGGCGGCTAGTCCGCCGTAAATACTATATACGGCGGGGGCGCGTAGTATTTACGGCGGATTTTAACCGCCGTAAATAAGCCTGTTTCTTGTAGTGTAAATGTCCACAATTGATCTTGATTTTTCGTCAATTAGGCCGTAATTAGGCATGGAATAATCATTAATCCTTGATGACTCAGTGTCAATGCTGGGAGTCAGTGTATAATTTGTGCCAGTCAGAGCCGAAGTCAAGGCGCCAGTCAATATCTTGGTCAAAGTCTGTGGCGGAAAACTGGCAGAACTTCGACTGATTAGGGTCCCCGAAAGATATTGAGTCGGTGTGCCGACAAAGGCTTGAAAGGAAAGGTCTATACACAGACAGGGCATGACACAAACCAGACTAAAAACCAACCGGGTCTCGGACAAAGTGTGTCACGGACAAGTGCATGGTCGACACGAGGCTCCATGGAATGTTTGGGTAGTCCTGTGCTTGCATCGAGAGGCGTAATAAGACCAAATGGGCCGCGACAAGGATTTCCCCGGGTTAGGGACGTAGTGTGCAGTGTAAGGTCACGTGCGCGTAGTGTGCAAGCAGTCTATCTTCTTTTTCTGAGTAAAATAGAAATTTTTCATGTGTCTTAAAAAGAATGATGCATGATTTTTTTTTTTTGAAAATTTTCTTTTTTTTTTGAAACTCCTTTTTTTTTGAATTTTTTTTTTGAAATTTAATGAACACATAAGCACATAAGCACAAAAATTCCGACAGTTAGGGACATGATTCCGACAGTCAAAATTTTGACTTTTTCCGAGGCGGCCAAAACAACACGAAAATGTGCAAAAATCAACACACACAACAAATGATTTTTTTTTGCCGGGACGGAAGCTTGACCCTCAAAAGCTTTTCTTTCTTTTGAAAACAATGATACCGGTACGTGGGATTGTTAAACCACAATTTATCCCCGACTCGTGTTAGGAGGCGATAACGGGAAGTTTAATGGTTTCCACCAATATACCAAATATCATTTTTTTTAGATAAAGCTTATATATCCCCAGCGGAGTCGCCACTGTGATGATGTGTGCCTTATTTTTCCGAAAGGACTTTGAATTTTTTCGTTTCTTTGAAAAACCAATCGAAAAGACCGGAGTCGCCACGCCATTTTTGTTTTAAGGGCCAAAACTTTGAAAAATATCCGAGATTAGAGATTTGGGTTCGGAGGTCACGTTACACGCCGGGAAGGACGTTAGTGTGCACCCGGAATGCCTCGTAAAACGAGTCTTCCAAGCTAAAAACCATTTGTTTGTGTGTGTGTGTGTGTGTTACATTGGCCAAAATAAGTTGAAACTGAGGAAAGTAAAAATTGGGAATTCTTTATTAGACTTTGGACAGATCCCATGATTTTTGGTGTGATTTTTGGGTTGAGTTTTGGTACTCAAAAGATTTTTGGAAGTTGGAAACCATTTCTGCCAGAATGAAAAAGGCAGTGGACACTTAATTTTGAAATGGACTTTAGGGCTTGAAAACTTCATAATCTGAGAAAACTCAGAGAATTAAAGTTGTTCCAGACACCTCAAATAAGATTTATAAGAAATAATTTTCCATTTTGGAGAAGATTTGAGGACCCAAAACCTTCTGGAAATCTCAGGTATGAGATCTGGACTTCCAGAGATTGGTGATCTGACCTTCAAAAGAAAATTTGAAAAATGGAGTTTTACTCACGCAAAAAATAAAGTAAAAATATCTCTGGAAATCTCTAGATGTTGGCTACAAAAAGTGTTTTGTAGTAAACACCAAATTCCAAGTTTATCTGTGTCCAAAAAATTAGACCATGGACTGGGGTCTTAGAAAATTGCTACTGGACAGCAACTTCTTCTTGAAGAAAAACATGATTTTAAAGGGGATTTGGCATCCATGATTGTCCTCATTTCCCTAGGTTTTGATTAGTGATCACTTGACATTTTAGTGGTGAATCAACTATATCAAACCATCCTTGGGGTACATTAGGACTAAGCACTTCATTTGCTTGGGAAGGAGAATTTTATCCTTTGAAAAAGAGATTTGATGTATGAAAATGATTTTTAGGGTTTTGAAAATGTGTTTTCTTTGCAAGTAAGTAAGAACACTTTGAAAATAATGTTGATCCTTGTAGAAGATCATCCATGGAGATGAACTTCCATGGTGATCTTCTTGGATCTAAGACAAGAAGATGAACAAACTACATTTTGGAGTTTGAAAATGTATGCATGAATGAAGGAGTTTAGGGTAAGGAGAAGGAGGGTTTACCAATCTTCTTTGTGTTTTGAGTTTTTGGCTTGAATGTAAGAGTGTTTGAGGCTTGAATATGAGAGTGTTTGAGTGAGTGTGATTTTGGGTGAATAGTTGAGAAAAAGGTGACAATTCTAGAGAATTCTCACTGTTTTCTCTCTATTTTCGCCAATGTGCAGTTGTAAATTGTGTTTTTTTCTCTCTTTTTATTTCTGAGACTGAAGGCCTCAATTTATAGCCCTCTGAAATTACAATACCATCCGCGCGGATGGTTCCTGCAGCGTGCACTGTTCATTAATTGCAGCTGCAGGCTTTGGACACAAAGAATATTTTCAAAAAAATTCAAACTGATTATGTTTTTCAGCTTGCTAATTCGGGTTTTTTCTATTTCTTTTGCTTTTTAAGATTCTTTCTTTGGTTTATCTTTTTTTGGCAATCCCTAATCTACCCTTACTTGGTTAGAAATGTTAGGAATTGTTAGAAATGTTAGGAATGTTAAAACTTTCGTTAATTTTCTAACAAAAATACTAACAAACTCAAATTGGAACACTTACACGGGGATCGAGCTGTGGCTGCAGTGTTGGTCAGAGAAGAAGGTGGGGTCCAGAGACCTATTTATTATGTAAGCAAGGCACTGTCCGATGTCGAAGGAAGGTATTATAATGCTGAAAAGGTGGCTTATGCCTTGGTGGTAGCAGCCAGAAAATTGCGAGCTTATTTCTCAGCTCACCCTATCATCGTGCTGACAAATGCACCTCTAAGGAAGATTCTGCACAAGCCGGAGAGTTCAGGTCGGTTTCTCAATTGGTCCATTGAATTGACAGACTTCGACATCGAGGACCGACCGCGAAAGGCTTTGAAAGCTCAAATTTTGGCAGACTTCTTGGTCGAGCTTACGTTCACCAAGGAAGAAAGCAAAGAGAATACCCCAAAGGAAAGTTTGAAGGGGAAGAAACCAGCTAGCCAACCCACAATAAGTTTGCCCAAAGATTGTTGGAAGGTCTACTCTGACGGGTCTGCAACCAAAAATGTAAGCAGGGCCAGGATAGTTCAAATCGAGCCTGAGACGGGTAAGATCTTTGAGGATGCTTTGAGGTTCAAGGTTGAGGCGTCCAACAACCAGGGCGAATATGAAGCCTTGATCGCTGCTATTGAGTATGCCAAGTGCTTTGGGGTAACCAAAGTCATTGCCTGCTGCGACTCTCAGTTGATCGTCAACCAAGTCAAAGGAGAATATGAGGTACTCAATCCCATCCTAGTTAAGTACTGCGACCTAGTGAAGAAGTTGGTCCAGGACCTGGAGTTCTGGGAGATTCAAAGGGTGGGCCGAGAAGATAATGAGTTGGCTGACCTACTATCCAAATTGGCCACATCAGACGAGCAGCATGAAGAACCAATCACTTACTTAGAACATCTAGCATACGAAAGAGTGCAGGTTCTATGCTCGGTTAACTGTTCTAAGTGTTAGATCGATGAAATGAGGGCCTACATAGAAATGGGCGAGCTACCTACTGACGAACACAGAGATTGAACAATCAAGAAGAAGTCCCCAAGGGTTGTCATAAACGGGGATGCATTGTTCAGAAGGTCGTTTACAAAGCCATTCCTAATATGTGTTCACCCTGAGGAAGTCACTCAACTTCTGCACGAAGTCCATTGTGGGGTATGTGGTGGACACCCGGGGGCCAGAACTTTGGCCGACAAACTGCTTACTTTGGGTTACTATTGGCTGTTGGGTTTTATGGGTCCATGCGAAGCAGAATTAGCATCTAAATAACACAAAGCCCAAGAGCCCTAAGATCCGTTCTATACAATTAAATTGAATTCCTATGAGATAGAATTTACCAACCTTAATTGCTTTCCGTTCTTGAGCTATTGAACAATTTATCGATGTGATTTTGAATCACAAACATCGATCTTCAAAAACTTGAATCTTCAGATTAGAACTCTAGGCCTTGATCGTCGTACGAGCGAAGACCCTCTAGTAGTATCCACACCTTTGAATGAACCAAGAACGATTCTTGAGAATTGCTAGATTCTTAAACCTTTGAAGGATATTGAGAAAACTTTTATTATGATTTTTCCTTAGAAAATTCGCCTGTCTTTTGGTTGTTCACAGACTCATATTTATACAACAATAGTATTAATATTTGTGCCCTAATCGTATTAGAAAACTAGGCTATAAACCGCCTCTGGGCAAGTTATGTCGCGCGATGACTCTTGCCACCTCTAGGCAAGATCTGTCGCGCGATGACTCTTGCCAGATCAGGAACTCTCAATATTCTTCCTTTAGTTTAACCAATTCATTCTAATTGTGTGTGACCCAATATGATTATATTATGTTGGCAATGAGCCCGATCATATCGACCCTCATAAAATATAAGCGGACTCTAGCAAGCCATTATGTCTACCCAATTAATATAACGTAAGAGTTCACGTTTCCAATGGTACACTTCCATTTCTCCCTTTGTCTCACGATGTTATATTGAACACAAGTCATGGTCCACGTCAACTTGTATTTGTTCAATGCTTTCTCGATATTGAGTATAATGATAATCCAATCGCATTGGGGTATGGCCATACACTTTCATTATTATCACTCATCGAGGGGCCCAAGCAAAACATCTCTCTATTGAGGGACAAATTCCATCTTGACTTATCATCCTTCACATCATGAATCTGATCATGCCAAAGATAGCCTTTATAAATATCGTGTTAAGATATCGTTTGAATAAAATCAAACATAACTTTCATCATATGTAAGGTCATGATAATCTCAGGTCTAGAGACTAAATGAAGTGACCATATGAGATTTAATTATAACATTTGACCATGACATAAAACTCATACGGATCAAGTCCAGTCACTTGTTTACTAACAAGTACCCATAATTTTAATGCGCATATCTATGCATATAATCATCATATGATTATCCATTAACAATTATACTAATTATTTACTTAATAATTAGGGACGGAGATTATTACAATAAATATGCAAAATATATAATAATCAAATAATAAACTTTTCATATAATAATAAATAATGTCAACATATAGGTCTATCAACTATAGGCCTAGGGCATAACACTAACAGTCTCCCACTTGCACTAGGCATAATCTCCCATGTATCGAATACCCATGGACCTAACATGACCATCATGCTTAGCTTGTGGAAGAGTCTTAGTTAATGGGTCCGCCACGTTGTCATTAGTGTCTACTCTGCATATCTTTACGTCTTTCCTTTCGCATATCTCTCGGATAATGTGGAAACATTGAAGTATGAGTTTGGATCTTTGATGTGACCTTGGTTCCTTTGCTAGTGCAATGACACCATTATTGTCACAATAAAGTTTAATAGGATCATTGATACTTAGAACGACTTCCAAATTACTAATGAATTTTTTGATCCAAACAGCTTCCTTAGCTGCATCAGATGCTGCTATGTACTCAGCTTCGGTTGTAGAATCAGCGACAGTACTTTGCTTGGAACTTTTCCAACTGACAGTGCCTCCATTCAGAGTAAACAAAAATCCTGTCTGCGATCTGTAATCATCTTTGTCGGTTTGGAAGCTAGTATCTGTGTAACCTCTTCCAACAAGATCTTCTTCCATTCCTCCAAATACCAATAATACATCCTTAGTTCTTCGTAAGTACTTGAGGATATTCTTGAGTGCTATCCAATGTGGTTCGTCGGGATCCGATTGGTACCTACTCGTCATGCTTAGAGCACACGAGACATCGGGTCTAGTACATAACATAGCATACATGATAGTCCCAATAGCCGAAGCATATGGAATGCCATTCATTCTCTTTCGCTCATCATTAGTCTTAGGACTTTGAGTCTTGCTAAGAGATACACCATGCAACATTGGCAAGTTTCCTCTTTTAGAATTTTTTTATTTGAAATCTTCTAAGAACCTTATCAATGTAAGTACTTTGACTTAAACCAATCATCCTTTTAGATCTATCTCTATAGATCTTGATACCAAGGATATATGCAGCTTTGCTCATATCTTTCATTGAAAAGCACTTTTCCAACCAAGACTTGACAGTCTGTAGTGCAGAAATGTCATTTCCAATGAGTAAGATATCATCGACATACAACACTAGAAATAGTGCTACGCTCCCACTAATTTTCTTGTAGACATAAGGTTCATCTTTGTTCTTGATAAAGCCAAAATCTTTGATTGCTTCGTCAAAACGTAGATTCCAACTCCTAGAAGCTTGCTTCAAGCCATAGATGGATCTCTGCAACTTACACACCTTATTAGAATTTTCTGAACCGACAAAACCTTCAGGTTGTATCATGTATACATCCTCAAGTAACTTCCCATTTAGGAAAGATGTCTTGACATCCATTTGCCATATCTCATAGTCATAATATGCGGCTATGGCAATTAAAATTTTAATAGACTTGAGCATATCTACAGGCGAAAAGGTTTCATCATAGTCGATACCATGAATCTGCCTATATCCCCTAGCTACAAGCCTAGCCTTATAGGTGTGCACCTTCCCATCCACGTCGGTCTTTTTCTTGAAGACCCATTTACACCTTATGGTTTTTACACCTTCGGGTGGATCAATCAAGTTCCAAACTTGATTATCATCCATGGATTGTAATTCGGACTTCATGGCCTCTTGCCATTTTTTCGAATCAGGAGAGGACATCGCTTCTTGATAGCAAGTAGGTTCATCATTTTCGATTAACTCCACTTCATCACTTTCCGTAACGAGAAATCCATATCTCTCAGGTTCGGATCGTGACCTACCACTTCTGCGAAGGACTTGTGCATCTTGAACCGGTTCCACAACTCCTTGTGAACTTGGTTCAGTTTCTACCATTGGTTCAATGTTGTTTTCGGGTTCTCGAATTTCTTCGAGATCTATTTTACTCCCACTGGTTCCTTTGTGAAGAAACTCCTTTTCTAAGAAGGTACCATTTCGAGCAACAAACGCTTTGTTCTCATTTCGGTTGTAGAAATAGTATCCTTTAGTTTCCTTAGGATAACCCACAAAAACACATTTATCAGACTTAGGTGCTAGCTTGTCAGAAGTTAACTTCTTGACATATGAATCGCAACCCCAAATCTTCATGAAAGATAAACTGGGTTTTCTTCCATGCCACATCTCATATGGGGTCTTTTGAACTGATTTGGTAGGAATTCTGTTTATAGTGAAAGCAGCAGTTTCTAGTGCATGTTCCCAAAAGGATAAAGGAAGCTCAACTTGACTCATCATTAAACGAACCATGTCCAACAAAGTTCTATTCCTCCTTTTAGACACACCATTCCATTGTGGTTTTTCGGGTGGAGAGAGTTCTGAAACGATTCCACAACTCTTAAGATGACTGTCAAATTCTTGGCTTAAATATTCTCCACCTCTATCAGATTGAAGTACTTTAATAGTTTTGCCAAGTTGATTTTGCACTTTATTTTGAAATATTCGAAATATCTCAAATGATTCACTTTTATGTTTCATTAGATAAACATATCCAAATCTACTATAATCATCAGTGAATGTTATGAAGTACTGAAATCCTCCCCTAGCATTGCTACTCATAGGTCCACATACATCAGTATGTATGAGGCCTAATAAGTCGCCCGCCCTTTCACCAGTTTTGGTAAATGGGTCCTTGGTCATCTTGCCAAGTAAACAAGATTCGCATGTCTCATATGATTCATAATCATGTGAGTCTAAAAATCCATCTTTATGGAGTTTAGAAATGCGTTTCTCATTTATATAGCCAAGACGACAATGCCATAAGTAAGTGTGGTTTACATCATTGGGTTTAGATTTCTTGTTAATGTTATAGATATCATTATCACGATTTTCAATATCAAGGATATAAAGGCCATTGAATGAAATAGCATTACAATAATGCATATCACTCTTGTAAATATAAAACTTCTTATCACATATAAGAAAATTAAAACCTTCATTATCCAAACTTGAAATCGAAATAATATTCCTACTTAAAGCTGGAACATAATAACAATTGTTCAAAACAAGTATTGGTCCACTAGGTAAAGTAACTCATAAGTTCCTACGGCTAATGCAGCTACTCTTGCTCCATTTCCCACACGTAGGTCCACTTCACCATCTTCAAGCATCCTTCTGTTCTTTAGACCCTGCACATTTAAACAAATGTGAGATCCACATCCGGTATCCAATACCCAAGAACTAGAAGTAGATAGGAATATATCTAACACCTTTGCTCCTCTTCAGTACTTCCTTATATTTATTGCAGTTTCTCCTCCAATGTCCAATCTCATTGCAATGGAAGCAGACTGCGTCCTCTTGGGACTTGGGCTTAGCCTCTTTGGGTTTGGCATCCTCTTTGGGTTTGACAACACTCGCCTTAGGAGTAGCAACTTTTGCCTTTCCTTTACCCTTGAAACCTTTCCCTTTGTTAACCATCAACACTTGATCGATTTTCTTTTTGACGATATTGGTTTCCGCAGTGTTCAACATTTGAATTAGCTCGGAAAGGTTCTTATTCATGCCCCCCATGTTATAGTTCATTATGAAATTACTAAAACCTTCGGGTAATGAATTCAATATCATGTCAGTAGCCAAATCTTGGCTAATTGGAAAACCGAGCCTCTCAAGATGCTCGATGTGGCCCTTCATCTTTAGAGCATGGGGATCAACAGCTTGTCCTTCACTCATCTTGCATGAGTTTAGGGTTTTAACTGTGTTATACCTTTCCTGCCTTGCTTGAACTTGAAACATTTTCATCAGTCGATTGTTTAGATCAACTGTCCCCAAGTGCTCAAGATCCTTCTGAAGGCTCTTGCACATGGCAGAGAGCATAAGGCAACAAACATCAGTAGCATCACGCTTATGCTTCAGATATTGATCCCTCACTGCCCTAGTAGCATTGGCAGCAGGTTCAGGTGGAACAGGTTCCTCGAGAACGTATAATTTTTCCTCTTGCCTGAGAACAATTCTCACGCTACGGATCCAATCCATATAGTTTGTACCATTCTCTTCCAACTTTTCCTTCTCAAGGATAGATCGTAGTGACATATGATTATTGTTTGATGCCATTTATTCTACAAAAAGATATACATAAAATATGAACACATATAAGCAAACATATTATATGAGAAATACAATGCATTTACATGAAAATAAACGCTCCTATTAAATTATACACCTTTCAATGCAAATAAGCATAATATACATTTATTGGGCTAAGATTCAACTTTAATTTAATTTCAAGTTTGCTATGGCAAACCGCTCAAAACTAAATTAATTAGGTAAAAACATCAATCATATCACATGTATGACTCTTACATATTTTATGAGATTTATTTAAGACATCATATGTCTAAGCATATTTTAATCTCATCTTATGCCTTGGGTTCAAAACCATTTTGATAATCCAATTAAGTTCATCCACTTTAAATGTATAGGAACCACCATTTCCTCATCTTGCTCGCAAACGAATAGAATCAAAGTTAAATGAAGGTTCTTTAAAGCAGATTATAATCATATCAACAAAGATAACCATAATGTACACTAGGTAAGTTCCCAGGAAAATAGGTGAGCCATAAGGACTGCTTAAGTACCAAATCTTTCCTTCGATAGAACTCTCCTAGACATGTACAATTACAATATCAGCTTGATTGCAGCATAATCAATACTTTGAATACTGACTTGTTTCTCACAAATAATCAGATTCCTTCAAATTTTGTGTAAACTGACTTGTTTCTCAAAAACAATCAGAAAAAAAATAATTAATTGTTTCAATTTATTCAGGAAATTATAATTCAATGTTTCAACTAAATATCTAACAAAGCTCTTAACACATAAGAACATATAATTCATGCATCGCAACAATTAATAAAATCACATTTAAATTAATTAAGCATGCATAAACAATGAATTAATCTAGCATAGCCCTATAAATTTAATTTCCAAAAATTTATAGCAATCAGATTAAAACAGAAACATATCAGATTATAAACATAATCACAGATTGGCAGGAAAATTTAACAAATTGATTCTGCCCAGATTTGGCAAAGTATGTCGCGTGACAGAAACATCCAGAAGGCCTGATCTGTCGCACGACCAGATGAGCCCATCTGACTACCCATGGCCAACTCTGTCGCGTGACTAAAGTTGCCAGACTTTCAGATTTTTTCAGCTTCAATCAATTCCAATCATAAAGCAATTAAATCATATAAAACAATCTTTTAACAAATTTAATTCAACATAATCAGAAAACGATTTTTCACATTGTTTCACATAAACAATTAAAATTCTACCGCATACAAAATATGCAAAGAACATATAAACAATTTATATCACTTTTCTAGCATGTTAATTCAAACTTAACCATATGAACGGAGCTCTGATACCAATGTTGGGTTTTATGGGTCCATGCGTAGCGAAATTAGCATCTAAATAACACAAAATCCAAGAGCCCTAAGATCCGTTCTATACAATTAAATTGAATTCCTATGAGATAGAATTTACCAACCTTAATTGCTTTCCGTTCTTGAGCTATTGAAAAATTTATCGATGTGATTTTGAATCACAAACTTCGATATTCAAAAACTTGAATCTTCAGATTAGAACTCTAGGCCTTGATCGTCGTACGAGCAAAGACCCTCTAGTAGTATCCACACCTTTGAATGAACTAAGAACGATTCTTGAGAATTGCTAGATTCTTAAACTTTAGAAGGATATTGAGAAAACTTTTATTATGATTTTTCCTTAGAAAATTCGGCTATCTTTCGGCTATTCACAGACTCATATTTATACTACAATAGTATTAATATTTGTGCCTTAATCGTATTAGGAAACTAGGCTGTAAACCGCCTCTGGGCAAGTTATGTCGCGCAATGACTCTTGCCACCTCTGGGCAAGATCTGTCGCGCGATGACTCTTGCCAGATCAGAAACTCTCAATATTCTTCCTTTGGTTTAACCAATTCATTCTAATTGTGTGTGACCCAATAGGATTATATTATGTTGGCAATGAGCCCGATCATATCGACCCTCATAAAACATAAGCGGACTATAGCAAGCCATTATGTCCACCCAATTAATATAACGTAAGAGTTCACGTTTCCAATGGTACACTTCCATTTCTCCATTTGTCTCACGATGTTATATTGAACACAAGTCATGGTCCACGTCAACTTGTATTTGTTCAATGCTTTCTCGATATTGAGTATAATGATAATTGAATCGCATTGGGGTATGACCATACACTTTCATCATTATCACTCATCGAGGGGCCCAAGCAAAACATCTCTTTATTGAGGGACAAATTCCATCTTGACTTATCATCCTTCCCATCATGAATCTGATCATGCCAAAGATAGCCTTTATAAATATTGTGTTAAGATATCGTTTGACTAAATTCAAACATAACTTTCATCATATGTAAGATCATGATAATCTCAAGTCTAGGGGCTAAATGAAGTGACCATATGAGATTTAATTATGACATTTGACCATGACATAAATCTCATACGGGTCAAGTCCAGTCACTTGTTCGCTAACAAGTACCCATAATTTTAATGTGCATCTCTATGCATATAATCATCATATGATTATCCATTAACAATTATACTAATTATTCACTTAATAATTAGGGACGGAGATTATTACAATAAATATGCAAAATATATAATAATCAAATAATAAACTTTTCATATAATAATAAATAATGTCAACATATAGGTCTATCAACTATAGGCCTAGGGCATAACACTAACCTTGGCCTCACCTAAGAGAGGATGCTCGTCAGTTTGTTCAGCAATGTGACAAATGACAGAGATTTGCCGATCTACTAAGACTGCCTAAAACCGAACAAACTCCTGTGGTTGCTACCTTGCCGTTCGACATGTGGGGTATAGATTTGATTGGGCCTTTCCCAACCGCCTTGAGAATTTGCAAGTATGTGATTGTAGTCATTGACTACTTCACTAAATGGGTCGAAGCTAAACCTCTAGCCAGGATCACCGAAGAAAATGCTATCAACTTCATCCACGACTTTATTTGGTGTCATTTTGGGGTGCCCCGTACAATCGTATCAGACAATGGGCTGTAGTTTTCCATAGCATTTGAAACAGAAATGAACAGATTTGGGGTCCATCATTGGAAGTCGTCAGTCGCCTATCCTCAAGGTAACAGATAAGCGAAAGTATCGAACAATCTAGTTTTGTCAGCACTAAAGACGAGATTAGTTGGTCGAGCTGGCAGCTGGTTGGACGAACTTCCCATCGCCCTTTGGGCAGTCCGCACAACCACCCAGGGGCCTACAGGAGAAATCCCATTTGCCCTTACTTTTTGGTCGGAGGCCATGGCTCTTGCCGAGCTACGAGTCCCTATAGCCAGGGTGGTCTTTTTTATCAAGATCAGAATGAAGCCAACATATTGCTCGACCTCGACTTGTTGGAAGAGAAACGGACTATAGCTCAACTCAGAATGGTGAACTATAAGCAAGAAACCAAGGGCTACCACGACAAAAAAGTCAAGAAAAGGTTGTTCAATGTGGGGGATTACGTGTTGAGAAAGATAAAAGTAACTGGAAGGAAGGCAGACCAGAACAAGTTATCTCCTAATTGGGAAGGTCCTTACGTCGTCACTCGAGTTATCAAAGAAGGAACCTATATGATTGATCATCCAGGGGGTGACGAACTGAAGCATCCATGGCATGCTAGCCATCTAATTAAGTATTACTTTTGAGCAACTTCTTGATGTAATCGTTCTACCTCTTCAATAAAATGGAATATTCTCTATCAATGAGTTGTATTACTTATATGCTTTTTTCAATTCAGGTCCGACTCTTAGTCGATCTCTATCCTATTATTTAACAGATTTGACTGAAGTCCTAAGCGACCTCGTTCTTAAACAGGTCCGACTGAAGATCAATGTCAATCTCATTCCTTAAAAGATTTGACTGAAGTCCTAAATCGACCTCGTTCTTAAACAGGTCCGTCTGAAGATCAATGTCAATCTCGTTCCTTAACAGATTCGACTGAAGTCCTAAGTCGACCTCGTTCTTAATCAGGTCCGACTGAAGATCAATGTCAATCTCGTTCATTAACAGATTCAACTAAAGTCCTATGTCGACCCCGTTCTTAAACAGGTCCGACCTAAGACTTAGGTCAATCTCGTTCTTAGGCAACCTCGACTAAAGCCTTGGTCAGCTTTCTGGATCAACCAACTGTTCTAACCAAAACTTTGGAAGATCTTCTACTTAATTTAGTTCGACATACAAATGCAAGTATGGATCAAAGCAAAATGGCAAGTCCCCCAAAGCGGGCTAGAACTTGTGAAAAATAACAGCTACGAATGTATATGTTAAACTACCTCACAAACTGGGCCAAGACAGTGATTACAAAGATAAGAAAAAATTGTTTTAATACTTGTTCGATTACAAAGATGGATCAAAAGAAGGAGAGTCAGCTAGCTTGGTCTCCATCAATTGGGTTTTGCTGCTCCTGCCCTTGCTCTTGCCGTTGTTGCTGCAACTCACCTTGCTCGGCTTCAGTGAAGATTTGGTCTTGAGTTATCTCGCCTCCTTCATCTTCTTCCATGTCATCAGCTTCCTCGAGCTCCTGCAGAATGGTGTTGAAATTAACCTGATTGATGGGAGGGGCGACCCACGGCTCTGCCTCATCCTCCCTATCATGATGAGCTATAACAGCTAGATTGTTGTCATTGTAGGGCATAAGGGGATGGCCAGCTCAAGCAATCATATCATATTGCTCCTCTGAGGCCTACTTGGCCAGCTGCTCGATAGAGATATCAACAGAAGGATCAACAATAGCTTGTCGGGCCATATGTTGATGACCAACGGTGTAAAAGGCTTTTGCTCGGCTCATAATAGCGTCATAGCATTCATCGCTTTCCTTAAAAGCCTCCACCGTGGCTTTTCCAGCATCCTTTACTGCTGCCTTCACCCTAGCTTGGGCCTCCTCTTCCCATTTAGCATGAGCTGCCCTATGGTCGTCACTTTGTTTGATACAGAAGGCATTGCGATCTTGGAGCATTTGGGTTATGGTCTTGAGTTCAATCTCTACCTTATCCTTCTCTAAGCGAACATCAACAATATCCATCTTCTCCTTCTCAAGTTTAGTTTTGGCATCCTGAAGATCAGCCAAAGCATCATCTTTTACGAGCTTGATAGCCTCATATGCTGAGTCCAGATCATTCAACTTCTCCCTCAGCTCGGTTACCTCGTGAGACTTTCGAGCATTTTGGGTCGTTGTCAGCTTCTCAGCTTCTCCCTCTCTAAATCTGCCCTCCAGCAGCTCTTAGCCTGCTCGACAAGAGTAAGAGACTACACAAACCAAAAGAGAAGTGTCAGCTCGATAAGCGATCAAAGATATCTAGCGACCAATAAACTAGACGACCAAATAGAAAAACAGGCAGAAAGGATCAAAGGACTACCTCGCAGTGGGCCAGGCCGGACCTATCTGAAAATTTCTCTGGGGTGATCCCCCTCTCAATAAATATGGCAAGCAAGTCAGAGTCTACTACCCTCCTAACTACGACCTGCCCATATTCTAGTTCGGGATACTGGCGACATAGACTGTCGACCCCACTAAGAAGAGGGACAGCGCTCAGCCTCTCTACCTGAGATTGGATGAACTCCTGGCTTATGACATGAGGAGCTTAGGGAGGAAGATCACTTGCCCTTGTCAACCCTCAATCTCTTCTTTGTAGACAGTGGGAGAGAATCATCATCTTCTTCTTCAAAAACAAGATCAACAAAGTTTAGCGGGTCAGCCCTTACTTGTTCTTGAAGGGGGCTGGCCCTTGCTTGTTCTAGAAGGGGGCTGGAGCCCGATGCTCATTCAGTGGAAAGGTCGACCTCCTCCTCAGCAGGTGCCGACTGGACTTCAGCTGTAGGGTCAATTTGCTCGACGGGCCCTGACCCATCGACCAGGACCATTCCTACCCCAACCTTGGGAAGCAAAGCATTCCTACTTGTCGCTTCCTTCTCAAGATTGGCTCGGGCATTGGCAACCCCGTGAGCCTTCTTGGTTTTCTTCTTCTCAACAAGATCCATCATGCGGTTCATATATGCCTCCTGTAGGGGGGTAATAACTGCACGATCAAAAATAAAAGAGCAGTTAGTATACATATATGCAGGCAAGAAAGTGGACGAATAAAAAGAAAGCGAGTAAAAACTTAACCGCCATAATGGTCGAGCTTCTTGAAATGATTAGGAGTCTTCTTGCAGTAGTGACACTGCGACTCAAACCTATTTTTCTCATGAATAACCCGGTCAGGGTACCTAAAGCTACGAACTATGGGGACCAAGGGAGCTAACTGTCCATTCCCACCGAGCATCATCCCATCCTGGATGAAATAGTCTTTACACGACCCTAGTGTCGACCAATTGATGGTACTCCTGCGAGCTACCAGAGCCAACCTTTTGTATAAGGCATTATTCCAGTCAGGGACCCAGTACTCATTCTCCTTTATTATTCTTGATTCAACATTGGGTAATGGGAATTCCCAGCCATTTTGGCTCTCGACCAAGATCATGTACGTGTTCCATCCAACTACTTTGTCGGGTAAATTGATGAATAATTTGGGAGCTTTAGCTCGAGCTGGGTACTGATTACTAGAGACCTTTTGTCTATCACAATCATAATAAATCTCCTAAATACGTTCATGCACGGCTCGTACCCAACGAACCTGCATACCATGGCAAAACAAACCAAGAACCTAACAATATTTGCTCCTAACTGCATGGGAACAACATCTATACACTCCAAGAACTCACAAATGAAAGGGTCAAGAGGAAGGCGTAGCCTGACCTCAAATTGGCCGTAGTAGAAAGCTACTTTAGATGGGTTCAGGGCCCAATGTGCCCACTCTCGAGCCTTCCTCCGCTTATCAGTAAAATGAGTGAGACGAAACTCGTCCCTGCTGATCTCAAAAAAGTTATGGAGGATTTCAATCCTCGATTCAGAGCTTTTCCTTTCCACAGATGTCTTGGGGGCCACATACCCTCTCTCATTCCGACCTGGAATGACAGTCGAGCAAAATGCATCCACAATTCTGCCGGAGGAAGAGCTCTCTGCACTTTGTGTCGACATATCTACAGAAGAAGAAGAAATAGGGGAATCAGAACTAGAAGGGGTTTCATCATCACTATCTATGGGCGACCTAGATTCCCCTGGGAATTCTATCCTATCTTTGGGAAAAGGTGGTCTATTTGACCCCTTAATGTAAAATAGGATGAAGTGATCTATCAATTTATTGAAGAGACGAAGTTGTCCACCTCCAGATCTCCTATACTACGTCGTCCACCTCCAGATCTCCTATACTACATCTACCTGGGAGCTCTACAACTCCATAGCACAAACCCCATGCTTTTAAGATGGTATGAGCTTCATCCCTACTCATCTCTTTCCACGGTCCGTCCTTACGAGTATAAACCCTAAGGTTTTGACGACAATAACTATACTTAACCCCTCTCTCAAAACCAAAGGTCCTAGCCATGGTGGAAATCAAAGGAAAGCTTGAATGTAAACCTAAAATACGAAGGAATAGAGGGGTACCTTGTTTTAATTTGAAGAAGATGGGTTTTGGAAGTAAATCGTAAGCTTGATTGCGCACAGAATTAGAAATTGCCTTGCTCTTCGTTCTTGCTGGGTATATTTAGAATCTGAGAGTTTTTAAAAGATTGAAAAGGAAAAGGATTTTCCTTTTATACCTTTCCTAATCCTAACTTGAATTGGAAAGGTTTGGGATACAACGGTTCAATCCTCCCATAAATGCCGGCGCCGTTTCCAAGGCAGTTGTCTAAGCGTCGTTTCCCCTAATCATTACGGCGCTTTAACGGATCTGCCCGCCAAAACAGTCAATGGTCGAGATTAAGCCATGTCATCTCAGTCGACCATCTAGCAGTTCGAGCATCTAGCTACGATCTACCTAAGTCTTCACCAAATTTCTTTCAACTTCCTGGTCGACAAAGTCAACTAAAAAAGTTGGGGGCCACTGAACGGAATAAAAGTGATGGGCTAGGCCCAACATACAAAGCCCAAATTATTCAGACATTATTATCGCAATGCCCATGACTGGGCCGACCCAGCTATTACAAAACCTGAGGCCCATCAAAGGTCAATCGACCTAGCTCATTGTCCGACCATCACTGGTCCCGACCTAGCCTTGTCCGACATACGATCATCTCCTTGTGCAATTCCATCTGGCTAAGATACGAAGTCAGGTCGACCTTGATCCATTTAGGCGACCTCGACCTATAGAGACGTACGTCGTTCTACAGAGACATACTACGTTTACAACTCTTTCCTATATTCACGGAACACGTTATGCCTATTTTATCTCCATGATTCACGAGATCTGGCGCAATCCTACTACAATAATATCTCCTATCAAAGCCTATAAATACCTGACAACATCAACCGTTTAGAGGTAATGCTTATTTTGCTGTTCAATTCTCAATACAGTTTATAAGCCAAATACGTGACACTTACTCTCACGTCGGAGGGTCTTAGTCGGAGACCACCCCGACTAGTCGTGTGTTCCCTGTTTCAGGTCAATTAAAGCCAGTGAATCAACCTAATTGCTGGACGTAGGCTGATCAACACTTTCCCTGCATCATCAAGTATAAGTATAGATCTGGTAAAAGTAACATCAAGAGTTATAACTGTGGGAAAATGGGTCATTATTGAAAATAATGTCCTAATCCTAAAAAGAAGTCTGTGAATTAAGATCTGCAAATTGAATGTAATTTTACGTATGGTTATTTTTATAGTCACTGAAACTGTGGTGAATTATGTTCATTATGTGAAAAATGAATGGTTATTATATTCTGCATGCACATTTCACATGACACCTAATAAAAACATATTTCATACGTATAATGATATGCAAAGTGGATCTGTTTCTTTAGCTAATGATAAAAAGTATCAAATTGTTGGTATTGGAGACGTTTGTCTCAAAAATTATTCTGGTTCTTGCTTAACTTTGAAAGATGTCCGACATGTGCCAGATTTAGCTAACAATCTCATATCATGTGCATCTTTGGAAAATGATGGGTTAGAGGTTAAATGGGGTAGTAGGTGTATTAAAATTGTATCGGGGTCTTTAATGATTTTCAAAGTTGAAAAGATTAGAAATTTGTATATTTGCACTGCTGAACCTATGTCTATTTATGCTAATGTTGATAAGGAAGATAAAACTGATTTGTGACATAAGAGACTAGGACACATGAGTAATAAAGATTTGGACATTTTGAACAAAAATTGTGATTTTGGTAAAGATAAAATTTTGTGCATGCCTTTCTGTGACTCCTGTGTGATGGGTAAAAAACATAGAGTGTCTTTTTCTAATCCCCCTAATCTCAATCATTATTCTAGTAAAAAAAATCTTGAGTATTTGCATGCTGATGTATGGGGTCCTGCTAGTGAAGCCACTCAAGGTGGTAATAGATATATTTATCTGTTATTGATGTCCTTTCTCGTAAAACATGGGTGTTTTTAATGAAACACAAATCTGATACTTTTGATAATTTCAAAACATAGAAAGTCATGATTCAAAATCAAACATGTAGAAAAATTAAAGTTCTTAGAACTGATAATGGATCTGAATTTCGCAATCATGAGTTTGATAACTTTTGCCTTGATCAGTGTTCTAAAACGCGGCCTAGGCGGCGTCTAGGCGTTAGGCAGTAGGCGGCACCCTCCCGCCGCGATTTTCTTCAAGTCGGCCAGATTATGCGCTAGATGGCCTAGGCGGGGTTAGGCGGCCTAGGCGGCCAACGGAGAAGGAGGAAGTGGAGACGATTCAGAGGGCGGCGACGGTGGTTGGTGAGTAAGAAGAGTAGAAGACTGACCTGAAATTGCCGGAGGCGGTGGGTTGAAATTGCCGAAGTGTTGGACCATAGAGATTGATGTTGGACTTCAGAGTGAGAGTAAGAGGCGCCGTCGTGGATGCTCCAATGGCGGTGGTGGTGGTAGTGGTGGGGTTGTAGGAGATATAGAAGGAAGGGGCAGAGGGGAAATTGCGGAGAGAGAGTGAAAGGTTTGAAGGGTTATCAGTGGTGGAGAAGGCGGAGAGGAAAGGGCGGCAGCTTGAAGGAAGAAGGAAGAGGTAAGGAAGAAGGAGATAAAGGAAGAGAGAGAAAGATTAGGGTTTGGACCGTTTGCCTGGAATGGGCTTTTTTGAGGGTGGGCTGGGTGGGCTTTGGGTATTGATTAGATTTTCTTTTAATTAAAATAATTATCTTAATATTAATATGTTATTGATAAATTTCAAATGTGTATCATTTATACTAACTTATTCCAAACTTTGTACAAATTTAAATTTTAGGATTGCAAAATTGGATTAGATTTTTATTTTGTATAAAAATATTATTTATTTTTGACAAATAATAAAAATAAGTGGCACTATTTTTTGGATATATATATAAATTTATGAAATATATTTAAAATTTGTCTAATTTCTCGGCCCCGCCTAGGCCCCGCTTAGGCCCTGCTTAGGCCCCTAGGCCCTAGGCCCGACTCCGTCGCTTAGCATTCGCCTAGCACTTTTTAGAATCTTGGCCTTGATAATGAGATTAAAAGACATAAGACTGTACCTTATTCACCGCAACAAAATGGGGCTGCTGAACGTATAAATAGAACTATATTAGAGAGAGTTAGAATCATGCTTGCTATTTCTGGCTTGTCCAAATGTTTTTGGGGTGAAGAAGTGATGACCGCCACCTATCTTATAAATAGGTCTCCCTTTGTCCCTTTAAATGGTAGATGTCATTAAGCGTTTTTTCCTAGTAAACCTGTTGATTATTCAAATTTGAGGATTTTCGGTTGTGCTGCATATGCCTATAGAAAAAAATGACAAACTTGAACCTCACACTGTGAGGTGCATTTTTTTGGGAAACCCGGAGGGTGTTAAGGGGTATAGATTATGGGTAAGGGAGGAACCGAGTTTCAAAGTGATCATTAGTCGTGAGGTTGTGTTTAATGAACTGAATTTCCTTATTTGAAAAATGTGCCTCCCCCTTGCTCCAAATACGATGGAACACTATTATGAGCCTATTCCTGCTATTGTTAATGAGTTTGTTGCACAACCTGAATATGAGACTCCTCCTGTTGATAATTCTATTGATGTGAATGAGCAAAATGTTGATATTGAGAATGATCATAATGAGTTGTGTGCTTTGACTGATTACCAACTTAGTTGTGATAGACCTAAATCCATAACCCACCAATTTTGATGATTTTGATATGACTTCATTTGTGTTTAGTTTATTTGAATCTATTAATAATACTGAGCATAAAACATATAATGAAGCTTTAAGTTCTGCTAACAAGAATGAGTGGATTGATGTTATGAATGATGAAATGATTTCTTTGCATGTTAATGATACTTGGACTTTAGTGCCTAGATCGAAAATTGTTCAAATGTTTCTTATAAGTGGCTCTATAAAGTCAAGAATGAATCCGATTATTTTAGATTTAAAGCTAGACTTGTAACAAAAGGTTTTACTCAGAAAGAAGATATAGATTACACTGAAATATTTGCTCATCTGATTAAATTCACAACTGTTAGGATTATGCTTGCTTTGGTAGCTCAGTTTAATTGAAAAATGAAACAAATGGATGTTAATACTATTTTTTTGCATGGTGATCTTGATGAAAAGATTTATATGAAGCAGTTTGAGGGTTATATTGATAATATGTGTCCTGATTATGTGTGTTTGCTTAAAAAGTCTTTATATGGGTTAAAACATTTTCCTTGCATGTAGAATTTGAAATTTGATAAATACATGCTAGATTTAAAATTCCAGCGGAGTGCTTATGATCCTTGTTTGTAATTCAAGAATGATACGAGTATGCCTGTTATATATGTTGATAACATGGTTCTTATTAGCCCTTCTTCTAAATTCTTAGAGAATATTAAAAATTTCTTAAATGCTAACTTTGACATGAAATACCTCGGTGATGCTAGTAAGATACTTGGCATGAATATAATCAGATACCGTGATTTATCTGTTGTTTACTTAAACCAAATTTCATATGTTGAAAAGATTTTAAGTAAATTCTTTATAAAAGATGATAAGTTTGTTAATACCCTTATTGATTAAACATTTTGTGCTTAGTAAAAAGCAGTGTCCCCAAAATGACTTTGAGCTAGATCAAGTAAAAAATATACCATACTCGAATGCTATTGGTTATGTTATATACCTAATGGTTAGTACTCGCCCTGGTATTGCTTATGTTATTTCATGCTTGAGCCGTTATATGTCTAATCCAGGTTTTCCGCATTAACAAGGTCTCAAATGGTTGTTGAGGTACTTAAAGCATACAATAAGTTATGGTTTGAAGTTTACTAAGTGTGATGAAGGTATACAATTGGTTGGTTATGTTAATTCTAATTATGCCAATGATAGAGATTACAGAAAATCTACCACTTCATATGTTTTTACCTTATGTGGCTCTTGTGTTAGTTGAAAATCTCAGTTATTATCAATTTTGGCACTGTATACGGGAAAATCAAAATGTGTGGCTATAACCGAGGCTATAAAAGAGGCCATATGGATTAAAGGTTTAATTTCTGAAATTGATTTTCTAAATAATAAAGTTATAGTGTTTTCTGATAGTCAATCAGGCATTCAGTTGGGTAAGAATTCTGTTTTCAATGATAGAACTAAGCATATAGATGTTACACACCATTTCATTCGTGATGTGGTGGCTAAAAATGTTGTTTATCTTAAAAAAATTGACAACAATTTTAATCCTGCTTATATGGGAACTAAATGTTTCCATGTTTTAAAATTTTAAATTGTTTAAATTGTTTGAACTTTTATACTTCGTGTTGATGCTTGTGTTATTATGTTCCAAAAAATTCTCTTCTTAACTTTGTGTGAGTTGGGGTGTCTAGTTATTTTTTTCATTATTCGTGGTAGAAATTAACTAGATTTTTTGCTAACCGTACTTGGTTTGAATATGTGTTGGATCAAGTGTCGAAGGCTAATGCGATGATGATTATACCCAATAAGTGTATCATATGAGTGCATCGTGAATTGCAATTGTGTGTCATGAACCGACACTAGATCCATGGTGGAGAATGTTATTTTTTGTTAGGCCAAAGTCCAAATAAGCAACCCAATATTTTTGGCCCAAATCCATAATTCCCAGTCCAGTACTTGACGTTGTTATTAGGGGAAAAGATTTTGACTTGGCGTCAATTCTCATCCCGATTGCTACATCGTTCTCATCCCGATTGTTGCACAACGGAGTTCCTTCTCTTAATCCCTTGATTCAAATTCTCTTACTCGTAAGGTTTATCTTCATTCTGGTATCCTTCTCCTATTATCTCTTCGTTCCTCATCTTCTATTTAAATCACCACACCCCTCTTTTGCAAACACAACATACAAGTATACGCACGAGCACTTATCTGCGGTTTACAATGTTTTGAGGGTTTCTTTCTGGTGCTTTAGAGAGTTGGAGAGATTAATTGTGAGTTTGATTTGGATTAAGGTTGTTTCTCTGTTTCTCTGATTAGGTGTATCTCTCACTCAGCTTTTGAGCTTGACTTGATTCTGTGTGTGCGTCTTTCGTTCATTGTAAGTAGTGCGTATCTGTGTGTTGTTTGTTAAGATAATCTGAGGATGTGGGTGTGGTTTTTATTGATGATTAGGCTGTCGGACAATGATTGACTTAGGCTGGAATTTTGGATTCTTGGGCTGTGCTTTTGGGATTGCTTTGCTGCCTTCATTTTCATAGTAACACTTTAAATTGGTGCCTTGGATTGTGACTGGCTTTCGAAAGAAAACAGATGCTTGGGCCTGGGTCAAATTTCTCTATCTCATACTATATTCAACTCAGTTTATTTAGTTTTCAGATTATTGATTAGTTCCGTATCTAACTTGTGCTTTGTTTTCTAGTTTATTTGCTTTCGCAATCAGGACTTTGATGCAACACTCTGCTTCGTGGATCCTTGGGCGAGTAATATGTTCACTCAACATCCTTCACCTCTCGTCACTGCTTTGATTTTGCCCTAACCACTTTTTATTTTGTCATTGACGCCATCGATGATTTTGCTCGGAGGCTGGAGATTAGGGTTTGGGTGAAATTTAGAGAAAAATATTTGAAATGGTGAACTAGATATGTTAGTTTTGGCCCAACTGTATTAAACGGCTCGTTTTTTGTTTTTTTGTTTTTTTTTTTTCTTCCAAAGTTTACTTTTTATCCACGGTATTTTGGCCCGATTTATTAATGGTTACTAGATTTTTATAAGTTGGTATTATGAAAAAAATCAAATTTTCATTATGCTTAAAAAAACGGATTTTTTCAAAGAACCAAAAGTAATTGATAGCCTCATTGAGAAAAGACGTGGAGAACCCAAGCGCTTGTCAATATCGAGAAAACCCTTATACCCGGAGCTGTAGTTCTTGTTGGAACATGAATGATCCATTAACCATGAACCGACTCATAACTAGTGAAGATGAACACAATGGGCCGAAGCCCATGGGCGGCCTGCCAGCCTGCAACCCGTGGCCCGCCCAGCCCGTGGCCCGCCCGTCCTCCCAAGAAGCCTTCCTAGCCCAGCCTGCCTAAACACACGGGCCAGGCCTTGAATATGAGCCGACAGGCCGGGCCAAGCCTGCCGGGCTTTCAGGCCCGTTAAGCCCAATCCGCCAGCCCGCCAGTGAAGATGAAAAACAGCATTTTGTTCCTTAAACAGGGTTTTTTACTTTTTTCCTTTTTTTTTTTTTTTTGTTCCTCAAAAATGATTATCTTTAAATCCCAAATAGTAATTTCCAAAAAATTTGAAAAATGTGCCATAAATTGTCAGGTCGGTTGAAATAGTTTTAATTTTCAATTTTTTTTCATTTTTTTTTGACATTTTAGCCCCTCCACAATAATTTTTTTGGGGGTATTTTTGGTCCAAAATGTAATATATTTTAGTATAAATAGGTGATGCCTTGGTTAGTATTTTTCACACCAAAATTTCTATATCTCTCTCAAGTCTCAAGTGAAAGTCTCAAAGATAGTTTTTGGGCAAGTTATATTTGAGAAGAAATCATCAACCCCTTGTTAAGGTAAATTTATATTTTTAAGTTGATTCTATTATTGTGTATTTTATTATTATCTACAATTGGTTCTATTATTGTGTATTTTATTATTATCTACAATTGTTGTGAGAAACAAGTCAGTATACAAAGTATTGATTATGTTGCATTTAACATTTGATATTATAATTGTACATGTCTAGGAGAGTTCTGTCGAAGGAAAGATTTGGTACTTAAGTAGTCCTTGTGGCTCACCTATTTTCCTGGGAACTTACCTGGTGTACATTATGATTATCTTTGTTGATATGCTTATAATCTGCTTTAAAGAACCTTCATTTAACCTTTAAGTTCTTTATGCCAATCCATGATGGTTCGAAGTATTAATACTTATTTCTTTAATTAGGTTATTATGGCGGATTTTGTTGAAGGAATATTTGCTCCTCCATCACCACGACTATACCGACCACAACAACAAAATAATGACAATGAACATATTATGTATGATTTAATCAATGAAGGTTCAAATACAGTAGCAACCCCTCCTTTTCCCGGATATTACACTCCGGATCCTACTCCAAACTTTATGATTGACTCCCAACCATCTCAATATCAAAACACATCTAGAAATTATCATCAAATTGATGATGATGCTGATAATGAGGAGGAGGAGGAACAAGAAGATGATGATGATGATGTAAGAGTTACTGGTGAATCTCTTGCTACTAGTAGTCTTCCTAGCGTAAGTAAGGGGAAGGGGAAGGGGAAGGGGAAGGGAAAGGAGAAAGCTAGGGAACCTAAAGCTTCCAAGTATGAGGAATTTTATAACATGATTATCAATGATCATGGTGAAGAAAAAGCTGAGTGTAAAATTTGTAAAAAACACCTAGCTCGCCCTAGCAAAAAGGGTACCTCTCAACTAAAAAGACACACTGAAAACCATGCAAAAGGCGGGGATGATAAAACTCAAACCAAACTGAACATGCCTTCTGTCACCTACCCCAAAGTCAAAGCTGATATCATAGCCATGTTTATTGTAAGTTGTCGATTACCCTTGTCAGTTTCGAGTGATGAGAGATTTCATCGGGTTTGCAAAAGTCTCAACCCCGGATTTGAACCTATGTCCCGAACTACCATCACAAGGCACATTAAAATTCTTTTTCAATCTGGAACACTTGCCCTAGCCAATCTTCTTCAAAGCCACAAGGGTAGTATTTCCTTGACAACTGATGGTTGGAAAGCTAACCATAGTTCTTCTGCCGAGAATTTTACTTGTATTACCGCTCATTGGATTAATGAGGATTGGTTGTTAGAGAAGAGAATCCTATCATTTCGAACCATGCCATATCCTCATACAACTAGGCAATGCACAAATCACATTCTCAATGTTTTAGGTGAGTATGCTATCACGAATAAAATTTTCTCATGCTCATATGATAACGCCACCTATAACACCAGTACTGCCTCATTGATGATTCAATCCCTTACTCCTCCCATAGAAGGCAAGTTGTTTCATGTTAGGTGTGCTTGCCACATTCTCAACCTATGTGTTCAAGACTTGCTTAAGTCCCTACGCTATACCACAAACAGCATTAACCAAGCTTGTATTACCATAAAGGGGAGTGGACAAAGGCTAGTCAATTATATGGAGATGTGTCATGCTGCCGGGAAGAAGTTCTTCAAGCCCAAAACAGCCGAAGATATCAAGTGGAACTCGACGTATACAATGTTGGAGAGAGCACTCGAGTATAGGGTGGTGATCACTGAATATTTTGACATCTATCAAGTTGACCGTCAGGTTACTATTGATGATTGGGAAATAGCAACACAACTCATAGAATTGCTTCAGCCTTTCTATAGGGCAACCGAAGTACTTTCCGGAACGTGCTATCCCACAAGTCATCTCTTATGTCGTGAGCTTTATGGCCTAAGTGTTCTCATTGTGAACAATAGAAATCATAATATATTTGCAGATGCCGTTGTGGATATGGAAAAGAAATTTTCTAAGTATTACACCGATTTCCCTATACTTTCCTTAATGGCGACCGCGATGGATCCGAGGATCAAGCATACTAACATGTGGAGTTTGCTCTATGCTTTTTATGAAAACATGAGACCAAATCTTTCCCCGATTCAAGTAGAAAAAGTGACAAAGGAGAAACATGAAGAAGTTGAAACCCTCTTATTCCGCTTGTATTCCTATTACAAAGCAAAGCTTTCAAACCATGAAGAAAGGGACGATACGAGTGGAAAGGGAAAATCAAAGTTGCCAAAATTTGGTTGGGGTTTCCTTAAGAAGGGATTGGGTGGACGTAGTGGAAGTGGAAGTGGAAGACCTTCAACGGAAGGAGTTAATGAGTTGGTCCAATACTTGTCCAGTACCTACTACCCCCCCTCCGATTCAAGTTTTGAGGACCTAGATATCCTCCAATGGTGGAAAGCACACCAAAGTGTTTATCCTATACTTTCCATCATGGCACGGGATCTTCTTACCCCTCCAGTGTCGACGGTAGCCTTAGAATCCACATTTAGTGCCGCTAAAAGAGTTGTGACGCCGGCGAGGAACCAACTAACCCCGAAGCTCATGGAGCGGCTAATTTGTCTTGCCGATTGGGACGATGCTTCTCTAAGGAAGCAAGGGAATGATCGAGAGCTTCAACATGACAGTGAATCGAGTGCAGATGAAGACAATCTTGATGGGGATTATACTTTGGATGGAAACTAGAAAGTTTTCAAATCTATGAACGGAGAAAATCATTTGTATTTTAATGTTTTGTTTTCCTAGATTGTTTAATTAAGACTATGTTTAATATTTTCTTGTATTTTCCTAGATTGTTTTCCTAGTTAGTATTGAGGTTAAGGCTCCTAAATGTCCCCCCTTATATATAAAAGGGTAAGGTTGGTTGTCCCCCTCTTGTAATTTTATTTTAATTAATAAAATTTAAGGGTACCGTCCCTTTTTTCTTTTATATACTTTCGTTTCTTTTAATTTCGTTAAGTTTTATTTCTTTAAAAATTCTTAACTTTTTTTATAAATTTTTTTGAAAAAAAATCAGTATTAACAAACATCTAAAATAGTATTTTCAGTTCAAAAAAAAAAAAGTTAATATACAAATATGAACTTACCAGAAACTGTTAGAAATTTAATAAAATATTTAACATTTGAATATTAATCAATATTAAGCCTAGTCTAGTGGTAAGCCTTCAATTAACCCCTCAAACTGCCCAGTTTCGAATCCCCCTGGCCCCTTCCCCTATTTATATTTTGAAAAAAAAAATGGGTAAAGCCCGCCCAAACCCGCCAACCCAGCCATATTTATATTTTGAAAAAAAAAAATGGGTAAAGCCCGCCCAAACCCGCCAACCCAGCCATACGGGCAAACGGTGCGGGCCGGTCATTGGGTAAGCGGGCGGGCCGGGCCGGGCTTGGCCCGCGGGCAAGAAGGCAGCAGGCTAGGCTTATCCGTGAAGTTCGCGGGCGGGTCTCTGGCGGGTCGGGCCGGGCCGGGCTGCCCGAATGTTCATCTTCAATAACTAGATTAAGAAGAGAAGAAGAAGAAGACGAAGACGGAAGCGTGTACTTTGTGATTCCATGATTATGTTCTTTAGTCTTGTTCTTGAGAAAATATGAAGATAGTCTTTTATGTAGGAAGAGTTGATCTTCTAAGTGATTGTGCCTTATTCTCTTGTCTTCTTTGATCTTTATGAAGAGTTTATAAATGAGAAAAATAATCAAAATTTCAGTCCCTTCTATGGCTGATGGAATGGCCTTTATATAGGAAGGGAATAGGCACCTCACTTAGGGACTACACCTATTCATGTATAAGAGTTTACCATTATGCCCATCATTTAATGGTAGCCTTATACTATGGAATTCTACACATTATGTTGAGTTCTATACTTTATACCATATATTATAATATTGATCATTATATTATTAAGTATTTATATGTTATATTAATCCATGTTCTTACAATCTCCCACTTGGATTATTATAACATATACATTCACTTAATAAAATTCTTTTAATCATATTTATAACACAAATGACAACCCTTATGTGCACTTTGTTGTCATTCGAAATCAATCCCGTCCATTAGTCATATAAGTATAAGGACTAAAGGGGCAGTCGTTGTAATTGATTCGCAACTAAACCCACATTAATCACATATATATATCCAACTAAATGACATAGATTAAGTATAGATATGTAGCATGGAATATTAACGAATATATATGAAGAATGCATATATATATTCTCCAACTAGTCCTACTTTTAACCAAATGAGATCAATTTAAAAAACAACACAAGGAAATAGAAACATTATAAACTCCCACTGATTTAAGCATTATCAAAAGTCATTACACCCATATGAGCAACATGCTCGTGAAATACTAAAGGAGATAATGCCTTAGTAAATGGATCCGCTAACATGGAGTTTGTACCAATAAGTTCTATTTCTATTTGTTCATTTTGTACTCTCTCTCTCACAACAAGAAACTTAATATCTATATGCTTAGATTTAGATGAACTCTTGTTGTTGTTGGAGTACAACACTGCGGATCGATTGTCACAATATAACTTAAGCGGTGTTTCAACACCTTTGACAATTCGCAGCCCTTCCATGAATTTTCGCAGCCATATAACTTGATTGGATGCCTCGTAGCAAGCAACAAATTTGGCTTCCATGGTGGAAGTAGTTACTAATGTTTGCTTGGCACTTCTCCAAGAAATTACTCCACCGGCCAAAGTGAAGACATAACCCGATGTCGATTTGCGACTATCTTGGCATCCAGCAAAGTCGAAATCGGAAAAACCAATGATCTCAAGATGATCCGACTTTGTATATGTAAGCATGTAGTTTTTCGTGTTTTGCAAGTATCTTATCACTCTTTTGGCTGCGACCCAATGTTTTCTTCCCGGATTGCTTTGATATCGCCCAAGCATGCCAACAATAAAGGCAAGATCTGGGCGAGTATAGACTTGTACATACATTAGGCTTCCTACTGCCGATGCGTAAGGGATATTTTCCATATACTTGGATTCAAGATTATTTTTAGGACATTGATTTAGACTGAACTTATCTCCCTTAGAGACCGGGGTGTCATGTGGTTTATAATTTTTCATGCTAAACCTTTGTAATACCTTCTCTATATAGCTCTTTTGTGACAATCCTAACATACCTCGTGAGCGATCACGATGTATTTCGATTCCTAATACAAAAGAAGCTTCTCCAAGATCTTTCATCTCAAATTTTTTTGAGAGAAATTTCTTAGTTTCCTTAAGAAGGCCCTTATCATTACTAGCAAGTAAAATGTCATCCACATACAAGACCAAAAATATAAACCTACTCCCACTGAACTTATGGTACACACAATCTTCACCAAGATTCATTTCAAAGCCAAATGAAAGAATAACTTGGTTAAATTTTAAGTACCATTGACGAGATGCTTGCTTGAGCCCATAAATGGATTTCTTGAGTTTACAAACTAGTTGACTAGTTTGATCCGAATCAGTCACCATTTCTGGTTTCTTCATATAGATAGTTTCCTCAATGTCGCCATTGAGAAAAGCTGTCTTTACATCCATTTGATGAAGCTCAAGGTCAAAATGTGCCACTAAAGCCATAATGATTCTAAAAGCATTTTTAGAGGATATCGGTGAAAATGTTTCTTTGTAATCAATGCCTTCTTTTTGAGTAAACTCTTTAGCGACTAGACGAGCATTATGTCTTTCCACATTACCTTGTGAATCCCTTTTGATCTTAAAGACTCATTTACACCCAATGGGTTTCACATTCTTAGGTAATGGGACAAGATCCCAAACGTCATTATCATTCATGGATTTTAACTCTTCATTTATGGCATCAATCCACTTATGAGAATTTGGACCACTAATGGCTTCATGGAAGGTGATTGGCTTATCTCCCACTAAACCTAACGGTTCCTCATTCTCGGCAAGATACACATCATAATAATCCGATATAGCACTCCTTCTTGCTCTATTAGATCTTCTTAATGGCACTGGTTCTTCTTGATTTTGAGGGTGTTGAATTTCCTCATCAACATTTTCATGTTGTTCATTAATAGGAGAATTAACGTCATTTTGAATTATATGTTCTTGTCGAATTTCAGGCACAACTGCTTGATTTTCGATAGGAACTATAGGAAAAGGTATAGAAACGAATTTCTCTTCCATTTCTTCAAATTCAAAATTACTATTCAAATTTTCTCCTTTAAATTCAACATCCTCAAAGAACCTAGCATTTCCCGTCTCGAAAAAGGTTCTAGTCTTTGGATCATAGAATTTATAACCCCTAGATCTTTGAGAATACCCTACAAAATAACTACTAACGGTCTTAGCATCCAACTTTCCTTCGTTAGGTCTATGAGGCCTAGCTTCGGCTGGACAACCCCAAACATGAAGATGATTAAGGGACGGTTTCTTACCGGTCCATAATTCATAAGGGGTTTTGTTAGTAGCTTTTGAAGGAGCTCTATTAAGTAGGTAGGTTGTGGTTTTCAAAGCATCGCCCCATAATGAGTGAGGTAAAGAAGTACAAGAAACCATACTTCTTACCATATCATTAAGGGTTCTATTACGTCTCTCGGCTACACCATTCATGCTAGGTGTCCCCGGCATGGTGTAGTGAGGGACAATCCCACACTCTTCCAAATAGCGAGCAAAAGGACCCGGACGTTGTTCTCCCGAACCGTCATTCCGACCGTAGTATTCACCACCACGATCGGATATAACGTTCTTCATAGTCTTTTCAAGTTGATTTTCAACTTCGGTTTTAAAAGACTTGAAAACGTCCAATGATTGAGACTTTTCATGAAGTAAATAAATGTATCCATAACGAGAGAAGTCATCTATGAACGTAATGAAATATGTTTGTCCGTTCCATGAAGGGGTAGGGAATGGTCCACATATGTCCGTATGAATTAGTTCTAAGACTATTGTAGCTCTCAAGGATTTATTTTTGTTTGTACTATTCGTAAATTTTCCCTTAAGGCATTCAATAAAAAAGTTATTTTCCGGAGTATCAAGCTTATGTAGTATTCCCTCGGACACAAGCTTGTCAATTCTCCTTTTGGAGATATGACCCAAACGCCTATGCCACAAGGTATAAGAATTTTTACTTGAAAACTTTCGTTTTATGCCGCGAGATTTAGTTTCATTATTATGGGACTCATTTAATGAATTGACTGTGTCAAGTAAATATAGATTATCAATATAAGACAAAGAACTAGTACCAAAAAGCTTTGAATCAAAATATAAATTGCATTTATTATTACCGAAGATGCAAGAATAACCTTCTCGATCTAATGTAGTGACGAAAATTAAATTCCGTCTAAATGATGGAATAATAAATACATTGTTCAAAACTAAGAAGTATCTAGTACTTGATGATAATCTATAGGTCTCTATGCCTTTCACCTCTACTCGCTTTCCAGCTCCCATGTAGATGAATCTTTCACCTTCATTGGGCGTTCGGTAGTTCAGACAACCCTGCATACATAAACTTATGTGAGTAGTTGCACCGGAGTCTAACCACCATGTATACGAAGGATTTGAAACCAAATTAGCTTCAGTACAAACAAAACTAAATGACATACCTTTCTTAATTCGCCATTGGCGATACTTAGGGCAGTCGGGCTTCATGTGAGTGGGGTCCTTGCAAAAGAAGCACTTTTTCACCTTTTGATCATTTGATGATCCCTTAGGCTTCTTTGTTGCAACCGCAATCTCCTTACCTTTTCTCTTAATCCCACGAGAAGAGGTAGATGCATAATGTGCACTTTCGAGTTTGGTGTGTTTCAACCTATCTTCTTCCTCCGTGACATGTGAAATTAATTCATTAATATTCCACTTGTCCTTTTGGCAATTATAGGTCATTTCAAAATGATCAAATTGTGAAGGAAGAGAAATTAAAGCCAAATGCACAAGCAAGTCTTCCGATAAGTCCAACTTGAGTGCTTTTAATTTCGTTGATAGATGAAACATCTCCATTATGTATTCCCTTAGGTTTCTGGTGCCCTTATACCTCATGGAAACAAGCTTCCTCAAGGTAGCACTTGTTTCCGATTTATCGCTTTTTGCAAAGCGTTGTTCTAGGGCATCTAGGAAACCTTTTGCACCATCATCCTCGGAGACACTGTTCAGAAATGTCTCCGGGACTGCATTCTTAATTATGCTTAGGCTGACGCGATTAGAACGTTTCCACCTCTCTGAACTTAAGCGGTCTTCCGCAGTGCTTTTATCAGTTAGAGGGGTAGGAACTTGTTCTCTTAATGCGAGGTCAAGGTCCAAACAGCCTAAGACCATAATAATCTTGTTTTTCCAAGTTTTAAAGTTTGTCCCAGTTAGCAAAGGAATTGAGTTTAAGGCAGTAGTAACAGATGAAGCACTGATCAAATCTGAATGAAGAGAACAAAAGAATGAAACAAAACATATATAAGAAACTACACAATGATTAATTATATCAAGATGAATTCCATCATAATAAAAGATAATCAATATGACAGCAAGACTAATCTTTGGATTGCGAATTGACTCACAATTTGATTTATCTTAGGTTAAACAAATAGCTTTAAACAACACATTTTAAATACTTGCCTTCCTTTGGGCCGAATCAAGTATAAATAATGTCCTAAAATTTAAGGTACTTATTTCCCAGTAATAAAGAATATAAACGATTCACTTTAAACACCCGCCTTCCTTTGGGATGGTTCACAGCATTTAAAATGACCAAAAGTTTAGTTCAATTATTACCCCATGAATGTAAACACTTAGTCAATAACAAGGTCTCCTTTGGGAAACAAGCATGTTATCACATATCAATATTTACATTCATCACTTTAACAAATTTGTATTTAAATAACGTAAATTGCTTTGGCAACAATATTATTTAAACAATGAATAAATTTGTTTAAGCATATAATTAATCATACTTTAGGGCACTTAAGACTTTAAGGTAATTTCTGAAAATTTTAAATGGTAAAGAAACAAACGAAATTTATTAATAAAAGACAATATCCTTTTGTTCTACCCGTCCATTCTTAAAGTTTGATAACTCTAAGAACCGCCGAAGCGCGACTGGTGTCCAGATACTATAATTTATTAATAAATTATCACAAATGACCAAAAAGACACGAATGACCAAAAGGGTGTAGTTCTATAAACATTTAAGCTTCTGCATACATTAGCGGTCGCTCAGGTCAAGGTGGGCGACCGCCCAAGCTTCAATTCCACAAATATTCAAGTCGCTGTACACATGGGCGACCGCCCAGGTCAAGATGGGCGACCGCCCAAGCTGCATTTCCACAGACATTGAAGTTGCTGTACACATGGGCGACCGCCCAGACCCAGTGCCCAGATTTGGCGAAAAGTCACCATTTTTAACACCCTTTTATGAACAGTTTTGAACCAAATAGAGAGAGTCATACCATACCGCGGGGGGTCCTTTGATGCCCGATACCAGTCTACACGACTGCTAGGCCGCGCCCTCGGAGGGCGCCGGGCCCTTTGCCAGGACAACGAGCCATAACACCCAATTAGACTATCAAATCTTAACTTAATGGTGAATCAATATTCAACCAAAGCAAGTAGATTCGCATACTCACATCACATTTTTAAATGCGTGACTATGCATATGAACAAACTCACAACGCATCCAAGGATGGTGGCTATGTTCAAAAATGGGATAATCTTACATTAAGAATTGAAAGCCTTTGAGTAAACCAAAATCAGAAATAGAATGAAGTTTATGAATATAATACTCTTTGACAAGATGAGTATCATGAACAAGAACAAAACTAAATGAAATCATACAAGAATTAAAGCATAAGGCTTTATAAGAATTTCAAACTCAATCTAGTATATGAGTAGGCTCTGATACCAATTGTTGGAACATGAATGATCCATTAACCATGAACCGACTCATAACTAGATTAAGAAGAGAAGAAGAAGAAGACGAAGACGGAAGCGTGTACCTTGTGATTCCATGATTATGTTCTTTAGTCTTGTTCTTGAGAAAATATGAAGATAGTCTTTTATGTAGGAAGAGTAGATCTTCTAAGTGATTGTGCCTTATTCTCTTGTCTTCTTTGATCTTTATGAAGAGTTTATAAATGAGAAAAATAATCAAAATTTCAGTCCCTTCTATGGCTGATGGAATGGCCTTTATATAGGAAGGGAATATGCACCTCACTTAGGGACTACACCTATTCATGCATAAGAGTTTACCATTATGCCCATCATTTAATCGTAGCCTTATACTATGGAATTCTACACATTATGTTGAGTTCTATACTTTATACCATATATTATAATATTGATCATTATATTATTAAGTATTTATATGTTATATTAATTCATGTTCTTACAGTTCCATCATAATATATTGATCTCAACTAGCAATACTTCCGTGTGATGAACAACAAAATTATGTTATTGTGTTTAACAATTAAAATTTAATATATAAAGATTATTTTTCTTCACATATTTTCCTTGCAACATTTTCTCATTCAAAGTATTTTTAAAAAAAGTTTATATTAAGAAATAATAATGATTTTTTTTCTCAAATAATTCAATTTTAAAAATATAAATCCCAAAATAACTCACATTTGAACTATTTTTCAAAATGACCAAATTTTTAGAACTCGCTACACAGTGTAGCGAGTTTGTTGCGAGTTTAGTTTAATAAGGGTTACTCTCGTTGGCGTTTAATTAGTAATTATAATAGCCTATATCGGTCATGAAACTCGATACACGGTATAGCGAGTTAAAAAAAAAAAAAAACCACCGGTCAAGGAAGTTGTGACTGATGTCCGTCTTGCAATAAATCCAATTTTGTACACCCAAGGTTCCAAGCGGCCACACTTCTACCTCTATTAAATATCTGTACCGACTCAAAATGCTTGTCGATTGATGCCTTTTTTGTGACCGTTCAAGAAAGTTGGGTCTTTTCTCCTTTCTTTCCTTCAGCAATACTCTCCAGGTGATGCCTTTTTTTTTTTTTTTCCTTTTTTCTATTTTTGGGGTGGGGTGTCGGTTGGGGAATAGTATTAGTTAACCCTTTTTTTTCAAACCGGTTAGATTGGTTTTCCAATTAACCGGTTAACCTTTTTTTTTTTTTTCAAATTAGGTTTTTAAAGAAATTTTTAACACAATTAAAAACAGTTACGAAAAAAGTTAATTTTTTAACAGTTTTTGAATAAAAAAGTTATTTTTTTAACAATTTTTTGAAAAAACATTTAACTTTTTAACAGTTTCTGTTAAGTTCTATATTTAGGATCTATCGATGCCACATTAGTGGTGATGTCATCGATTTCATCTACTTCATTATCATCGGTAGAAAGACCGGTTTGAACCGTCTTTTTCAAAAAAGAAAAATTATTTGTTATGTTTTTTTTTTTGGAACGATTGAACTTTTTAAAAATGAATATTAATTTTAATACGAAAGAAATATTATTTTTGATTTAAAAAAAGAAGGCAAAAGCCAGTTTTTAAAACGGCTGCAATAATTTTGTTTTTAATAAAATCAAAATGTTAGAAAAAGTTGCCACTTTGAGTCTTTGACAGCCATCAACCGGTTGATGCAAAAAAAAAAAAATCAATCGGTTGAAGCAACCATGGACCGAACAAATTCGGTCAATCGACCATGGTCGCCCCTCATTCTCGGCCAGCAAGCCACTTCTAAACAAAATCAAACCAAAGGTACAAACTTTGTCTCACTTTAAATTACAAAATAATAATTATTAATGAAGAAAACTATATAGAAATTGTTGTGGGCATTTTTCAACATGGCAACATCTTCAATTGATCCTGCATATCGAGATGTCATTACACTGTAAGTATTGTTTTAATATTTACTTGTTCAATATTTCCTAATATTTTTATTCTTATCTTTCAGTAATTAAGAGAGAAATGCGGAACAATCTTCAAGCACGTTCAACAGACCTTCAAACGGCTAGGGCGACTTGGTCTCACGATGGTTGAAGTGATAAACCAAAATGCCGAGATTGTAGGAACCATATTTGACTCTTTCATATTTACTTGTATTTAAGGGGAAATGGAGACGGAAAAACACACTAACGCTCATACGCACACACTCAACACACAAAGCTCTTGTAATCCTCTCCATTGTCTTCCAAAGTTGTATTCTTGATCATTATAGTGAAACTTTTAAGGTTGGAGACCTAACTCCCGGGGTTTTTTCCAAAGAGGTTATCACCTCCAAGGTTTTCCTCGTTAACAAATCGTGGTGTCATTATCTCTTTTTCATGCTTTTGTTCCATATAATCGAATTCCACAGTTCCCTCCTTATTATTCAATCCACACACTAAACTTAGTTAAGATTCTACTTTATTGTTTTTTCTACCAAAACAATTTGGCGCCCACCGAGGGGCCTCGTGGTTTATCGGTTATTTGAAACATTTCCTAACCAAATTCACTATGTCTGCACCCTCCAATGTGTCCACCGCCGGGAAAGGTCCCGCCGTTGTTCCCACATCAGGAGGTAGAACCAGCTTGTTACCACTACCTCCTCGTGACCGGGTCTCACCCAACTCAACCTACGAAGACTCCACAAAAGGGGGCAACCTCTTCCAATGCAGATGCCGACATTCGGAGTATCCTAACCAGGTTGAATCAAAGGTTGGACCAAAGAAGACAACAATTCGAAGGTGTTGACCAATTCCATGATTAAGATGCAGAAGACCAACACTCATCGCATCTCGGCTTGAGAACATATCACCACCGCGTGCAAGGGTTCTCAACTTTGACAACACCGGAGGATCTACATTTCGTAGTGAATTCATTCCAATGGGCAGTCCTCCTCAAACTCATCCGCCGACATCTTTAATGATGTCGACATCTTTACCTCGGGGACACCCCATCGACGCCATCTTCCGCAGGATTCACCCCATTCATTCCATTTATAGACAACACTACTGTCACGACTACTACGGACGATTCTCGGTTTGCTAAATAATCTTTTCAATAATAATAATTTCAATCGTCTTCCTATGGCCGACCCTTTTGCAGAAACCCATTAGCTAAACAGATGCAGGATCTCGTAGAGCCGATAATGAACGTACTGTGTGTAACTCCTCCAATTCAACCAAAGACCCAAAATCAACAATCAATCCCGGTTTGTCCCAAAGAATTGCAAATGTCGACATCCCGAAGCGTTTCAGCCGTACCATCTATGAAGTTGTACGATGGCACCACGGACCTGCAGGAGCATGTTGCACACTATCAAGAAAAGATGGACATAATCCATATCCCGCTTCGCACGGAGGCCTCGCTTATGCAGTGGATTTGGATCCACCTTGTCCGGACCAGCTCTCAAATGGCCGATTAGGCAACCCCTAGGTTCAATTGGTTCATACGCCCACTCATCAACATGTTCTATAACCAATTCTCATGCAAATGACAATTTGAAAAGTTGACAAGTGATCTCTACAATGTGACCCACAGCCTAATGAGACTCGGAGGATTATGTCCATCGGTTCAATAAGGAGGTGTTAGAAATTCCCAATCTTGACATGTCGACACTACGAAGCATTCAAAATGGGGTTGAAGAAAGATTCACAAGATTATCAAGATTTGGTAATGACTCCTTGTAAGCGGCTAGAAGAAGTCAGGAGCAGAGCATTAAGGTTCATAAGACTAGAGGAAGATGAGCCGCGAAGATCGAAGTCGTCATCCAAGACGTCGACATATGACCATCCCGACGTAAAGACCGAATCGTCCCATCGCAGAACAACCGTCCCAATCCTTATCCGAGAATTGACACTAGCAAAATTAATTCGTAGACGGTGAGGATGAAGATAGTGATAATGTGCCTAACATTTCGATTATTGTTTTTCTGTTGACATTTCAGTGTACTTTGTGCAATGGGCAACCTAGGAGACAAAGCCATGGCCAAAGAAAACGGACAAAACCACAGGATGGCGTGACAAATCAAAATGGTGCGCTACCATGAAGACTTTGGACACGTTATCAAGACTCGCATCGCGTTAAGAAAGGAGATCAGCCACTTACTCTCGAAAGGACATCTTAAGGAGTTATTGGGGTCCGTAAAGAAGAAGGCTGAAAATGCGTAAGCTCCTCATGAAGCCGAAAGGCCAGCTTCTCCCCAAAGATCAACGAAGGTGATCAACTTCATCGTGGAGGCTCGTAAATATGTGGAACATCCTATTCTCGCGCAAAACGACACGCTAAGGAGTCAAAAGAGGAAAAGCCAGAGACACAAATTTCAAGATGTCGACACCTTATCCGGATCCAATTACCTTTGATGAAAGTGATCGTGATAACTTGCTGGAACCCCATCATGACGGTCCGGTTATTTCCTTGCAGATCGCTAACCGTACAATACGACGTATTCTCGGTAGATGGGGGCAGCTCCGTCAATCTTATTATGTTGGGTACCCTTAAGGAAATGAACATCCCAGAATCGGAGATTGTCAAAAAGTCTTCGTGCCGTAGGCTTCAGTGGTGAAGTCAAAGAAACGGTAGGGGAGATAAAGCTTCCAATATACTCAAAGGGCCTCAACACCATGGAGCGGTTACGCGTAATTGATTGCGCAACATCTTACAATGTCATTCTTGGAAGACCGTGGATTCACGGAATGAAGGCCGTACCTCCACTTACCATCGGTGTGTGAAGTTTCCAACACCTTGGGGTGTCGCTAAGATTTACAAAGTGATCAACAGTGGCCAAGGAATGTTACAAAACTTCAATGAAGGCGTCTACATCTCCTAAACAAGCATAGCAATTACCGAGGAAAGTACGCGAAGTCCGGAAGCTAGGGAGGATGATGTGAAAGAAGTATTGTTAGATCCTTCCAACCCGGACATCGTAGTACTTATTGGCACCGACATCCCGTCGATATAGAAGAGAAACTTGTGAACCTATTAAGAAGCGTAATAAAGAGTTTCGCTTGGAAACATGATGACATGACAGCATTAGCAAAGATGTCATCACTCACAAACTTAACATAGATCCTAGCTTTAAACCAAAGGCACCGTAAACGTAGAAAGTTTGCGTAAACCGTAAATCGATCATCAAGGAGGAGGTAGAGCGCTTACTCAAAGCCAACATGATACGGGAGGTCGATTATCCAAGATGGTTGGCGAATGTGGTTGTGGTAGAGAAGAGAAATGGGAAATGGCGAGTTTGCGTCGACTTCACCGACTTAAATAAAGCCTCGCCCAAAAGATCCTTTCCCTTTGCCGCACATAGATTCATTAGTTGATGCTACTTCAGGTCACGAACTCCTCACTTTCATGGACGCGTCCTCGTGATTTCAACAAATTCAGATGGAACCATCTCGACCAAGAGGACACCGCCTTCATAACCCCCACAGTATTTATTGTTATATTGCCATGCCTTTTGACTAAAAATGCAGTGCAACGTATCAAAGGCTCGTCAACAAGATGTTTAAGGATCAGATTGGGGACACAATGGCGGTATACATCGACGACATGGTAGTAAAATCCAAGAAGGCCGAGGATCACATAAGCAACCTCTCTCAAGCTTTTGACATCTTGGATTGTTTCAACATGAAACTTAATCCAGCCTAAATGCAACTTCGGAATGAAGGCCGGCAAGTTTCGGGTTATATGGTTACTAAAAGAGGCATTGAAGCCGCCCGTAACAAATACGCGCTATTCTCGACTGTCATCACCTCAATCTGCCAAGGACGTCCAAAGATTGACAGAAAATTGCCGCACTCACTAGATTCATTTCCAAATCCTCGTATCGATGCAAACCTTTCTACGACATCTTAAGAAAGAACAAGAAGTTCCAATGGGAGGAACAACATGAAGAAGCTTTTCAGAGCTCAAAACTTACCCGTCGACACCTCCCTTATTGGCCAAACCTCGATGGAAGAACATCTTTACATCTACCTAGCAGTGTCCGAAGGCGCCTGTAAGCGCAGCCTTGGTGACAGAACGAGATGGTAATCAAAGAACCCATCTACTATATAAGTAAGACACTCTTAGATGCTGAGACCAGGTATTCTCATTTACAAAAATTAATTTTAGCTTTGATAACTGCTTCTATTAAGTTAAGGCACTATTTTGAAACACATACTATTATTGTACGCACTAACTATCCTATTAAGAATGTCATGAGAAAACCAGAGATGTCAGGACGAATGGCGAAATGGTCTGTACAATTAAGCACATACGACATCAAGTACGAGCCTAGAACCGCAATAAAATCCCAAGCCCCGGCTGATTTTGTGGCCGATTTCACCCAACGCTACAACAAGAGGTGGAATTGGAAGTACAACAACTTCAAGATGATGACATCCTAAAAATTTGGACTCTCTACACGGACGGTGCTTCTAACATGAGAGGTACAGGTCTTGGAGTTGTACTAAAATCGCCACAAGGGGACATAATACCACAATCTATCGCTGCAGCTTCAAGGCTACCAACAATGAAGCAGAGTATGAGGCTCTAATTGCAGCTTAATCGCAGCCCAAGACTTAGATGTCAAGCATATCCGGGTGTTCATGGATTCATTACTAATTGTTAATCAAGCACAACGGGTCCTACGTCGCGAAAAATGCTAAGATGACAACATATTTGGAAATTGTAAAAATTATTTCGGCCAAATTCAAAACATTTTCCTTGGAACAAATCCCACGGGAAGAAAATTCTCAAGCGTATGCTCTGCAAACTTGGGTTCAGCCTTCAAAAGCTTCTCACAAACCAAGATCCCAATCATACATGTTGACATCCCAAAGAATTGACCATCTTGAGATGTTCGCCCGGATGCCGACATACTTGCCTCTCCCCGCAAAGAACCTCGGGATGCCTCCTATTATCAAATATCTCTTAGATGATACGATCCCAAATGAGGAGAAAAATGCAAGAGCCTTCAGTGGTAAGAGTATCTAAATATGTACTTATTGATAATCTCTTGTTTAGAAAATCTGCTGCAGTCACTACTTAAGATGTCTAGAGTGCGATAGAGCCCATCGTGTTCTCAAGGAGCCGCACGAAGGAGATTGTGGAAATCATACCTGGGGCGTAAGTTTACATACTAAAGCTCTTAGAATGGGCTATTTCTGGCCTACAATGAGAAAAGATGCCATTGACTACGCAAAGAAATGTGATTCCCGTCAACGACATGGGGACATCCTACACCAAGCCACCGAACTGCTACATCCTATCCCGTCACCATGGCCTTTTATGGTTTGGGGAATGGACATAGTAGGAAAACTTCCCATAGCACCAGGGGACGAGTATTTCTTTTGGCCATGACAGACTACTTTTCTAAATGGGCAGAGGCAGAGGCATATGTGCAAGTTCGTGACAAAGAAGTGATATCTTTTATCAAAAGGAACATATTCAGCCGATTCGGAATTCCATCGGAGATAATTTGTGACAACGGCTCTCAATTCATCAACAGAGGACCCAAGATTTCCCGACATCTTGGGGTGTTAAGATGGTGAAATCTTCGCCTGTTCACCCTCAAGCCAATGGACAGCAGAATCTAGCAACAAAATAATAATCAAGCAACTTAAAAGAGACTAAACCAGAAGAAAGGACGTTGGGCGTAAGAGTTACCAATGGTCCTATGGGCCGACAGGACGACATCTAAGAATGCTACCGGTCAAACCCCTACTCACTTGTATTCGGAACCGAATCGTTATTCCAGCGAGGTCCTTGTACCAACGGCAAGATACAGCTTACCGACATCCGAACATAATAAAGACATCTTGATACATGACCCGGATACCGTGGACGAGCTAAGGGACATGGCCAAAGTTCGCATGGCAACAGATCGCAAAGGGTAGCCCGATCTTACAATAAAAACGTAAGGGTTAGAAGGTTTCAAGTAGGAGACTTAGTCCTACGAAAGGCATTCCAAAATACCAAGGAGCCCAATGCAGGCAAGCTCGCCCCAAAATGGGAGGGACCCTACTTAATAGATGCACAAGCCGGAAAAGGAGCATATCGCCTTGCAACCTTGGATGGCCAAATGATACCGCGAAGTTGGAACGCCATTCATCTCAAAAGGTATTACATTTAAATATGATTTCCCATGAACTCATCTTTCCAGGTATGAATCGTCTTTCAACTCTTTACAACCTTTCTTTTCTCCTATGCATCTTTTTTATTATTTACAAGTTAAGATGTCGCTAATACACTTTGTGGAGAGATGTCAACTTTAGTTGGCGTCCGTTTTTAACGTGTTTCTATCTTATGAGGTATTGACACATTTACATGGGGACATATCGAATGCACGCAAAGAACAACGATTTCTCCTCCGTTAGAGACTGGCCATCTCTTCTCAAGTAAAGGTACACAATCCCTTCTAAGGTTTAAAGAGTTAATTACCTCTTTCTTAAGAAGTTAGGTTACCACACCTTCGCCTGGAGCGCAAGTTATCTCACTAATTAAGGTGTGGGGTGGGCCTATATGGGTAAACTCATATAGCTTACCCATTCCCACTCGCTAGATGATTGATCTTAAGTATTATTCTTATGGTTATGGCATATTCGTGTCATCTAAGTATCTACGGTTTATGGCATATACGTGTCATCTAAGTATCTACGATTTATGACGTATACATGTCATCCTAAGTATCTATCATTTTGACATACTATCATGTCACCTTATGATCATAACATACAAAAAATTATCCAAAAGAAACAAGCCTTGACGTGCTTGAAAACTATTAAACCATAACTAAAGTAAAGAAACCATAAAGTATCTGAACTACCAACAGTAAACGTGCACAAATGTTGGACCAACCCAACACATAAAGGAAATTGTCTTTGGTCCTTATGGACCCATTACATAACCAAACGAAAATAAAAATTGTTTTAAGGGATTCCACCCCAGTAACATCATCAAAATACCAAGAACAAAGTTGTTTTACCTTTTTTTTTTTTTTTAGGTGGCTTCTGCCGCAGGTGTTGCATTTGGGTTAACTTCTCCATCTACTGGTGCATCCTTAACGACCGCTTCATACGGGCTTGACGACACCTCGCCCTCATCCATCACTTCACCGGTCAACTTAAACAAATAGGCACACTCCCTGTTGATATCCCAAGTGTCAGCCTTCCCTTCTTGATACTCCTTCATCATTTTTATCTTGCATTGAGAAACGCTTTTGCCGCAACCATAGAACTCTTCACGTCCGTGATCTCTTTCTGATGATCCTCCTCACTCTTAGCCAAACTATTCAGTAAGTCCTTCAATGTTTGTTCTTGCTCTCCCAACGACTTGCTTTGTTGCTCCAGGGTCTTCTCATGTACCTTCACCTTGTTTTCTAACGCTATCTTCTCCTTCCTAACCAAAGCGATGTCAGCTTTGTACTTCTTCTTTAGCATGTCAATTGCTTGCACCAACTCCTCCACAGACCCTACAGTCTGAGAAATAATAACTCAACATAAATAGATGTTTATAAAAACTTTTGCGTTAGTAAATATCCAATTAATAGTATCTTACCCCAGTCGCAAAGCTCATGCATTTTTTCTTAAAATCTCCTACTGGCATTCCATCAAAGGAATCTTCAACTTCGACTACCTCCTCTTGACTAGCCTTTCGCTTCATTACTCTGGAACCAATACCGCACTATCATCCAAAGTTGGGGTCTTCTTAGGGGCGGGCGGAGGCTTCATCTCTATCTTCACAAAGAGAGCCTGTAAACATGGCTTCAATTTCATCGAGGTCAAAGTCCGATCCCGAGATGACTGGTTTGGAAACTACATTGACATATGAAGGACTCGTCAATAAGTATAGTGCATCGCTTGACAAACTAAACCGAGAGGATAACACACTTACCTGTGGACATAATAACGGAGGTGGAGGCCTTTAGTTCTTCCGGACAAGTCAAAGATGCCTCCAATAAGCCCTTAGGAGATCTTTTGTCCGGAGAGAGCCTCGAAAATTCTTCAACCTTGGTTAGAGTGTCTTCAACAAAGTGAACAGCTTCTCCCTACCAATATCTCGCATAAAAGCAAGAACAATTACAATTCAGCTTTGTCTCAAGAAAAGGAAGTCACAAAAGTGAGAATTTAAGTACCTCCCTTGTTCCACTCGCTTGAAATCCCATTTCCTTCTCCAATAGATGCCCTATCAACAAAGAAAAATCTATTTTTCCATCCCCTATCACTAGATGATGTGGTGCTCATTAGGGAACTCCTACCTGATTTCTTCCTAAAAAGATATCTTTTGGAACCAAAGAGTTGAAGATCGTACGAATATGCAATTTCATGGAGCCCTAGGTTTAATCCGTTCTCTCGGTTCACTTTAATGACAAAGGCAAAGACTCGCCAAGCCATCGACATCAATTGAGCATAAGCGAGTTGGGTCTTTTGGAAGAACTCAGAAACCAATAAAGGAAAAGGGTAGCTAAACCCTAGAAGAAAGGGATACTCGAAGAAACAGATCCATTTGCGAGAAACATAATCAGACCTAAGCTTTACGGAAAAAGGATGAAAAATTGTACCATTTGGGAAGTAGCATTGTCGTTTAATGGACTCTATTTGGGAATCACTGAACAAGCAGGTCTCTTCGTCTGGTTTTGCAAGAAGGTTTTCGCAAACGAAATCATCGAGACTAATTTCTTTGGAGCTTTGTGGGGTTGGGACATTCTTAGATTTGGTCGAGGACCACCTGATCCTACCCATGATTGACAAAGAAAAGAAAAAAGATAAACAATGGAGGAAGATGAAAAGTGGAGAAATGTTACCTTGAAAGATGAACGGCGCCGTAACAGGGGTGAAAGAGAAGCTTGGAGAAGTTTATTTATCCAAGCAGTTATTAAAAAGAAAGAGGATTCTTTTTCAAAAAAAGTTACTTTTCCAAACGCTTCTCCCCAACCGTCCATTTCAACGCCACGTCTTTCAAAAACGTCCCATCAAACAGAGCGACAGTTGAACCATTAATACAAAAGAGAAAAATATTTTGCCTCTTCAGTTGCCAACATAGTCAAATATTTTTGGGGACAAACTGTTGTGGGCATTTTTCAACATGGCAACATCTTCAATTGATCCTGCATATCGAGATGTCATTACACTGTAAGTATTGTTTTAATATTTACTTGTTCAATATTTCCTAATATTTTTATTCTTATCTTTCAGTAATTAAGAGAGAAATGCGGAACAATCTTCAAGCACGTTCAACAGACCTTCAAACGGCTAGGGCGACTTGGTCTCACGATGGTTGAAGTGATAAACCAAAATGCCGAGATTGTAAGAACCATATTTGACTCTTTCATATTTACTTGTATTTAAGGGGAAATGGAGACGGAAAAACACACTAACGCTCATACGCACACACTCAACACACAAAGCTCTTGTAATCCTCTCCATTGTCTTCCAAAGTTGTATTCTTGATCATTATAGTGAAACTTTTAAGGTTGGAGACCTAACTCCCGGGGTTTTTTCCAAAGAGGTTATCACCTCCAAGGTTTTCCTCGTTAACAAACCGTGGTGTCATTATCTCTTTTTCATGCTTTTGTTCCATATAATCGAATTCCACAGTTCCCTCCTTATTATTCAATCCACACACTAAACTTAGTTAAGATTCTACTTTATTGTTTTTTCTACCAAAACAGAAATATTATTTTTTCCATCTCATATAAATACTTTAAAAAATATACTTCTATCATTTTTTGGATAAAAAATGTAGTATTATTTTTTGGTTATTCATTTTGAGTCGAAAGTAATATTTATATTTGAAATGAAGAATATAATTTTTTATAGAAGTATATTTTTTTAAGTATTTATATGAGATGAAAAAAATAATATTTCTATATAGTTTTCTTTATAAATAATTATTATTTTGTAATCTAAAGTGAGACAACGTTTGTACCTTTGGTTTGGTTTGGTTTCGAAGTGGCCTGCTGACCGAGAATGAGGGGTGACCATGGTCGGTTGACTGAATTTGTTCGGTCCATGATTGCTCCAACCCATTGATTTTTTTTTTTTTTTGCATCAAGGGGCGACCATGGTCGGTTGACCGAATTTGTTCGGTCCATGGTTGCTCCAACCGATTGATTTTTTTTTTTTTTTGCATCATCCGATTGATGGCTGTCAAAGACTCAAAGTGACAGCTTTTCTAACATTTTGATTTTATAAAAAAAAAAATTATTGCAGCCGTTTTAAAAATTGGCTTTTGCCTTCTTTTTAAAATCAAACATTAATATTTCTTTCGTATTAAAATTAATATTCATTTTTAAAAAGTTCAATCGTTCCGAAAAAAAAACATAACAAATAAAAAACAAATTTTTTTTTGAAAAACACGGTTCAAACCGGTCCTTCTACCGATGATAATGAAGTAGATGAAACCGGTGACATCACCACTAATGTGGCATCGGTAGATCCTAAGATCCTAATTTAGGATCTACCGATGCCACATTAGTGGTGATGTCACCAGTTTCATCTACTTCATTATCATCGGTAGAAGGACCGGTTACATTATGAGATATTTTCATTATTATTTTTTTTCTTTTCCCTCCAATCGACCGACGATACAATGCTTCTTTCCTCTGTTGCGTTAAAATACAATTTGTTTATTTGGTTGGGTGGACTATTGATTATAATCATCAATCTTTTCTACTTTTCCTTCCTTACTCCTTTCATACGCATATAAAAATTATAAAGATTTAAAAAAATAAATTTGTAAATTAGAAGTAAAATGTGAGATTTTTTTTGGATTTAATTTCATTTTAAAATTATAAATTCCAAAATAACTCACACACCCAAATAGGTTGAGCAAGCCGACAGGTCACACAATAGGTCACATGCAATAGGTCACACAATAAGTTATGAAAAAAGGTAACACAACAGGTCATCTTCTCTACCAATGACATCATCGATCATACTTCTCTAGTAACCAATAGGTCACACCCATCGGTTGAGCCGTGACATAACCATTACCGATACCCCTTAATTTACCCATATTCGGCCCTGTGTCCAAATCAAACGAAAATAACCTCTATTTATAGAAAAAAAAAAATATGAGTTTTGGTGTAATAAAAATTAATTAATTAATTTATTATAAATTAATTTAGGCAAAGGAATCGGATAAAAAAAATCTGAAATTCAACCAGCCAATAGTAGGACGCCACGTGTCCCAATTTAAAAAAAAAAAAAAGGAAATTCCCCTGCATACACGCGTCTCTGTCTGTGCGTATATTGCATGGGCCATTTTTCTCCCAGTCACAACCTGCCACGTGTAATTTGCGTAGCATATCTTCAATTATGCCATGGAAGGAAATGACTAAAATATCCCTGAAATTTTAACAAAAATTTTGACGCTATTACTGTTCGTTGAATGACCTGCTTTAATGTATAGATAGATTTATTTATTTGGTTACCTTCAAAATTGCTGTCAATTTTCTCCAACCTAAATGTGCGTTATACTAAAAACCCATTTTTTCTATTGCTTAAGAAAAAAAAATTATGAGATTTTTGACAATTTTTATAGTATGCTATAGTAATTATTTATCGTGTTCCCAAAATATTAATCTCATTAAATCAAAGCGAATGAAAAACTTAACTTATTCACACTTTACCTGCGCATGAAAAAGTTTAACGCGGAAAAGTGTGAATAATACAGTTTTTCATCAATCGTAAGTTAACTGGCTAGTTTTTTTTTTCTTTTGCCAAAGTGAATATTTTCTACAATATATAGTAGGGATATGATTAAATACAGGAAATAAAAAATACAGGAAATCAACAAAATTACCAAAATATCCATTTATATAATTTATTTTTTTTCATTTCATATTCAAACATTTCCTGGGTTTGCTCTCCAGCGAAGAGAAGAATGTTAAATCTCTCTTCCATCAAGAACAAGCCCTAATTCCAATTAATTAAACACCAATTCAAATCAGTCCATCCATCCGCAAATTGAATTCACCAAACCCAGTTTCCACTTTTCATTTGTCTATTTGGGGGTTCATTTATCAATTCCTGACTTGTAACCCCAATTGGTGCAAGAAGACAGTTTCCTGTTAATCTGTAAGATTTTTTTTTGTTAATTCGTCTTTGATTACTTAGTTTTGTGTTTGTACTTCATTTCTTTGATTTTGGGTGGGATTTAGAGATGGACGGAAACAAAGACGAGGCTTTGAAATGTTTGAAGATCGGCAAAGACGCCATCGAATCAGGTGATCGTAATCGTGCAGTGAAATTCATCTCGAAAGCTCGTCGTCTCGATCCGTCTCTCCCCGTCGGCAAGGGCAGGGTTGAAATTTTTCGTTCCCTGTATTTTTTGTTCCCTGCATTTAGTATTTACCATGTAGTAGTTTTAATAAAAGAAATTAAAATATAATGGTTAAAGAATCAAAATACAGGGATGAGAATAAACTTATTCTTAGCTTTTTAATGTTGAGTTTGAGATGTGTGTGAAAAAAAATGAGTAAATTGACCTTTATACAGTGACAACACAGGTTGGATTTTTTTTTTTCAATAAAAAGTTGATATTTCTTAATATTTATGTAGAGAGAGAGAGAAATTAACTTTCTTGTGAATTAAATTACATTTTGAGAGGGAAAAAAACCCGAAATTAATAAGATGGAGAATATACATGAATACCCTTAACTATTGACAAAGAACTCTATCTCAATAATCGACATTCGATATTCCTTTCGATACGAGAGGTAAGGAGTTCGAATTTCATCAACTGCAATTTCGAGAACTTTGAAGTGCACACTTTTATAATAGATAAAATACTTTATCTAATAAAAAACCCAATTTTCTTTTAAAAAATAACCTTGGCTATCTCATTATGTTAAACATGATGATTCCCCACCAATACTAACAACAATTAACGCAGCAAAAGGTAAAAGAAAAAGATACTACTGCTACTACTAAGACTACCATAGATTCCTAAACCAACAACAAAGTAACGAACACTTAACCAAATCACTCTTACTAATAAACAAAAGGGTAACCAAAGTCTTTTTCTAACCTTACTTTGTACCAAAACAATGTCTTCTACATTTTGCATAGAGCTACAACATTAGGATCACTGGCAAGAACAAAAAAATGGATTTGGCTAGCTTCCAAGGTACAAAAGCAAAAGAATTCCCGTAAACGCCCCACAAACAAAGCTCGATATATTCTTTGATAGTCCAGCTGAAGATTTAATAGATCTGCCAACAAAAGTGTATGCATTATGCAAATTTTGTTCAAGTGTTTTTATAAACAAAAGTAGGACTAGTATTTGATAAGTGAACATACCCTGGTCCGGCATATGAACATTTCCCATAACCTGTTAATACGCAACTATATATCAAAATCAACAACTACAGTACTATATTTGTAGATAGAAATCCAAGAAAAAAGGTTCAACAGAATGACATATTAAATTTGAATTGAATCCCAAGTGTTTGATCAATCTTCTCTTCATAATCACTTCCCTCTTGATGTCCTTAACTGATATATGGACCGACAATTTTAATAGTAAAACTGACACTGACACAGTTCCTCCAAAATTGATTAAAATACTCAAAGCAAGAGTGATACTCACTTGGGTCTCGTTTAACTAAGGTAGCCGTTCCCCCAAAATTGCAAGCGACATCAGAATTCCCATTTTGTTGGTAGTAATTATTGAAAGCGTAAGACGCATGGGAGACAAGCGTGTCGGGATGGAAACATGGACCGTCAGATTGTATCGGACGGCAATCAGCCATTCCCAAACCACAAGCCCAGTCCAAGGCTTGCTGCAGATCGAGTTGAGAGACTCCTGGTAAAGCCACACACCAAGTTATGCCATCAATGAATGTCATGTTGCCTTCTGGTGGTGATAGTGTTGGCACTGGCAATGCTGCCGCCTCGGACTTTCCTTGCACTGCTGCCTTTGCTATTACAACTGCATGATGAAACATTCCACAAAATCCCACATTTCAGCTATAACTATATACTTATGTTAAATGAATATTCTACTCCTAAATCTTTTAAAGTGTCTAATGTAGTACTCTTTTCGTCCCATTTAAAATTGTAAAATTTATCATTTTAGGTGTCTCAGTTAAAATTGTAAATGCCCAAAATGAAAAGATTTTTATTTTATATTTTTTACTCAATGAGACGCACTTGATCAACTACTAACCTACTTAATATATATTCCTGACCCCATTAAAATTCTCTATCCCACTATCTATACTCACAATAGCTTAATAATGTATTCTTCTCCTAAAATATTAGTTTCTAACAATATTTTTTTAGTTTCAAATGGAAAGGAGGGAATATTTAGCTATACATTGAGGAGATGTGGGGATGAAATAGCCATTTCATATAAATAAATAAAATAAAAAAAGGAGAAAAGTGAGATGAAAGTAAAACTCGAGAGAGGGGAGACTAAGACCAAGTCCAATAGGTCAACTACCAAAAACATTCAACTACCCTAATATCACGACACTTCATCTTCTCTCTCCATCCACTTAATCATTCAATTACTTTCTCAACTACACCCCCCACAATAAGCTAGTTTAGTTTAAAATTCAACTCCTCCCAACTCATCATTTTATACCCCACCACTTTTTATTTTATTTACAATATTTAATTTTATAATTAAAAAATTAATAAAAATAATAATAATTTATTATTAAAAAATAAATTATTAATATTTTTATTTATAAATTCGAATTTTTTTTTAATTTTTTTAATTCGAGATTTTATTTAATTTTTTTAATTCGAGATTTTTTTTTAATTTTTTTTAATTCACACTTAAGTAATTTTTTTTCGAAGCAATTAAATAAATACGAGAATATTTTAATTTTAATAAAAATAAGAAAAGTTACAATAAACTTAGCTCGTTCCACAAACGATGAAAAAAAAAGCATACGATACATAGACTCGACTCACGGTACAATAAAATTTAAAAATCACTGATTTGCGAACTTTGCCCATATGTGTTTGACTAGATCGTTCTGCAATTGTTTATGAGCCCTTTGATCACGCAAATCCGATCTAGTACGTACATGATTTTCAAACGCCGGTAATACCTCGGCCGAGAATGGTTGTTGTGTACTAGACCCACTTGCCTCGGACTGATCCTGAAAGTTAAGCCAATTTTGAGAATACGTATCACGTTCATCCTCAACGATCATATTATGTAATATAATACATGCTCTCATGATCATAGCCAAGTCCTCTATCTGCCACATTCGAAGCCGGGATCTCGAATGATTTTAAATCGAGCTTGGAGCATTCCAAATGCCCGTTCTATATCCTTCCGATTTGCCTCCTGATATTTTGCAAATAACTTGTCTTCTTCACTTTGAGGAAGTTTAACGGATTTGACGAAGGTCGGATAAGAGGGGTAGATACCGTCAGCAAGCATAATATGTCATATTATACCGACGTTCATTCACAAAGAAATTGACTCGTGGAGTATTTTCTGCTTCAAGATCATCGAAAACTGGCGATCGGTCCAGAACATTTATATCGTTTAATGTTTCCGACATCCAAAAAAGGCATGCCAGATCCATAAATCATGACTTGCAACGGCTTCAAGAATAACCGTAGTGGTTCCCTTTATCACCTCTAGTAAATTGACCTTCCCAACCAAGAAGACAATTTTTCCACTCCCAGCCGCATTTGCAATCAATACTCTCGATCATCCCCGGGAACCCCGCTTCTCACCGACCTCAAGTATTCTTTGCGTGTCGCCTGCTTTGGGGCTCTCAAGTACTCTTACTCGCATAATTGAATGACCCCCTCGTGCAGAATCTCCGTAATGCCTCAAACGCCGTAGTTTTCCCTATTTTAATGTATTCATCAATAGAATCGGCGGACATACCATATGCTAACAATCGCATACGGTGCGGTACATTTTGTTAATGGAGATAGGCCTTCTCTGCCGGAACAATCGGATCGTTGTGTGAAGTACTTGTCATGGCTTGAAAGATCCTCGACGATGCGGAGGAATACATGTTTCTGCATCCTATATCGGCGTCGAAAATAATCTTTATACAGAGCATTTTCGGAAAAGTAGTCATCAATCAGGCTCTTATCATTAAAGCGTGATCTCTTTTCAAATTTTTTCGAGTTTTTTTCGGAGTTTTATCATCAAAAAACTCGTTCATGATAAAACTCTCCTCAATTTCAAGTTGCCTTTTGTAGGCTTCGACATCAAAAGGAAGAAATTCAGATGGATCCATTGATATAGAAGGAAGGAAAGGAGAGAGTGTTTTAGAAATAAGGATTATTGGGATCCATTTAACTAAAAAGATGATGAATGTTTTAGAAAATAAGATGGGTAATTAGAATTTTGTTGAGAGAAAAGAGAGGTTTTTTTTTTTGGTGTACAAAAAATATGAAAGTTATGTCCTTTTATAGAGAAAAAAAATTCCAGAATTTTGGTAAAAAAAAAAATTATTTCTGTCAAATAATTGAGCTCAAAAAATGGGGTAGAAAGATAAAATCAAAAATCTCCAGCAACCAATCACAGCACGACACCTGGCGTTATCCAAAAAAAAAAAAAAAGGCCCGAACGCGCCTTGAAGAGGCGTGAAGGCCACGCGCCAAATGCGGTCGAATGAGGCGCTGACGCGTGGCCAAGGCGGATCCCTCCTTCTTCTCCTCAACCGGATTGAACATTTTAATCCCACACCCCTCAACTACCCCATTCAACTACCCTATTAACCCATCTCAACTAACTTACTCCCTCTCAACTACCCTCTCAATCGCCCTATTGTTCATGGCCTTAGGGCCGTTTGGTCCGCGGAATTGACCATTCCGCCGATGGAATGGAATGGTCAATTCCGTTTGACCCATTTCATTCCCGTGTTTGGTTTAAATTTTTCATTCCTCTGAAATGGCTAATTACATCGAAAGAATGAATTGGTCATTCCCTCCATATATGGAAGGAATGCTCAATTATTTTGGCAATGGAATTGTAATTTTTTTTTACCAAAATACCCCCAAACCCAAACCACCGCTACCCCTGCCTACCCACCCCCACCCAGCCCTTGCCCTACCCCACCCCCACCCCCACCCCCACCCCCACAAATTTTTATTTTAAAAGACCCCTGCCTCCTCCCCCCATCCAGTCCCTGCCCTACCACCCCCACGATTTTTTTTTAAAAGACCCTGCCTACCCCCCCACCCCCACAATTTTTTTTTTTAAAAGACTCCTGCCTATCCCCTCCCCCTCCACGAAAAAAAAATTTTTTTTTTACTCATTTTGCATACCCCTTACCTATCTCCCACCCCCTCAAATTTTTATTTTTTTTAAAAGAAGGGTAAATTGGACATTTTATATGCTTTCATTCCATTCCTATAATTTATATTTTCAAACCAAACATGATTTGCCAAGGAATTGAAAGACGATTTCATTCCATTTCGTGCCAACCAAACGGAGGGGTTTGACCGGTTTTTTTTCATTCCAATTTCTTCAGGAATTCAATTTCATTGACCATTTCATTCCTTCACTTTTTTTCCATCGAACCAAACGGCCCCTAAGATAAATACAAATCTTGGGAGTGAAAAGTGAAATCAACCGAGTGGACTTTGATCAAATATTAATATCAATCTAATCATTCTAATAAATCCTAATAAAGTTCTAAAAATTTGCATATAATATTAATAAAAAAGGAGTTTATTATTTAAAGATGAAAGAATGAAAATTGAGATGAATTTCAGTGTCAGTGAGCAGTAAAACTAGCCACTCCAATTTAGATTAAAATTCAGTTGACAAAAAGGAAAATTGGATTGAATTTCAGTAAGTAGGGAGTCTTTTCAGATAAACGAGCTCATTTTGTTTATGAATGAAATCGTTTTAAAATTTTGTGGGTTACAATAGACTACTCAGCACATTTTGATTGTCGAGCAAAAAGACAAATCTATGTAGAAGGACATCTAGTGACAAGTCATTTCAGATGGATGGATTTAAGGCTGTTGCTGTTGCTCTTGAAATACAATAAATCAGCTTTACTTTTACAGCTCCAATTTCGGACATACTCAAATCTCAAGTGGGAACCCACCTGTCATAACTTTTCCAGTTACTTGTATTTTGTTCCATCATAACATTATAACTATGCTTTTTAGAATCATGACACTAATGGTTTTAAATTAAAAAAAAATAAAATCATGACATTGATTTAGCATAAATAGTAAAAAAATGTGACATTTATTTGCAAGATAGATAGTTATAGTTAATTTTCAAGTTAATTACAACTACAATAAGAAGTTTTAATTTCAAAATAATTTAAATTCAGCTAACATTAATAGATAATATGTTATAGGGACTCATCAATAAAAAAAATGAGAAAACAGGAAAATAAAATAAAAAAGGAAAGATAGTGGAAAAAAGACAACGAAATTGTGATAGCAAAGAAAATTAAGTGGAAAGATGATTTATAGTAATATTTTAAATTTCCAAGTTAAATACTCCCTCCGTCCTAATAATTAGTTCATTTTTTTTTGCTCGGCACGTAAATTAAGGTGAAAAAATTGTTATGAGTGTAATAGTAAAATAGGAGAGAAAATGAGTGGAAGAAATAGTAAATTTGAAAAATGTTGTGAGTGTAATAGTAAAATAGGAGAGAGAATAAGTGAGTGAAATAGTAAAGATTCTTTGCCAAAAAAAAGAAAGGTGAAGCTTTAAATGGGACACCCAAAATGATAAAAGGTGAAATTATTAATGGGATGAAGGGAGTATGTGAGTATGTTTTTTTTTTAATCTTTCTAACACCATCTCCAAGAGGGACGCCAACTTCAATTTGGCGTAAAATCCTCCTCTAACAATGACGCCAAACCTCCCGCTATTTTGGCGATACCTTGAAGATGCACCAAATTTGGCACAGGTAATAATTTCTTGCGCATTCTTCTTCTACCGCGATTTTTTTGTGTGTGTGTGTGTGTGTTTTGTGAATATCCTTATCCTACACCTTACACCTTAAAGATACCCATTGTTCTTATCTTCATCTTTCATTACGTGCCAACTAATGTTTACAGCTTTTCCTTTTTTTAAAAAAAAAAATAACTAATTCATCCTTCTCTCAAAATGAATTATCAATTTTTTTAATTTTTTTTAGATATTAATTTTGAACAAATTTTGTACATTCATTTTGAGACGGAGATGGTATATATTTTTAATTTAATATTTATTATTTATATAATGGAATTTGTTTTTTATTTTAATTATCTATTTTAATGTTTCTTCTAATAAATTTGTATTTTAAATTTATTTATTTACAGTCATTAATTATCTTATTTATGTTTTATACCATACTATTTAATATAATGTAATTTGAATAATATTAAATATAATCAGTGAAAAATATTTTAATTAAATGAAATAATAAGAATATTCTGAAAATATTCTTATTTGGTGCAAAATTTGTAGCAAGTTGTCGGAGATTGCGAAAGATATTTGGTGCTGAAATTGCACCATTTTAATGTTTTGGTGCAATTTCTGCACCAAACTGTTAGAAATGGCCTAATTATAAAATTATAATCCCTCCGTCCAAAAAACAATTGTCTCAACAAGTCAATATTTCTAATTTCTTTACACCTAATTGAAATTAGGACATTTAAACTATTATTATTACTCCTACAATTTTTTTTTAAATGTGTTACTAAAACTATAAACACTTAGAAAAAAAAAATGAAATCATGCAACAACAACAAATAAAAATAAAATAAAAAATTATGCAAACATTTTATATCTAAAAAAGAAAAATGAAATTACTTACAGATGTAGAAGCACTGGAGGAGGAAAATGGTCTGAAATATTATTCTTTTCTTTTCCATCTTCTTCTTTCTGCAAACCTTCTCTCTTACTTGCACTATGTTTTTTTTTAAAAAAAAAAACACACACACACACACTGAGAGAAACAGAAAGCTTAAAATGAAGTGGCTTGGAATGAACTCAGGGAAGAAGGAGAAGGAGAAAGTAGAGGAGGAATCAAGTAACTGCCGTTTCTTCACAATCAAACTTTCTTCTTCTTTTTTTATTTTCCTGTGGGTTTTACACAGGAGCGAGGAGTATTTACTTTTGGTTGAGTACCTTTTTACCCAAGTTTGTTTGTTAGTCAAATTGATCTCCATGCTATACTATTTGAATATAGTTAATTTTACATAAGTAGTTAATAAATACTCCCTTCGTCCCATTAATAACTTAACTTTTTACCATTTTTGGTGTCCCATTGAAAGCTTCACCTTTCCTTTTTTGGCAAAGAATCTTTACTATTCCCTCCACTCATTCTCTCTCCTACATTATTTTAATACTCACAACACCATTATAATTTATTATTCCCTCCACTCATTCTCTCTCCTATTTTCAAATTTCTCTCTCCTATTTTCAAATTACACTCACAATATTTTTTTTCCCACCCATTTTCTTAATTTGCGTGCTGAAGCCAAAATTGTGAAGTAAATAATGGGACGGAGGGAGTATGAAATGTCATCCGCGTATACTCCCTCCGTCCCAACATAAGCTTCCCATTTTTGGCTTTGCACGCAAATTAAGAAAATGGGTGGGAAGAAAAAATGTTGTGAGTGTAATTTGAAAATAGGAGAGAGAATGAGTGGAGGGAATAGTAAATTATAATGGTGTTGTGAGTATTAAAATAATATAGGAGAGAGAATGAGTGGAGGAAATAATAAAGATTTTTTGCCAAAAAAAGAAAATGAAAGCTTTTAACGGGACACCCAAAATGAAAAAATGGGAAGCTTCTACTGGGATGGAGGGAGTATATTTTAATTTTCAATTTGACCAAATTTTTAACACATGTTATAAAACTAACGAGCCAGTGAGAGTTAACAGGTGCAACAATAAAATTGTTCAAATTTGATCCCATAATTTTAAGGGGGTTAATTGACAATTTTTATTTTAAATGAGGAAAAAGTAAACAATCTAGAGATGGTTTTCCTGTTAGAATGTGGTAAAGCTTCTTCCCGCAGTTAGTCGTACTTTTGACAGTTTACCTAAACCTTGTGATACTTGTTTTCGTGCTAAACAATCTAGCGATAGTTTTCCTGTTAGAGATTATAAGTCCACTAGAATCTTTGAGAAGGTTCATTGTGATTTGTGGGGTGCATACACTCATTCTTCTTCTTGTGGTGCACGATATTTTTTAACTTTGGTGGACAATTTTTCCCGAGCTGTCTGGGTTTATTTATTAGTTGATAAAACATAAGTTTTTCGTATGTTTATGACTTTTATTGCCATAGTAGAACGTCAGTTTTCTCAGAAGATTAATGTTGTCCAATCGAATAATGGTATCAAATTCAATTGCATGCTTGACTATTTCTTTTCCTTTGGCATTCTTTTCCAAACATCTTGTATTGGTACCTCACAACAAAATGGTAGAGTCGAGCGAAAACATCATCATATCTTGAATATCGCTTGAGCGCTTAGATTTCAAGCTCATTTACCTATTTTCTTTTGGGGTGAAGCAGTTCTTACTGCTGTCCATTTGATCAACCGGACTCCTACACCCCTCTTAGGTAATAAGACTCCCTATGAAATGTTGTTTGGGAAATTGCCTTTCTTTGACTCTCTTCAAGTTTTTGGTTCCTTGTGTTACGCCCATAATCAGAAAGCCAAGGGGGATAAATTTGCTAGTCGTAGCCGAAAATATATCTTTGTGGGCTATCCTCTAGGCAAAAAGGGATGGAAATTGTTCGATCTAGAGACAAATAAATTTTTTGTCTCTCAGGATGTGAAGTTCTTTGAGACAGTTTTTCCTTACAGTGACTCAAATTCGGTACCTCATGTCCCAGTTTTTTGATTATCCGGATATGGAAAATATTGCCTCTGCTTCTTTACCAGAGGTACCTGAAGATATTTCTGAGCCTGTTCCTATAGTTACTACGAATCCTACTTCAACAGTCGTACCAACTGCAGAGACTGCCTCTACGGAGGTCTCATCTTCTTTTTCGACAGAATCCTCTCACACTGAGCCAGATGCTTTAGGGAGGGGCATGCATACAAAAGTGCCCTCCGTTCTTCTTCGGGACTACATTGCTACTACAGTTACTCCTGCAAGTCCATCCCCCGCGAACTCCACTCCAGTCGGCTCCTCAGGTGCCCTTATCCTATAGCTCACTATATAAATTGTGACAGTTTTTTCGTGAAATATCGTAACTTCCTTGCTGCTATTACCTTGGCTAAAGAGCCTAGGACTTTTCATGAGGCAATGTCACATGATGGGTGGAAGGAATCTATACAGGATGAAATTCGTGCCTTAGAAGATAATGGCACATGGACTATGGTTCCTCTCCCTTCTGGTAAGCGTGCTCTGGGTAGAGTGGGTGTATCGAATTAAGTATAAGTCTGATAGTACTATTAAACGACTTAAATCCTAATTGGTTGTTCTTGGTAATCATCAGAAAGAAGGGATTGATTACACTGAAACTTTTGCTCCCGTGACCAAAATGGTCACCGTTCGAGCCTTTCTTGCTATTGCTGCCTTAAAGAATTGGGAACTGCATCAAATGGATGTGCATAATGCTTTCCTGCATGCTGACCTTCAGGAAGAGCTCTACATGAAACCTCTTCTAGGTTTTCATGCCTCTCAGCCTAATATGTTTTGTTGCCTTCGTAAATCTCTTTATGGCCTGAAACAGACCCCGCGATGTTGGTTCGCTAAACTGGTGGCTTCCTTGAAACACTATGAATTCTTGCAGGCTTATTCTGATTATTCTCTTTTCACATTCACAAAAGGTACGATTCATATGAATATACTTGTGTATGTTGAAGATCTTATTATAGCTGGGAACGATTCCGACGCTTTACAGTTTTTTTAAAAGTACCTGAGTGAATGTTTCAAGACGAAGGACTTTGGCTCCTTGAAGTATTTCTTAGGCATTGAAGTCACTCGTAGCCCCTCTGGTCTATTTCTGTGCCAACGAAAGTATACCTTAGACATTATATCCGAGGTTGGGCTATTGGGTGCAAAGCCATCCGGCTTTCCTATTGAACCAAATCATAAACTTGGTCTTGCCACTGGTGATCTTCTGGATGACCCAGAACGTTATAGAAGATTGGTTGACTGTCTTATTTACTTAGCAGTCACCCGTCCAGATTTGGCATATTCTGTTCATATTGTGTCGCAATTTATGAAGGAACCTCGCAAGGATCATTGGGATGCGGCATTACGGGTTGTTCGTTATCTCAAAATAACTCATGGTCAGGGTATTCTTCTTCGTGCTGATAGTGAGCTCACGCTACAAGGATGGTGTGATTCGGATTGGGCCGCTTGCCCTATTACTCGATGCTCTCTTTCTGGATGGCTGGTGTTTCTTGGTCATTCCCCTATATCTTGGAAGACGAAGAAATAAACCACTGTATCTCGTTCGTCTGCCAAGGCTGAATACCATTCTATAGCGGCCCTTACTTATGAATTGAAATGGTTGAAAGGCTTACTGTTGAGCCTTAGTATTCATCATCCCAAGGCAATTAATATCTTTTGCGATAGCCAGCCGGCTCTTGACATCGCTAAGAACCCTGTATTTCATGAACGAACAAAGCAAATTGAAATAGGTTGCCACTTTGTTCGTGATGCCATTTCGAATGGCCTTATCTCTCCTTCCTATGTTCCTACCAAAACACTGCTGGCGGATATCTTTACTAAAGTCCTTGGAAAGCAACAATTTGATTTGTCCGTTAGCAAGTTGGGCATTCTTAACCCCCATGCTCAACTTGAGGGAGGGTGTGAAGAATCGGCTGTTCATGTGGGTGACCGCCCATTTCCAAATCTCAGCAACACAAAAACGTCTGTACAAGTGGGCAACCGCCCAGATGGGTGGAGGAACTGAGAAAGATGGGAGGAATGGGAATGGATTGTTGGGGGTGAGGAAAAGGGGCTATAATTGAGGAGGGAGGGTGGATTGGTTGGCTTCTACCAATGTGAGAAATCATAGAGAAAGAGAAGATTTTTGGGTTAAATGGGTTTAGGGGTTTAATTTAGTGAGATATCTTAAAAAGGGGATGATTATGGTGGTTACACGGTGGTGTTATGGTGGTGTGACCCAATTTGAAGCAAAGCTGCCAAGTTGATTGCTCCATAGGAAGAAATGGGTTGGGCGGATATAAGACTATGTCCCTTGGTAACCAATTCAATCCAACCCAACAATTAAATATTATTTCCCTCTCCTTCATTTACTCAATTTATATCTACAACCAATCTCTTCTTTTTTTTTTTTTTATCATCCATCAGCAACCCAATCCAATCCAATCCAACCCAACTAACATTATCTCTTTAAACTATCTTTTATTTAATTTATTAAATATTATCAATTGTCAATTTATGTTATTTTTCTAATCTTATAATAAATTAATAAAAATAAATTTAACTACTAAATTTATAATAATTGCAAAAAATAAACTTAATAAAAATATCAAACAAAATTAAAATTAAAACTTAATACTATAATACATGACGAAAATAAAATTATAATATATGAAATGAAAAGAAATGACATGAAAATTACATATTTAATTATCATCGCCGAATTTTTGTCAAATGTGCTCAATCAAATCATCTCTAAGCGCAATATGATTTTCTCTATTACGAAGTTGTTCCCTATTTGTCATATATGTGGCCAAGTTAGCAACTCGTTGAGTAGAATATTGAAAATGTTGGTCGTTATCGTCTTCCACTTCTTCCATAACTTCCACCTCTTCTACCAATCTATTTCTTTTATTTTTCTTACGACGATTAGTAGGTTTATCATTTTGAAATCCTGTTGGATCATAATAGTGTAGGTATGTGTCCCGTTCATCCTCTACAATCATATTGTGCATGATGATACAAGCCATCATAATTCAACCAATAATATGGCGATCCCAGATAAGACATGGACGTTTGATAAATGCAAAACGTGATTGAAGGACCCAAAGGCTCGCTCAACATCTTTTCTAGCAGCCTCTTGACGTTGAGCAAACGTCTTGTGTTTTGAATCGTAGGAGAAGCAATTGACTTCACAAATGCAACCCAACTTGGGTAGATGCCATCTGTGAGATAATATCCCATGTAACATTTGCGCCCATTCACAACATAACTAACTTTCGATGCTCGACCTTCCAAAATATCTTTGAAAATAGGAGATCTGTGAAGTACGTTTATATCGTTGCAAGAACCTGGTGTTCCAACGAAAGTATGCCATATTCACAAGTCATATGATGCAACAACTTCCAAAACAAGAGTTGGTTTCCCACTTCGTCCTGCAAATTGTCTGGCCCAAGCTTCAGGACAATTTTTCTATTCCCAATTGTAAGTACTCAAATCCGGATCGTCAAAATCCGTTAAAAGTTAACCGAAATCCGTTAACTGGCCCTTTCCAGGTTAACTGAAACCTGTTAAGCTCCCCATTCTCGAGTCAACGAGACATCCCGGGACTGCCCCGTACATCCCGACATCAAAGTGTACTCAACACACGTTATCACATGTAAAAGTACAAATTTCCTCGAAAAACGCACATTCTGAGACTTTCCGGGGGCATTTCGGACATTTTCCGGACAGTTATTTAAAAAAGGGACAAAACCGGAAATAACGGGACAAAAGCCCTAGCCCTGGTGAGTCATCGGGACACATGGCACGCATGCACAGCCTCCCCCATCGCCATCAATCAAATTCGAGGGTGAAAAGACCAAAATACCCCTGAAATTGAGACATAGGCCGTCCGGCCTGTTTTACTTGAAAAACCAGAATTCTCATCAAGTCCCCCAAATTTTCAAAATACCCAAAAACCCTCCCAAATTGAGCCTTAGGCCGTCCGGCCTGTTTTGCATTTTCACCCTATACATACAAGGGCTGTCATTTTGTTAAAAAAAAAAAGAAAAAACATTATCCTCTCTCAGAAACTCCAGGCCCAGAGTAATTCTACCCCCTCTCGAGCCCCGTTTTGTCTTGATTTGCGTAAAAATTCCATTTTTCGACCAAACACGAACTAAACAACCTCGAAACACCTTTCAAACACCAAAACCGTATCCCGTATACGTGAACCGAGCCAAAGAGTCGACCCCTAGCCATAGGTAACACACACTCTCTCTAAAACTCCGTTTCACCTGGATTTACGCGTCAAACGCTATTTTCGATCCGGTCGAAACTCTCAAAACGTAGACATAACGCCGTCTACGGGGCTCGATACGTTTCACCCCTTAATCATCTTCTCTCCCGTAAGAGAAGTAATTACAGGTTAAAACGGCGTTCCGACCCCGTTTTACTTTACTGTCATTTACTGCCCGGATCGTTTGATCCGTTGATTCGTATGTTTACCATCCTAACCGTTTGGTTCGTGATCGTCAATTTACAAAATCCGGATCGTTTGATCCTTCGATACCGTCATTTAATTTCTGTACCTTTACAAATCCGAGCCGTTTGGCTCGTCGATCGCATCTTTATTGTCCGGATCGTATGATTCCATTGATACCGCACTTTAAATACTGTCATTTACAAGTCTGAGCCATTTGGTTCGGAATAGTATTTACTTATGAAAGTTCGAGTCACAAAATGACTTGTTGAACGCATATCATTTAATGCCTTTTTTCATGAAATTGGTAACAATGTAATGCCCGGTTCAAAATCGGAGTTAGTCATTCGAACTCCTTTTTAAAACAATGCAAAATCGACGTTTGGCATTCAAACGCTCATTTCCGACTCAAAACCCGACATTTGATATTCAAATGCTCTTTTCATAAAAATCAACGTTTGACATTCAAACTAAAGATTTAAGTTCGTCACTCGAACTTCTTTTCAAAACAATGCAAAATCGACGTTTGGCATCCAAACGCTCATTTTTTACTCAAAACCCGACGTTTGACATTCAAACGCTCTTTTCATTAAAATCAACGTTTGGCATTCAAACTAATGATTTAAGTTCGTCACTCGAACTCCTTTTCAAAACAATGCAAAATCGACGTTTGGCATCCAAAAGCTCATTTCCGACTCAAAACCCGACGTTTGAGATTCAAACGCTCCTTTCATTAAAATCAACATTTGTCATTCAAACTAAAGATTTAAGCTCGCCCTTCGAACCCTCTTTTCAAACTCAAAACCGACGTTTGTCATTCAAACGCTCGCTTTTTACCACAAATCAACGTTTGTCATTCAAACCAAGATTAAAGCTTGTCATTCAAGCTCCTTTTCAAAACGCAACACACACACACACGCACACAATTTCGAGAAAGGTAGAAAGACTCGGCATACGAGGCGTTTCAGGTGATCTCAACATACTCTTCCCGAAACGTAACGTGACCTCCGAGCCTAACAATCTCTGGTCCTAAAAGCCTTTTTTCAAGTTTTGGCTACCAATCAAAACATACAATTTTAAAGCCTTTTGTCAAGTTTTGGCTACCAATCAAAACGTCCCAATTTTCAAAGCCTTTTCCAAGTTTTGGCTACCAATCAAAACGACACTTTTTCACGAAAACAACCATTTTTAAAGTTTGGGCTCATAATACAAAATGGCGTGGCGACTCTCCCTTTCATCTTTCAGGCGATGTCCCAAGTCCGCGAAATGCCACTCGCCGCGTCTCCCCCCCCACCCGCACGCGATCCGGGTAATTTCAGTTGACGACTCCACTGGGGAAAAAGACATGTTTTTCACAACTCCTTCATTTTAAAAACATTCCGTGGGTCAAACTTTCGTTTACCCTTTCTCGCTTTTATGTGCGTATGTTGTTCAAATCACCGGGTGGTTTTCAAAAAAAAAAAGATGTTGCATTTTCATCTCATTCAAAAATCATAACATGTTCGTGCATTTCCCGTTCATACTTGATTTTCCGTGTTATATTTTTGAACTGCGCATGAATTCTTTAAAACACATTCTGAAAATTTCTATTTTACTCAGAAAAAAAGAATTTAGTGACCGCACACTACTTGCACTGCTGCCTCGGTACACCGCATGCTACGCGCACTTGCTGCCTCGGTACACTGCTGTAAGTACCCAAATCTGGCTCATGCCTTCCGGTTAATTTTCCCGGCAATTTCGGTAAGTTTCCCGGTAATTCCCCAGACCTTCCCAGCGTTCCGGAAACATTCCGGAACTGTTTTTTATTAATTAAGGGCTGAAGGGAGCCTTCCTAATTAAGAAAACACGTTTTTCTTAATTAGGAAGAAGGTTCTAGAATAATGCCACCTTGCATGTTTCTAGAATGCTGAGTCATTCAGGATAAGCCCGCACGGCTGCATTAGCCCAAGGTCTCTGGCCGCACGGCTTCATTAGCCTTATCCAGACTGCCTATAAATAGAGCCCTCCTCTACCCATTTCAACACACAACAACAATACACACAATCCATAGCAATACACTCAGTCACTCCCAAGACGTGAAGAATATTGGTGAAGGCTCAAGAAGGTGAAGAAGAAGGCCAAGAAGCTACCTCCCTCCTCCTTGAAGATCCAAGACCAATCTCTCCTCCTAGCTCCGACCAAAGAAGCAAAGGAAGCAATTGGTAACCTCGCACGCCCTAACCTTGCTTTTAATTGATATACTTGCTCATTGCATTCATATATCTTGCTTGGGACTTGGCATTCATAGTTAAAGATCACATCTTTACCACCCCCTTTCCCTTTTGCATGCATTAAGACCTCATTTGTCATAAAAATGTAGTCTTTTTTCATAAAGGTGTATCCTTTGCACCTAAAACTCTCATTTTCAAATAAAAATGTCATTTTTATGCATCATTTGCATATAAAAATCCAATCTTTTCAATAAAAATGCATCCTTTGCATTCAAAACCCCTTGTTAAAGCATCATTTGCTTTAAAGACCATGTCTTTACCATAAACTAGCATCATATGCTTTTCAAAATTCAATCTTTATGCATCATTTGCATAATGAATGCCAATTTCTTCAACAAAAATGCATCATTTGCATAAAAATCAAATCTTTATGCATCATTTGCAATAAAGATTATTTCTTTAAACTAAGTGCATCATTTGCAACCCAAAAATGTCATCTTTTCATTAAAGTGTCATTTTTTTTATCATGCATTTCCCCCTTTCCCCCAACCTTGGAACGGACCGGTGTAAAAGATCCTATCTTTACATCATTCCTTCCATTAAAGGTTCCATATTTCTTTAGAAAGGGATACCTTGAACCCTATATCTCCGATTATCGCTTAAGAAAGAGTATGAAGCCTCTATACGAGCTCGACCGTCTTAAAGCGTAGGATTGATGGGCTAAGGACCCTCCTTTCCTAAAGAACCTCATCTTTGACCAAAAGAGAGTCATTCTCTCGATCACGCAAGTCCCGAGGGTCCCGAGGTTAAAATGCGATGATCACAAGTCATAAGATGAGGACGGGATCATAATCCCGAATACATAAAATTCCAAGGAATCCCGAGCGACAACCAACAAATGGTTTGTACGTCCGGAAGACGACTTGGGACATTCCCCCCTTATTTTCAAACACATGCACACAAGAAAGCACGCAAGCAAGCACGATTAATGAAATCTTGGGAGACTTGCTCCGGCAAGGCACCTTGGGTGAACGCCAAACTTTCTTCCCAAGGGGTAACTTAACCTCCGAACCCATAAAACCTTTTTTTTCAAAGTTTTGAGGTAATCAAAATGGCGTGGCGACTCCGTTTTTCAAATAACTCGGATGTCTTCAAACTCGCGTGAATCCAACACAAAAATTTGGGCACCACATTCACGCTTGGCGACTCACTGGGACATACCCAAAGGAGAAAAGCTTTTATTTTCAAAACAAAAAATCGATACTCGGTATATAGGTGGAAACCACTTACCCTTCCTGTACACTCCCTGACGTGGGAGTTGGGATAACCGGTGGTTTAACAATCCACGTACCAGTATCCCTTTTCGAAAAAAACAATTTTGAAAAAAAAAAAAAGAAAGCTTTTCCCTTTGAGCGGGTTAGACTCCCATCGCCGATTTCATTAATCATGCTTGCTTTCTTTACCATGCATTGCATCATTTGCATCTTGGAATCTGTGCATACTTTGAAACGGGAAACAACCCGAAAAATAGCAAAGGAGTGGAACCTGGAAAATTGATCCATGCAGTCGTACGGCTCAATCCTCATTGGATTCTGACCGGGCGACCTCAGTGGCAATTCCACCAGGAAAAATCATGGTTAATCTGGCAGTCCTAGCAGCTTGGGGCTACTCAGCTCCATGACCGATCGGGCTCCTTAAAATTTACGTGCTTATGTGTTGCATTTTTCTCCGTCCCGAAAATCATTCCTTTAAAACACATTTCTGAAAATCTCTGTTTTAACTCAAAAAGGAACATTTTTAGGAGACCGCACACTACGCGCACCTGATATATCCTGTACACTTTGCATGCACGTCCTTCAAACCCGAGGGTGGTTCCAGCTGCAGTCACGGACAGCCTTACGATGCTCCCGGGCGCGCACGGAATCATCCCAACCTCCCCATGGCAGCCAGTGTCGACCAATGCACAGTCCGTGTCACACATTTCAAAAAACCGTGACTTTTTGGTTGGTTTTTGGTCTAGTCCGTGTCATATAGCCCAGTTGCATACCCACATAAAGGTCAAGCCTTAGCTCATAACGGAAGCCAAGATTTTCGCTCAAGCAAAATTCTGCCGAAATTCCGACAAGGAAAAATCGGTGGGATCTTGACTCCGACATTGACTATTGATCTTGACCCGCACGGAATGCGTAAGAGTCAAGACCGAGTCTTTGCCAAAAATCAAAAGATCTTTCGCTCAAGCGAAGTTCTGCCAAGATTCCGACAAGGAAAAAAATTGGCAAGATCTTGACCGGCATTGACTTCGATTCCGACCCACGCACCGTGTATGCAACGAAGTTCAATGTGACACCGTGTCATCCGGCTTCTTACCGCCCGACCCATGCCTATTATTCTCTCGGACATTACCGAAAGTCATAAACCGTCATTCGCTCAAGCGAAACTCTGCCAAAGATCCGTCAAGGCAGAGAGACGAGACTTTCCCGGTATTGCCTTGACTATAATCCGCATCGCTCGTGCGTTGAAAGGTCCTATGACCCGCTAGACCCGATAGGAGCATTCTTTACTCTCGGTCGGTGGGATCCGCGTGCCCTATAGGACCTTCGCCCGGGCCGTCCACCCCGGGAGGTCGAAATACTGTGGAATACGAGGGGCTTATAGACGTAGTGACGGAACCCACCGATCCAGATCTAGAGTAGTTGTGAAAAAGAAGGGCGTAATCCCTTTTCCAACCAAATAGATATTAATAAAAGACACTGTTTTAAGTAAACTTGAAGATTCTAATTTGCATATTGCTTGAGCCTTCAAACCCTAAACACCTACCCCGAGTCTAAACCTTTCCTATCCCTTTCCCGCAATGCCGAGAAAGAAGTGGGTGAGAACACCGGTCGCCGACTTGTTAGCGCAGTAATCCTCGACAGTTCGCGTAATCCTCGGCTTTGTCGCCTTTTCGCTGTCAAAATGGCCAACATGGTAATCCACAACGGTAATGACCAAGCAATTGGAGGGGCTATCCCAGTTCAACCCAAGCCTCACATCCGGTATGATGTATGTGATTGTGAAGACCGCTTAGAGTATGAGTATCAAGAATGGATCAATGAGGACGCTCCTTCAAGGAAGAAGAAGAAGAGAAAGTCCACACAAAGCCAGGCTTAAGGAAAGATACGAAGCCGGGGACAAGAGCGTAGGAACTTTGGGAGAGCCTTCGGGCAAGTTCGACTACTATGTCGGCTTATGCCAAGGAACCCGTCAAGGAACCCGTCACCCCAAGCACACCCAAACTCGATATCCCCATGTATAGTGATCCTCTTGAAGCGAAAGTGCTGAATTTGTGGCCATCGTGAAGTTCAATGAGAAGCTAGCGGATCTAGAAGCGTAATCACGTAAAAGCCTATTGAATACATAGCCAATCAAGGAAGAATTAAGATCCTCTCGAAGAAGACTTCATCAAGATTATCCAGCCAACCCTTCCATGGCTACACCGACAAGGTCGTGGTGTCCAAGATCGGCAAAGAGAAAATGAGTTATCGAAGCGGTGCATTGATAAGATGAGTCGACCCTTCATCAATGAGTCCAGCCGCTACGGAAGAGCTAGCCGAAAGATTGCAACAAGTTACTTTAGTTCCCCTCACCATCTTTCCACGCATCGGCCCGTTAATGATTTCCGGCAAGCTTTTGATCGGTTCGAAGTCTCCAACTTTCAAGAACGTTGACAAGACCGCTACTCCCTGTGGCAACAACAAGAAGAAGGAGTGAGATCCCAGCCCAACCCTTGTCAAGTCCCCTCGAGTCAATAAGTAGCGTAGGGTCCAGAGTCCCGTTGTCTATTCGCCGAGTCAGAATCTTTGAATTCCGGGCCCTCGTAGTCATCCGAAGGCCTCACGCCCGAGGATTATGAAAATGTAATCGATGTCATCTTTCCCCTTATTTTGAATGAAATGACAAATCTTTCGATTATCCTCTTATTGCCAACTTAACAAATGATAAATTAACTCAAAACTTAACAACAGCTTAATAATGAATCATTTGAACAAGATGCAAACACACTAAACGAACAATACATTAAAGAAATCTTTAAGGTGTTTCGTAAAAGAGGAAAACCGGGCCCAAGCCGCCGAGGAGGTTTTGATAAGTGTGAACTGGGTACTATTGAGGAACCTAAAGAGACACAGATTGGAAGCTTCTTCCAGGGGGTTGAAAGGGACAGATTGATCGAGCCGCTCGTAGAATACGTCGACGTGTTTGCATGGTCATACAAGGATATGCCTGGCTAGACAGTTCGATAGTAGAACACATAATCCCTCTAGCACCGATGCTAAGCCGCAGCGTAAACCGAGAAAGATTAAGCCGAATGGTCTCTACAGTCAAAGAAGAAATTGAGAAGCTACCGCGGGTAGGGTTCATCGTAGTCATTGAATACCCGACATGGTTGTCCAACATCGTGACCGTAACCAAGGCCAATGGGAAGGTGCGCCGCCGTGTGGATTTCCGAGATCCGAACAAGGCCAGCCCTAAAGACGACTACCCTCTCGCCAAACATAGACATCCCGGTGGACTCCACCGCCAACTACGAAGTCAAATCCTTCGTTGATGGTTTTGCAGTGCTACAACCAGATCAAGATGGCCGAGGAAGACCAAGAAAAGACAAATCTTCACCACACCACGGGAACCTACTGTTATACAAGAATGCCATTCGGGCTCAAGAATGCCGGGCTACTTACCAAAGGGCAATGACCGCGCTTTTTCATGACATGATCCACAAGGAGATTGAGGTCTACGTAGATGATATGATAATCCACTCCAAAGGAGAGGTGGGCAAGACTTTGTTGACCTACGAAAATTCTTTGAGAGGTTGAGACAAGATTCCATGAGATTAAACCCGCCAAATGCACCTTCTGAGTGACAAGGGGAAAAGTGCTTGGGTATATGGTCACTGAGCGAGGTATAGAAGTTGACCCCGAAAGATCAAAGCCATCATGGATATGAGGCCACCTCAAACCTGCATGTAAGTCAAGAGCTTCATGGGTAAATTGCAAGACATCGCCCGCTTTCGTCAATCGCTGACCACTATGTGCGAGCCCATCTTCAAGCTCATGAAGAAGAATGTGGACACGTAATGGACCGAAGAATGCCAAGATGCCTTTGACCAGATCAAGGCATACTTAGTACATCCCCTACTATGCTCCCCACATAGACAGAAGCCTCTTCGCTCTATCTCACCGTCACGCATACACGGCTTGGGGCTATGCTTGCTCAGAAAAGAAAGACTCTCGGGTAGAAAATGCCATTTACTTTGTCACTGGAAGCTGTGGGAGTGAGCTCAATTACTCAAGCATGTGAAAAGACTCGTGCAGATCGGTCCGGGTAGTCGGCAAATTGAAGCATTATATGCAAGCCCACCCCGTGAATTTGGTCTCGAAAATGGACCCCATCAAGTACATCTTTGACAAGCCTTCCCTCTCGATGCGTTTAGCGAAGTGGTCCTTCTTCTGGCGTAATACGACATCAACTATGTGACCGTAAAGGCCATCAAGGGTCAAGCATTGTCGATCACCCGGCGAACTTCCCCAAGAATGAAGACAGAGGGCCCGAACCCCAATTCCTGCATGAAGGGATCTTTGCAACTGAGCTCGAGAATAGATGGCAATTGTTCTTTGACTGAGCCGCTAACAAAAGAGGAAATGGTGTAGGAATGCTATTGGTCGATCCGAAAGATGAGCATACCCCCATAGCCCTCAAGTTGAACTTTCCCGCCACGAACAATGTCGCCGAGTATGAAGCCTCGCATTGCCGGGTTTGGAGGCCGCCTTAGAAAGAAATGTCAAGGAGCTCGAAGTTTACGGAGACTCGGCCTCGATCATCAACCAAGTCTCCAACAAGTGGAAGACTGTGGACCCTAATCTCGCAACGGTATCATGCCCATATGGAGGAGTTGACCTGGACAGGCAGAGAAGTGACTTTCCACTACTTGCCGAGGGAAAAGAACAGATTCGCAGATGCCCTAGCTACTCTAGCCTCATTGGTAGAGATCCCCGAGGGAAAAGCCATAAAGCCCTTCAGAGTGGGTAGAAGAGAAGCCCCACCTTCGTTGTGAAGTAGACCTGGGACCCGAGCCCATAAAGGAACCTTGGTACAAATCCGTATTTACCAATTCCTCAAAGACGGAGAGTCGCTTTCGTAGACGAAGAAGGTAGACCAAAAGAAGGTGTCGAGCCAAAAGCTTGCGAGCCCCGAAAAGGTTGGCCTCCCATTATGTCATCCTAGGAGGCAACCTGTACAAGAAACGCTATCAAGGACCACTCCTCTTATGTGTCACTCAAGAAAGAGCCAGAGTTGATGACCGAAGTCCACAATGGTCCTTGCGGTCCTCACATGAATGCCAGAGCCCCGATGCAAGTGATCCTCGAATGGGTTACTACCGGATCTCCATGGAGACAGATCGCGCTCAAAGACGTCCGAACTCCGCGACAAGTGCCGCCGGTTTGCCAACCTCAACCATCTCCCACCTCATGACCTCGCACCGCATGACGACTCCTTGGCCGTTTGCAACTTGGGGCATTGACGTGATAGGGAAAATAGCCCCGACAGAAGCAATGGGCACGAGTTCGTGTTGGTAGCCATCGACTACTTCACCAAGTGGGTAGAGGCCAAGTCCTACAAGGTCCTCACTTCCGCAAAGTGGCCCAGCTCATCAAAGAAAACATAATGTGCAGATATGGGGTGCCCAACGAGATCATTTCGATAATGGGTCACACTTCGAAGGAGACTGCGATAGATCGCCGTTAGAATTCGAGTTACTCGCCACAAGTCGTCCCCGTATGCACCTCGCACCAATGGAGCCGCGGAAGCCGCTAATAAGACACTCGAGCGGATCATCCTAAGATGGCCACCCGTGGTCGTGATTGGCCCGAAAAGCCGCACCTAGCACTCGGGGCTACGTAACGTCTGTCGAATGCCCACAGGAGAAACTCCTTGCCCTAACTTACGGGATGGAAGCAAGTGTTACCAGGAGTTGGAAATCCCGTCATTAAGGGTCCTCCCGGAAAACAAAGTGTCAATGAAGTAGAATGGTTGCGCAGCCGGCATGATGAGTTAGCCCCGCTGACGAGAGAAGGCTAAAAGCCATGGAACACACCCGAGCCTACTGAGGCGAATGGCCGTAGCGTTTGATAAAAAGGTCAAGGCCAGACATCAAAGAGGGTGACTTAGTGCCGAAAGTAAAGCCCCTACCGTAGACAACCCCGGGAAAATGGGAACCCGTTTGGATCGGCCCTTATGTGGTGCGTAAGATATTATCGGGAGGAGCCATGAAGCTTGCGTACTTGGATGGCAATCCCTTTGTCCACCCGGCCAACGGTGATAAACTCCGAAGATACTATGTCTAATAAAAAAAAAAAAAAAATAAAATAAAAAAAAGTGCAAAAAGAGTAATACCCAAATTAGGCCGAAACCCCAAAAAGGGCGGTCTAGGCAAAAGACGTGGTTGCACATATAAAAAAAAAAAAAAAAAAATCTTAGTGCAAAAAGAGTAATGCCCAAATAGGCCGAAAACCCCAAAAAGGGCGGTCTAGGCAAAAACAAATGGCCGCACACGAAAAATTAGTTCACTGTAATGAACTACGTAGACCCGAGCCCCTTAGCCTTTCTTGTAAAAGGGGAACGTAGGCACCATATATGGTTCGGTCTAAACAATAAAAAGGACGATTAAGTTTCCATGAAATATGTCCCGATCAATAAAAAAAAAAAAAAAAAAAAAAAAAAGACATTTGAATTTCCATGAAATGTGTCTTGACTAATTTCTAAAATAATATTTCTTGTTCATTACAAGTTAAAAACTTCTTGATGAGTTCAAGCACGGTCTACCTCTTGACTCGCTAACCTCGCTACAAAGATCTAAAATACAATAAAATGCCTAAATAAATTAATGTGTTTGCAAAATGGCAATAAGGGAATCCTAAGAAAAGATCCGTCGCCGTCATTCGCCGAGTCTTCTTTGGTCTTCTTCCCTTTTCCTCGGCCCCGTCGAGTCTTCTTCCTCTTTCTTCTCAATAATGTCGGTATCCCTCATTCCGACCTCCGGTATCCTCACCGGAGCCTCCACCAACCCCGTGTCAATAAGCGCCTCTCTATCCGAGCACGAGTCCGTACCTCCTCCCTCCGAGCCTCGGGCCAAAGGAGCGACTCCTGACAACCTCTTGTACCGAGCCTCCATATCTCCGACCAAGTCACCTCGACCGGTTATGGCAACTCGCCTTAGCCTCGCCTCCCTCGTAGTCCTACTCGAGTCGCAGCCGCCTCCCAATAAAGCTCGACGTCTATCCTCCAAGATAACCCGAGTCGCTCCCATCTCCCTCTCGTACTACTCCAAGTAGACAAAGTGGTCAAGATGGTGCTCTTCCCGCTCCTAAAGATAGCCCCGGGTGGGAAAGCAAGATGTGTCCAAGCCCTCGAGAAGAAAGAGAAGCCGGGCCGATCCCTCATGTCCAATGACACCACCTCCATGGTCCGGATGTCCTCCCAATCACTCAATGGCTCCCGTAAAGCCCCAAACCGCCCGGATACCAAGCAGGTATATAAAAGGATGACCAAAGCAGAATCCCGGAACCCTCACAACATAAGACTCCCGAAATATCCTCCCGGTCCGCAACCTCCAATGAGGTATCCACCAACGGATGTCCGAAGTGGATAGCCTAGCCATCATCGCCTCCCGCCTACCCCGTTCCTCGCCGCCTAGGCGCACCTCTCCGAGAAATCACCCAAGGGCACCGAGTCGGCAAAGCCCCGTGCAAAGCCCCGAGCCTCTCCCCGCAGCCCACAAAGTCAACATAGCCTGACTCCCTGACCTCATGAAATGGTCTCCCGAGCCATCCCGTCGATCCCATGAAATGTCTCTCCCAAAACCAATGGGACAATATCCTTCCTGCACTCGCAGCCTTCCGACCATGTCCAAGAGGCCACTATGACAGATCCCCACTGACTCAAGAAGCTGAACAAAACAGAATACGCAGAGAATGAAAGCATCCATAGCCACCGTGGTCGCAGCCATATCCTGGAGACCCAAACCTCGCCCGGATATCGTAAAGGTCAATCCTATCCGGGCTACCATCATCCTCTCGGCCTCTCCCAAAGGAATCTCGCAGAAAAGATGCAAGCTTTACCGTCACCGCACGTCTCCGATCAGGAATAGATATAGCCTCGCCTCGGGACCCCCAATCAAGGCTCAAGTCTTCGTGCGTTGGGACAATTTCGTTGTAAGAGAAGCAAGAACATGTCTCCTGACGTCCTGTAACTTTGCCGCGGCTCAACAGTCCCACCCAAGTGAGATCCCTCAAATGCCATAAAGACTTGATCTTGAAGGAAGAATCAAGCGCACCTTGTGATTTTGGAAGTTATGTCTCGCCCAAGATTGAAGACCGGATAGAAAATGGTCTCGCTTCCCCCTTTGCAATCCGACGGGCTTCTCCATCGCAAAGTGTTCAAAGATGGTGCTTTTAGGTCCAAAATATGCTCGGGAACAATTGGGACAAGTCTAGAGTGAAAATGAAATGAAATGGCCAAGCCTTGCTTTTATTCGTAAAATAACCAGCCTCGTATGTAACCGTAAGCCGCACGGCTTCATTTTCCCTCAAGGCCATGCCGCACGGCTACATTAGCCCTCTCGCAGAAAAATTCTGCAAAGAACCAAAGTTGCTGCCCAAGGGAGTTTTCACCCCACTTTTTCAACCAAAACCCGTACAAAACATATCCAGAGCCATTCAAGCATTTATATACCATTATAAATCATTTTGGCCCGCCACCCCCAATTCCAAGCAAAAAAAGTCGCCCAAGGCTCGATAATATGCAAATTGAGAAAGCATAAATTAGAAAAGTAAACAAAATGTAAATACAATGTTTTCGCCCCATCGGCGCCCAAATAAAGCAAAAAATAAACAAAGTGTGCATAAAAATTGTTTATTGTTTGGTTTCGTTCCAAATCTATCCTAGAGACCTCCTAGGCCTCCGATTCTTCTTCCTCCTCATCGCTACTCGCCTCATAGATGCTAGCCTCCCTCATCAAGTCCTCCCGGTCGCTCACGTCGACAAATGGACATTATCGTGCCCGTACTCGCCCACCGCTCCAGAATGTCGCCGTTGGGTCCCCGCCCCGAGGCATGGCACCGGAAGAGTATTCCGAGGCCGATGAGGTAGACGCCGTGCCCCGACGTGCCGTCTCTGCGCCTGTGCTCCCGTGCATCCGCCGCCGCCTTCGAAGCGCAGCGCCTTCCTCGAAGAGACCGGCACATGTCCTTCCAAATTTCCTATTCCCGCCCGACCTCACCCTATCGTAGTGCGAGCCGGAACCCGAGAAAAGAAGAGAAAATCTCGAAAATCTCGTAAAATCTCGTAAAATTGCAAAAGCGTAAAATCAAAGCTAAAAAGGGAATAAGACCCTAAAAGTATACTCACAAATGCTATCAAAGTGGCAAGGTGTACCGGGGCTCCCTAGCATCGGGGACAGTATCCTCATCCTCCTCGGCACTCCATGGACCACGTAGGACAGTATGCGCAGAGGGATCGGCGGGTCAAGCAGGGCTCATCCTCCCCATATCCCCGAGTGACCGCCGCCTTTCACTAGCTTCGTGGCGTCCTCAGCGCCGCTCCACAAACACAGCTGTAGGGGTGTCCATGTCAAAGTACTCCTCTCGCAGCCCACGCCCGCCCGGTACCTCGCTATCTCATCCTCTCGGCCAATCCCTGGGCCGTAGCATCCGTGCCGAGGATCCCGAGGAGTAATGGCGTCCAATGGAGGGACATGGCTATCGCCGCTCGAGAAACGGTCCCCCAAGTAAATGACATCACATGTCGCCCCTGAGCCACCTCCTCTCGCCTCGTCACATCGATGGCATCTCCCAAAGAAGATCTCCTGATACCCGCCCCAAGGGTAGAAGTCCACTCCGTCATGCCCATCCCCGTTGATGACCGGCCTCACCATTTTGTAGTCGAAAGTGATCCGGGTCTTCCCGTGAATTTATCCCTCGCATCTCCTCCAAATAACCATAGCAGTGGAAGATGGTGACATCACTCTGCCGGTTCCAAGGAAAGAACCCGATCACCTCGCAAAACCAGGCCTGCATATTCAAAGCATCAAAAGGTCATTCTCTCTCTCATAAGAAGTCTCAAGACAGAAAAGAGAAAAGAAAAAGAAAGGAGACTACCTCAAGGGCAAATGAGAAGCAGTCCATGGAAGCAGCTTTGTTCCGACTGTACATGTCCAACGAGAAGTACAACTCCGCCAATCCGGCCTCGCCCCACGAGACCGTCCCTATCCCATCAACATCCTCCAAAGAGTCGAGGAGGCAAGTCATGGCCAGCGTCCCGATTAGCAAAGATAGTGACCGATAGCATCAACCATATGAATGCTCTAGCCATTGGCAAGCCACATCATTAGCAAGAAAATTACGCATGCAAATCTGAACCGCCACCTCGACGTTCCGCGTCTCCATCCCCACTGGGAATCGCCTCAAACCCGACCAAAGCCCGGAACTCCTCACTGTAATATGGTCTCTCCAAGTCACGGGCCTCCCGTGAACCGTAGGCCGCAATAGCCGTGAAATCGCAGAGTCACCTGTCGGCCTCTCCCGGCTCGGGTGAAAGCTATGGGTACTATCCCACCGTAACTCAGAAAGGGCCTGGACCAAGCCCTTGCTCTTAGAGGTGATATGGACACCCCTGCCGATAGCCTCGACGAATGAATCCAGGACGGTAGCCCTCACCAAATTCTTGGGGTCCACCCCATTCTTCTCAAAATCCGGCATCCTCTGCCAAAGCTTAACTGCTATCTCCGATGGTCCTCTAGACTTGTTCTCCTGTAGACAAGCACAAAAAAAAGAAGTGTCAGTCCTTCATCATTTTCAAAAGCATGCATATATTCACAAAAATGCACCTATTTTCAAAAGAAAAGCATTCACAAATTTTTTTTTTTTTAGCATTATTTGCATCAAAAAACGCCTTTCATCATTTGAAACGCGTCATTGCTTTCCTAAAACACAAAATCACAATTTTCACAATTCTTTGCACATAAGCATTATTCTTTCAAAAATGGCATGCATGAATCATTTTCATCTTCCAAAATCATGTTTTCTCATTGAAAATCAGAATTTTGACCTAGTTCTAGCACGAGGCAAGAGCTCCGTCTCATATTTTGAAAATTCTCATTCTTACTTCATTTTGCGAGAAAAAAGTGAGTCATTCTCATAATTTTCATCAAATAAGTTGCACATTGCATATTCTTAGCCTTATAGGTTATTCATCAATGTCTCAAAGTCATTCAAAAATCCTAGAAAATTCCTAAAATTTAGGTCAAGCCCTATATCATTCAAAAATCAAGCAAAATCATCGGATTTGAGTAAAATGAGAATGCTTACCCCAACCGATCGCGGGTTCGTTGATTTATGCTCCCTTCTCCCCGGGTAAAGCTCCGATGGAGGCGTAAGGAAGTCATACTTCCTCTCCGTCCGAACGAGCTCCTTTCTCCTCCTTCTCGCAGCCGCGGAGATGTTCCTTCTTGCTTGCCTCGGTATGGGATTGCCCTCCGGATCCATTCCAATCGATAGAAGCAAAGGGAATTGAAGAATTTTGAAGAAATTCTCTCCTTTCTCTCGCTCTTCCTCGGCAGTTCTTGGGCGGCAATAATGCCCAATGCCCGTTCAAACCTGTTTTAAATAATCTGGAAAAACAGTCTCTAGCCGTACGGCTCCTTTTTCTCCATCTCATGCCGGCGGCTTCATTCGCTCGAGCGTAAATTACAATCCCGCCCTCGGACCTTCCACTTGGGCATGCAATTTCCGTTATCTTTTAACCAAGATAACATTTTTTTCAGAAAATATCCCTTATCTCTTTAGCAATCAAGCTCTATTCCCAGTCGCCTCCGTTAATTCCGTTATAACGGGATAATGCTAGGTGACAACCTCCGAATTGTCAAAACTCTAAACTGAGCCTACCTCTATCCAGAATAGTGACGTATGCTAAGTTTCTATCAACTTAAGCTACCTCTATCCAGAATAGTGACGTATGCTAAGTTTCTATCAACTTAAGCTACCTCTATCCAGAATAGTGACGTATGCTAAGTTTCTATCAACTTAAGCTACCTCTATCCAGAATAGTGACGTACGCTTAAGTTTCTCTCAACTTAAGCTACCTCTATCCCGAATAGTGACGTATGCTTAAATCATTCTAGCTTTGGCAACCCATATCTCTGATTCGAAAGAGATTGAGACGTATGCTCAAGTCATTGGCAACCCATATCTCTGATTCGAAAGAGATTGAGACGTATGCTCAAGTCATTGGCAACCCATATCTCTGATTCGAAAGAGATTGAGACGTATGCTCAAGTCATTGGCAACCCATATCTCTGATTCGAAAGAGATTGAGACGTATGCTTAAATCATTCAAACTTTAGCAACCCATATCTCTGATTCGAAAGAGATTGAGACGTATGCTCAAGTCATTGGCAACCCATATCTCTCGATTCGAAAGAGACCGAGACGTATGCTCAAGTTAGCAACCCATATCTCTGATTCGAAAGAGATTGAGACGTATGCTTAAATCATTCTAGCTTTGGCAACCCATATCTCTGATTCGAAAGAGATTGAGACGTATGCTCAAGTTCACCAAACTCTAGCTACCTCTATCCACTCGATAGTGATGTCAGCTCTAGTTTCAATCAGGTGACAGCCTCCATTAATTGTCAAAATCTCAAGAATCCTAGACATCGTTCCTAACTATCTAGTGATGCTTGAACTACGATCAAGGCTTGATTCCTCCGGGATACGTAGGTAGCCTTTTATAAAAGGTTCAGCCATTCGACCCCTTTGGTCACCCTGTTTCTTTGTCACTCCTCAGTGAATAAAGCAGCCCCTCATAGAAGTTCAGATATCCGACCACCTTGGTCACTCCTAGCATATCCCCAGTAGGATCAATTGCTTGACCTCCTAGGTCATTTTCTCTTCTTTTTCCCCAAAGAAGAGACCGCTTCTCTTCTTCCTCCCCGCCGGATCCTAATTCCGAACTACGGCCTGGCTTGATTCCTCCGGGATACGTAGGTAGCCTTCCAAAAGGTTCAGCCACTCGACCGTCTCGGTCATCCAATCCGTCTCGGCATTCGCCAGATCGGATCCTTTTCTATCGACAACCCCACTCGCCTTGCAAGTGACGTTGCCGAGGGCTTCGTAAGTACCCAAATCTGGCTCATGCCTTCCTAAATTTCCCGGCAATTTCGGTAACTTTCCAATTCCCCTGACCTTCCCAGTGTTCCGGAAATTCCGGAACTGTTTTTATTAATTAAGGGCTGAAGGGAGCCTTCCTAATTAAGAAAACACGTTTTTCTTAATTAGGAAGAAGGTTCTAGAATAATGCCACCTTGCATGTTTCTAGAATGCTGAGTCATTCAGGATAAGCCCGCACGGCTGCATTAGCCCAAGGTCTCTGGCCGCACGGCTTCATTAGCCTTATCCAGACTGCCTATAAATAGAGCCCTCCTCTACCCATTTCAACACACAACAACAATACACACAATCCATAGCAATACACTCAGTCACTCCCAAGACGTGAAGAATATTGGTGAAGGCTCAAGAAGGTGAAGAAGAAGGCCAAGAAGCTACCTCCCTCCTCCTTGAAGATCCAAGACCAATCTCTCCTCCTAGCTTCGACCAAAGAAGCAAAGGAAGCAATTGGTAACCTCGCACGCCCTAACCTTGCTTTTAATTGATATACTTGCTCATTGCATTCATATATCTTGCTTGGGACTTGGCATTCATAGTTAAAGATCACATCTTTATCACCCCCTTTCCCTTTTGCATGCATTAAGACCTCATTTGTCATAAAAATATAGTCTTTTTTCATAAAGGTGTATCCTTTGCACCTAAAACTCTCATTTTCAAATAAAAATGTCATTTTTATGCATCATTTGCATATAAAAATCCAATCTTTTCAATAAAAATGCATCCTTTGCATTCAAAACCCCTTGTTCAAGCATCATTTGCTTTAAAGACCATGTCTTTACCATAAACTAGCATCATATGCTTTTCAAAATTCAATCTTTATGCATCATTTGCATAATGAATGCCAATTTCTTCAACAAAAATGCATCATTTGCATAAAAATCAAATCTTTATGCATCATTTGCAATAAAGATTATTTCTTTAAACTAAGTGCATCATTTGCAACCCAAAAATGTCATCTTTTCATTAAAGTGTCATTTTTTTATCATGCATTTCCCCCTTTCCCCCAACCTTGGAACGGACCGGTGTAAAAGATCCTATCTTTACATCATTCCTTCCATTAAAGGTTCCATATTTCTTTAGAAAGGGATACCTTGAACCCTATATCTCCGATTATCGCTTAAGAAAGAGTATGAAGCCTCTATACGAGCTCGACCGTCTTAAAGCGTAGGATTGATGGGCTAAGGACCCTCCTTTCCTAAAGAACCTCATCTTTGATCAAAAGAGAGTCATTCTCTCGATCACGCAAGTCCCGAGGGTCCCGAGGTTAAAATGCGATGATCACAAGTCATAAGATGAGGACGGGATCATAATCCCGAATACATAAAATCCAAGGAATCCCGAGCGACAACCAACAAATGGTTTGTACGTCCGGAAGACGACTTGGGACATTCCCCCCTTATTTTCAAACACATGCACACAAGAAAGCACGCAAGCAAGCACGATTAATGAAATCTTGGGAGACTTGCTCCGGCAAGGCACCTTGGGTGAACGCCAAACGTTCTTCCCAAGGGGTAACTTAACCTCCGAACCCATAAAACATTTTTTTCAAAGTTTTGAGGTAATCAAAATGGCGTGGCGACTCCGTTTTTCAAATAACTCGGATGTCTTCAAACTCGCGTGAATCCAACACAAAATTTGGGCACCACATTCACAACTGCACACTACAACCCTCAACACGGGATGACCGTTCAGTTGCAGCTTGATTGGTCTTCCAGACACCTTTCGAGCGCGCACGGGGTCGTCCCAAACAGCCCATCCTAGCCCGTGTAATCCATGCACTCTTTGTGTCACACTTCGTTCAAGACCTTGGTTGGTTTTTGGCTTAGTTCGTGTCATAAAGCCTAAGTGTATGCTTTTACGCCGGTCTCCCTCGCGAGTCAAACTTAAAAGTTGAGATCAAAGATCGTTCCCAACCCGAAGTCTTAGCTTTTCGACCTTGACTCTGACGCGGAGCCACACTAAAAACATACCCGAGGGATCAATGTGACGCCGTGTCATTAAGCCCTCAACGTATGCATCATGCCAGACACAACTTGGTCAACGCCAAAACTTAAGGCCCCTCGCGCAAGCGAGTCAAGAGAGGTCATGCCAAAATTTCGGCACGATTTCTGCCTTAATTTAAGGACATTGACTTCGATCGTGACCTGCATGTCACATACGTTGAAAGTTTACATGACCAACTAGCCTTAAGTTCACTTTTTCCTTTGTCGGTGGAACTCGCTTGCCTTATAGGACCCTCGCTCGGGATTGTCCATCCCGGGAAGACGATTTACAGGTGAAAAACGAGGGGCTTATAAGCGTAGTGACGAGATCCAATGATTCAAGCCCTAGGTTAGTTGCGAAAAAGAAGATACGATCTTTTCCAACCAATTAGGACTCTGAGAAAATACGTTTTAAGTAAACATTAAGCGGTAACAGCACATTGCACAAGCCCAAAACCCTGAGCCAAATACCCTTTCCAAAACCTAAACCCTGCCTTTCATTCCCTGCAGCGAGCAGAAAGTGGTTTAGAATTTTGGGTTAGCGCCTCGCCAGAATTACAGTTACGGCTGCATCAGACAGTTCTTCGGTTCCCTCAGTTCCTTCAGCCAGAATCTCCGACATGTCAAGCTCACCGAGAAATCGTGACGGGAACGGAACCCCGCCAACGGTAACAGATATGACACTGGAAGAAGCCATCCGGGCCTGTGAGGTTCACAAGAGGCAGAAAGAAGATCAGCAGAATTTCGTGGTACAGCTTCTGAATGAAAGGGGTATAGCAGCTATCCCCCAACCAGATGGTACTTTCATCCTAATCGAGGATGATGATCCTCCCCGATCAGCTCCTCAAACCTTCAACCAGGTTCCTCCCCCGCCAAGTTACGGGATTCCTTCAAACCAAGGAAACAGTCGACCAAGGCTTCATGTTGCCACCTCTCAAGGCACCCCCATTATATACGGCTAAGCCAGTACTACTCCCATCACTCAGTACAACCAGAGCACCGCTGGGTAGGGGTGTAAGTGGTTCGGTTCAAACCGCGGTTTGAGACCGAACTAAACCAAACCATGCGGTTTGGTTTGGTTTTCAAGTATGAATGGTTCGGTTCGGTCTCAAATATTTACAAACCACATGGTTCGGTTTGGTTTGTGGTCTGACCCTCCCAAACCAAACTAAACCAAACCAAACCAAATCGCGATTTGAGACCGCGAGACCGAACCACCAAACTGAACCGTGAGACCAAATCGCCAAACCGAACCACATTACATGAACTAATTCTAACTCTTGTTTTGTATCTTATTTAATATTTTTATATCTTTATTAAAATTTACATAAATTAATCATAACCTCTGTTTTGTATTTTAATTAATATTAATTTCATCATTTGTTATCTTCATTACGACACATAAATAACCAACTTCTCTCCACGATCACCATTGTAAAGTGTTTTTCTTCCTTCGACCTCTCTCTTCCTCTAGTCTCTTAAACACTCGCATTTTTTGCTCTTGCTCCATGATCACGGAAAATTAAAACAATATGAAAATGAGTTGCGGTCTGAATCGTGGTTTGAACCGTAGTCTAAATAATGGTCTGAACCACGATCTGGACCGCGGTCTGAACCGCATAATTGAACTGCGGTTTGAACCAAACCAAACCAAACTATAGCGGTTTGGTTTGGTTCGGTTTGAATTTTTTCATGGTTCGGCTCGGTTTGGAATTTTTCCAAACCGATGAATAGTGGTTTGGTCTGTAAATTCCCCCAAACCGAACCAAACCGAACCATTTACACCCCTACCACTGGGCCATCTCAAACAGATATCAATATCCTCCAATACCTTCCCGGGTTCAACCCGTTGCCCATACACAAACCTCAAAACATCGGGGATAAACCCCGGCACCGAGCCTCAAAGTCCACCACTAGACCCAACCCTGGCCTGGATGGTCGAACAAATGAAAGACATGAAATCCCGCAGACGCATATTGACACCTACGTTCTCGGCATGAGAGCAAAAGGAGTAAACCTCCAGCAAATAGCTGATCATTTCCAACATACTCTCAAGAGTTCAGCATTATGGTGGTTCCTAAGGGTCAAGCCTGCAGATCGCCATACCTGGGATCAGATTATAATATCTTCCTGGAGCGGTACCGATCCAACCTGGAATGGGAAACAAGTCGTGAGGACTTAATCATCACTGAGCAGAAAATAGACGAAAGCGTTGGAGAATTCTACAAAAGGTGGAGCTGGAAGCTCTCCGAAATCATGGAGCCACTCTCCAAAGACGAACAGATGCGGATCTTCAAGTCCTTCTTGAGGCCGTCCATCAGAACGCTCATCAGCCATCACTTCTTCCCAGATCTCCGAGCCATGTTCAATGCCGGCTCACAGTTTGAAAAGGATCTCAAAGAAAAACTGGCCACGACTCCGTCTTACAGATACAGATCAGCAGCTACATTCAATCCTGCACCGGCCCCGGGCAAAGGGAAAGATACTTCTGTCAACTACATCCATCAGGGACAACATTCAAGCAACATAAATTCGGCCCCGCAAAGCAACGACTCCCCCAAGAAGCAGCCTTTCGTATGCTTCGACAAGCTAGATATGCCTCTGAGTAAAATGCTGGAAGGATTGATCAAAGAAGGCCTCCTCAAGTCTGTCGAAAACTACAAACCAAAGAATCATGTAGTCAATGCTGACAAAAGCAAATACTGCGCCTTCCACCAATACCACGGGCACACAACTGACAACTGCCTGGGGTTACGGTATGAGATCCAAAATCTGATAGAGGAGGGAAAGTTGGAGCATCCCCGTGGACCTAATACAGTCGGAAACCCTTTTCCGAACAACAACAGTGTAAACTCCATCGAGTGGGTGCCAAAGAAGATTGCCGCAGATCCAGTTTCTCTGCCTCTTCCAGCCAGGTCCTCATCAGACGTCCACATCTAGTACGATGTTTGTGACTGCACCGAATGCCTTGAGTAGGAGCTCCAGGACATGATCAGAGGCTATTTCCCCAGAAAGCAGAAGAAATAGTCTTCTCAGCAGAAATTGAAAGAAAGATATGAAGCCAGAGACACCAGAGCGTGGGTGCACTCGGAGAGCCATCCGGGAAGTTCGATTATTATGTGCTCTACTCCAGCAAGTCCTCTCTCCCTTCAAGCAGCACAGCTTCAGAGCAGACAGGGGCGGGAAAGTCGAAACATCCTGCTGACACCAAAGCTCAGACTTCAGGACACCGGTATACCTCAAATCTTGGCAACCTTACTGCCAGCCAGAAGCCTAATTCCCAACCGGATCAGCCAAGGTTCAACCTGCCCAACTTCAGGGCACGGACAGGTAAAGGAAAGTCAAAATCAACTTGGCACTCGCACTCAATCAACGTCCTGACCAAGGGCGGCCACCGCCATAAGCTACCTCGACACAGTCCCGAGGCACCACCAAAAGATTTTCCTCTCAAGAGAAAGACAGGAAATGGATGGCTCGATGATTCTTCCTCTCCGAAAAGAGATCAGATCTACGATTCCAGACTGTATGGTAGCATGCTCACCTTCTGTGACGAAGACCTACCAAAAGGGGCCTCGGGGCACAACGAAGCTTTGTACATCACTGTTCGGCTCAACACTATCTCCCTCCCTGGGGTATTGGTAGATAATGGATCAGCAGTCAACGTCCTTCCCCTCAGGATGATGCGAGCCTTACGCATCGATGAAGGCCACATTATCCCATCTGCCCAAACTATCAAAGCCTACGACAGCATGTCTCGTCCCATCCAAGGGACGGTGACTCTGGAGCTCTGGTTCGAAACCCAAATGGTGCCAGCAAAGTTCCACGTGATGGACATTCCGTCCAAATTTATAGCTCTGTTGGGATGCCCATGGCTACACCACATGAAAGCAATAGCCTCCACTCTCCATCAGTTTGTCAAGTTTATAAACCGACAAGGAGATCTCGAGGTCATCAGAGGGGACAGTTTCCTCATAGGGAATGAAGCCAAAATGCCAATTAAGCGTGCCCGCAGCTAGGCACTGGGGCTACCTCCTGCAAGCCGACCAAAGGACAACCGGGGCAAATCTCATCAGAATCCCTCAGAGTTCGGAGGTGCTAACTATGTCAATGTTCTCGAGCAGGAAGATCCTGAAGCAATCAGATTCATCAAGTTCAACTGCCGTTTCCGAAACTTGGATTCAGACTGGAAAGAAACCCTGAGCATCGCAATGATACGGGCACACAAACCCCCTATCTCCGATCGAAAATTTGTCAGCATCCTTTGAGCAAACTCTTTGGCTCCGCCAGGCGAACAAATCTTCACGATAAAGGTCAACAAGCACCGACACACTCGTGATGAATGTATGGCAGTCGTCTGGGATGTCTTACAAGCAGAATTGCCCACCAAACCCCTTTTCTCAAACGAAGGGCATGAGGTCTTTCTAGCAGCACCAGCTTCGCAACAGGGCGTGAGACGTCCCTTGGTCTGGGTTGAACCGTCAGACGGCGACGAATCAGGGCTCCCCGAAGTGGAAGACGCGGCAGATCCGCAAGAAGATCCTCACATACACATGCTCAGTTTCGGGGATGACAACAGTTCCGACGAGTCACCTACGATGAAGGCTCAAATACCATGGAGATCGTCAAACTTAATGTCCAGTACAGACAGTTATCCGGTGAGTGGAAACAAATGATTGACATGACAAAGAATCCTGTTTATTAAGTAATCGACGACGACTTTGTCAACATCATCTTCTCCAGATATCCCGACGATACCAAGGATCTAGTCCTTATTGTCAGATTCTGCAATACAAAAGTTACCCTCGACGATTGCCTAATCATGCTAAACGAGGCCCTGGCCAAGAGAGCTCAAGGCTCATCATCATTTCCAGTTATCAGCCCCAGTGGCAACCGGCCCGTGCCGTCCGTCAAACTTACAGCCAAGAGCGCCGCCAAGGCCGAAGGTACTGACAAAGGAGACGGAGCTCCTCACCTTGTTGCAAGTCAGATCAGCCTCGGGAATGCCTCCTGCAGTCACCCTGAGAACATCTGCAAAAGTCCTCCCAACAAGACAGATCAAGCTTCCGAAGAAAGGAACGATCACCTCAGCATCAACATGCTCAAGTTTGACCCTGTTCCCAGCCATCACGGCCACAGATTCAGGCATCCCGCCAACAAGCTGCTAGCTCTGATAGACTTGGCTCTCGAACGAGATCACGAGACCATCAACATCGCAGAGTTCAACACCCCCGTTGGTTTGATCAAGCGGATATGGGCAAACTTATTGGTGACCGAGATCAAAGAAGGCTGCATGGAATGTCCGAGCATGACTTCCTTTGTCAATATAATCCAAGTTTTTCCGCCATTCGGAGATTTGTATGTGATTACAGTTCTAGACACCAGTCAGATAGCGCGCACCTACGGAGACTGTTTAGCTCTCACAAGGAAAGCCCTCCTGGAACTAGCTGCACAAGAGAATCACCTCTGGGACGAAAACAAAGCTCAAAAGACTCACAGGGAGCAAGCCCTTAAAGCGTCGCAAGCAGCCTCAGATAGAAAGCTAGAGGCCTCTCTAGACCAGTTCGACCTCAAAGGTTTTGCCCACGGCGACTTCCTGGATTACCATCGCCTCTCAACAAACCCCCTCTGGCAAGGGAGGGCGGTCAACGGTCCAAACGACATAGGAGATGGAATGGCACAGCACAAGTAATACCTAGCCCAACAGCATGAGAAATACAAGCGCTTATCTCCCCGAGAGAAGAAAGCCCTTTGTGAAAGTGACGACAAAGACGATGAAACCATTCTCTTCTAAGCCGGTCGTGAAGTCAACAAAACCGAAATCCCAAGGGTACTGGGAGGATGGGAGCGAATCATTTCCGTTCTCAAGTTAAAAGGCCAACTAAAAAAGGAAGGTCTATTCAAAAAGAAGAGAAAGATGGAAATACATCTCCAACAACTGCTCAAGGAGATTCCACAGACTACAGCATTCGTTTACAGAAACGACCAACTGGGGCAAAAGCCAGTCACATGGGCAGACGTCTGGGAAGCCGTATACTCACCTTCCGACATACCTGCCACTTAGTTAAAGCAGCAGAGAAAGCTCTCCCCAATGGAAGTTTATCTAGACTGCCGCATACAGTTCAAAGAAGCGTTGGCTATTCTCACATGGGAAGAAACGTAAGCGCTAGCTCTCGACGAAGGCTCTACTGCAAGAGAGCTGATCTAGGCTAAAAGTGGAGGAAAATTAGCAAACCATGACTACTGCCTGTCCCAACTCCAGAATGCCATGAGCCTGCTCAGCAAGAAGGAAAGAAGCGCAGTATACTGTGAAGAGATCAAAGAGACCGTTCGCTTGAACAAAGAACTCTCTAAACTCCCCCGGAGGGTCAGCAATACACAGTTCAGTCTTGGCAACCACTACTGTGCACTAACATTCGAACAACTGCGGCGAACCATAGGCTCCGTCCCTACAGAGGCACCTAAACCAGTATCTTGGGACATAATTCGGAAAGCTGGCGAAGCCCCCGGGAAAATATCAACAGTCAACAAATTGAGGGAGGACATATGGCCTTGTGCTTCGAAAAATCCTCCTCTGACTATGGCTCAGCTCAAAGCAACCTGTTCAAAAGGGACCAAGCCAGACGTAAACGTTCTAACCTGATCGGGTCAAATCCATGTGCTACCGCCTAAGGCCACCAAAAAGCCAACAGAGCCAGACCGTCTACCCGAAGAAACAAGTTCCAGAAAGAAGTACCCGATCCTCACCCAGCTCAAGCAGACCCAGGCAAACATTTCCCTGTGGTCCCTACTCACATCTTCATACCCTCACAAGCTCAAGCTAGAGAAAAGTTTAGCCCACACCATGGTCCCCGTGGACGCAACTCCAGAAGAAGTAATTCAGATGATTGTCAACATCCACTATGGAAACATCATAACCTTCACAGATTTGGACCTGCCAAAATTTGGGGCTGATCACAATGAGCTGCTCTACATCACAGTTCAGCTGGACGAGCGTCGCCTTCCCCGTGTACTGGTAGACGGAGGTTCCGGAATGAATGTCTTACCCGCCAAGATGATGGACCTACTTGACATCAAGCCCACAGACCTGAAGCCTTCAGTCCATACAGTCAAGGCCTATGACTCTACTTCCTGCACAGTTCTAGGGGTTACTACTCTAAACATCTGGTTCGGCAAGCGGATGATCCCTACCGAATTCCAAGTACTGGACATTCCTATCACTTTCACAGCCATCCTGGGATGACCCTGGATGCATCAAATGAACGGCATGGCATCCACCCTTCACCTATGTATCAAGTTCATGCAAGGCAACGAGCTGACAACAGCCTACGGCGACAGTATCACCACCGAGGGGACCTGCACCAACGGCATTCCAGTGTTAGAGATCAAACATGATGACGATATGGCATTAACTGGATTCACCTTGGAGACCTCTAAGATCCAAATATGCAGCGTGGACTTTCCATTATTCTGGGACAAAATCCCTCCAGCCATGAAGATGATGAAACTCATGAACTTCATCCCAGGACTGGGGCTCGGCAAAAGGTTACAAGGCCAACACCAAGTCATCGAAGTCAAGGACCACAATACAGTTCAGGGGCTCGATTATGTGCCAACACCAGCTGACATCAGGGAAAGCAAGAGGCTCGCTAGCACCAAAGCAGCATCCCGCAAAAGGGGAACCTATAGCGGCACACCCAACCTTCGACCTTACAGTTTCAACCTCACCCACTACTTCATCAAAGGAACCGACAGCAGAACTGGGGGAACCGACAGCGGAACCGATAGCAGAACTGGGGGAACCGACAGCGAAACCGACAGCAGAACTGAGGGGACCGACAGCGAAACTGATGAAGATGAGAAAGAAGCAAGAAAAGTCAGTACAAAGACTACAGAAAGGATGGGAAAGCTAGCACAGGACCTCAAGCATTTCAGAGGACTCAAAGCTAATCCGATAAGGGGAGCGTTCCTCGACATCACAGCTCTACCTGGACCAATAACCACCACAGTTCAACATGAGTATTCATTCAAAGGAATCCCAGACATAGAAAAGTAGCTCGAGACACTCTTCATGGGAAACAGACTGTTCGGGTCAGCCTCCGAGGCCACATTCGAAACAGTAACTCCAAAGCAAATGGAACCAGAATTCGTAGAAGAGGCTCTCAGTGGACCCGCTCTACAGAGCCTTTTCGAAGAAGTCATGGAGGTGCCAAACCTGATTGACCTGGGCTCCGAAAACAGCATGATCACCATGATTAGGACAACAGAAGCCAAGCCTCTCGACCCCCGAACCCTCATCAAGCATCCAGCATCCAGCAATGCCACTAAAAAATTGGGTGACTTTCATCGGACCAAGGGCAAGCCAGACAGAAATGTAAGACAAACTGTCCCTGCACCCATATCTCCCTAAACCTAGTCTAAACCCTCAGAGTCAGTCATTGTCAAAGTCTAGTCCTCTGAGTCGTCCGATGGCCTCACGCCAGAGAACTATGATAATGTAGCCAACAATGTATTCCTGTTCGTATTTAATGAAAAATTCAACCTTTCGTATTATCCCCTCATTGCCACTTTAACAACTGATAAGTTAACAAACAACTTAAAAGAAGTTAATAATGACTCACTTGATAAAGAAGCAGACACACTAAACGAACAATACATTAAAGAAGTTCTCAAGCATGTAGTTGACCAAGAGGACAATCGAGCCCAAGCTGCCAAAGAGGTTATGACTAAAGTGAACCTGGGGTCAGTGCAAGAGCCTAAAGAAACACAAGTGGGCAGTTTCTTCGCCGGTGCAGAAAAAGAAGCCCTGATAAATCTCCTCAAAGAATATGTTGACTTGTTCGCCTGGTCATACCAAGACATGCCAGGACTCGATCCCTCAATCGTGGAGCACAGAATCCCTCTGGATCCAGAATCCAAGCCTGTCAAACAGAAACTGCACAAGATCAAGCCAAAATGGTCTCTGCAAGTAAAAGAAGAGATTGAGAAGATGCTCCGCGTCGGCTTCATCAGAGTAATTGAGTACCCGACCTGGTTCTCCAACATTGTGACGGTCACCAAGGCCAAAGGAAAGGTCAGATGCTGTGTGGATTTTCGAGATCTCAACAAGGTCAACCCTAAAGATGATTTTCCACTGCCCTACATCGACATGCTAGTCGACACCACGACAAATTTTAAAGTAAAGTCCTTCGTGGATGGCTTTGCTGGATACAATAAGATCAAGATGTCCGAGGAAGATCAGGCCAAGACTGCTTTCACCACTCTGTGGGGGACATACTGCTACACGGTCATGCCGTTTTGGGTTAAAGAACGCCGGGGCTACTTACCAGCGGGCTGCAACAGCCCTCTTCCATGACATGATTCACAAAGAAATCGAAGTGTATGTCGATGACATGATCATCCACTCCAAAGGATCAGACATGCAGCACATGACATATTTGAGAAAGTTCTTCAACAGACTCAGAAAGCACTCCATGTGATTGAACCCTACAAAGTCCAACTTCGGCGTCAAACGAGGCAAATTACTGGGGTACATGGTTACAGAAAGAGGCATCGAAGCAGTTCCCAAGAAAATCAAGGCCATCATCGATATGAAGCCACCGCAGACACTGACAGAAGTGAAAAGTTTTATGGGGAGACTTCAATACATCAGCCACTTCATCAACCAGTTGACATCTCTCTGCGAGCCAATGTTCAAACTAATGAAGAAAAATAATGACATCAAATGGGACTCCGAATGCCAGACAGCCTTCGAGAAAATCAAGACATACTTGGTGAATCCCCCAATCCTGCGCCTGCCACATGAAGATAAGCCACTCCTCCTGTACCTGACAGTGACAGACATGTCAATTGGGGCTATGCTGGCACAAGAACAGAAAGATTCCATAGTTGAGCATGCAATCTACTTTGTGAGCCGAAAGCTTCAGGGAAGTGAACTCAGCTACTCAGCATTAGAGAAAACTTGTACCGCCTTGGTATGGGTAGTCGGGAAACTGAAACACTATATGCAGTCACATTCAGTGCTCCTAGTCTCCAAGATGGACCCCGTTAGATATCTCTTCGACAAGCCATCTCTATCAATGAGATTAGCCAAGTGGTCATTCTTCCTGGCTGAATTCAACATCAAATACATGGTCAGAAAATCAACAAAAGGCAGAGTAATGGTAGATCAGCTGGCAGACTTCCCAAGCAGTGAACTCAAAGGTCCTGATCCGCAGTTTTCAGACGATGGGATTTTCTCACTCAACAGCACAAACCGCTGGCAACTCTTTTTTGATGGGGCAGCCAACAAGAAAGGAAATGGTATTGGAATGCTCCTGGTTGATCCTAAAGACGAGCACACTCCCATAGCCATCAAACTGAATTTGGAAGCAACAAACAATGCAGTAGAATATGAAGCTTGCGCAGCCGGCCTAGAAGCCGCTCTTGAATGCAACATCTTAGAACTGGAAGTATACGGAGACTCAGCATTGTTCGTCAATCAAGTATCCAACAAATGGAAGACAATAGATTCTGGCCTCCTGAAGTACCACACGTACATGGAGGAGCTCATTGCTCAGTTCAAGGACATCTCTTTCAACTACTTGCCAAGAGACAGGAACCGCTTCGCAGATGCCCTGGCCACCCTAGCATCTTTTGTCGAAATTCCTGAAGGGAAATCAGTAAAACCCCTCAGAATAGGCAGACAGGAAACACCCGCCTATTTATGTGAGATTCAAGTTGAACATGAACCGATCGACGAATCCTTGTACAATCAAATCTACCAGTACCTCCAAAATGGAGAAGCTTCCTTCATAAATGAAGACGAAAAATACAAAGAAGGGATCAAAGCCAAAAACATGATGACCCTAAAACGCCTGGTATCCCATTTCGTCATTCTGGGGGGTATGTTATATAAGAAGCGCCACCAAGGACCACTCCTTCGGTGTGTAAATAAAGAAAAGGCCAGCGAGCTGATGAACGAAGTTCACAACGGAACATGTGGTCCACACATGAACGCCAGAGCATTGACACAGATCATCCTCCGTATGAGATACTATTGGGTATCAATGGAAACAGACTGCATCCAGTTCGTCAGAAGCTGCGACAAATGTCAACGGTTCTCCAACCTCAATCACATCCCTCCTCACGAGCTCTACTACATGACTACACCATGGCCTTTTGCCACATGGGGAATCGACATCATCGACAAAATTACTCCGCCAGGGAGCAACGGTCACGAGTTCATATTAGTCGCAGTTGACTACTTCACCAAATGGGTAGAAGCCAGATCATACAAAGTACTGAATTCTAAGAAGGAGGTCGAGTTCATCAAAGAGAACATCATGTGCAGATACGGGGTGCCCAACGAGATCATATCCGACAACGAGACCCACTTTGAAGGAGATTGTGACCAACTGTTGACCGAGTTCAGAGTTACACGGCACAAGTCTTCTCCCTACAGACCACAGACTAATGGTGCAGTAGAGGTAGCAAACAAGACTCTTTCAAGAATAATCATTAAGATGGCCGTTAGAGGTCGAGATTGGCCCGAAAAGCTACATCTAGCCCTTTGGGGATACAGAACATCAGTCAGAACCGCCACAGGGGAGACTCCTTTCGCACTCACATAAGGAATGGAAGCGATGCTACCAGTTGAATTGGAAATTCCATCCCTCTGAGTCCTTTTGGAAAATGGAATCAATGAAGTCGAATGGCTCCAAAGCCGTCAAGACGAACTAGCTCTACTCGACGAGCACAGATTGAAAGCCATGGAGCATACTCATGCCTACCAAAGCAGAATGGCCCGAGCATTTGATAAGAAAGTCAAGATCCGAGACATCAGAGAAGGCGACTTGGTGCTTAAGGAAAAGCCTCCTACACAGACCAATCTCCTCGGAAAGTGAGAACCTACCTGGATAGGCCCATTTTGTGGTATAAAGAATCTTCTCCGGAGGAGCCATGAAGTTAGCAGATTTGGACGGGAACCCTTTCGTTAACCCTGTAAACGGAAGCAAGCTCTGCAGATACTTCGTTTGAGGAAGAACACGAGTCAACTCTCCTTCCCCATACACCACCCCTCAGTAAAATCAAAGTGCTAAAAGAGTAATACCCAACTGGATACATTCCCAAAAATGATCTAGGTAAAAAATAGGGTCGCACTTCTTTTGTCTTTTTCTCAAATTTTACCTAAAAGTGTCGAACTACGGTGATATGAGCCCCTTAGTCCAAGCACGGTCTACTCTTGACTCGCTACACGCTAGCAAAACTACAATAAAACATTGATCACTTTAATGTGTCTACAATGACAATGGGTGGATATTCCAGACAGCAAGGTCAACCTAGTCCCTCATACTCGGTCCTTCGTCTTTCTTCCCCTTCCCTTTTCCACGACGGGTATTCTTTGCCTTCACAGGGAATATCCCCGTAGTCCTTCTACCTGGCTCTGGGACCCTTCCCGACGCCCCTGTCAAACTTGCGGCCACCAACGCAGCCCTTTCCCTAGCTCTATCACGAGCTGCCTCTCTTTGAGTTGTCATATCCATGCTCTGATCGGCCATCCGACTAGCATTGGCCTCATAGTCAGCCATATCATCCCCGGTACAATCCTGAGGGTTAGCCGCCGCTTCGGCCCTCCTCAAAGTCGAGCTGTCACAGTAGTCAAGGCCCAATAGCTCACTCCATCTCCACAAAATAGCCATTTGTGTCTCCCCTATACACTCCTCGTACCAGTTCAAATACCAAGTGGACAGAACAGTTCCCCCTCTCCGGTGAAAGAGAACCCTGGCAGGAAAAGATGTATATTGCCACAACCGCATGAAAAGCAATGGCGTCGAAGGATCTTGTATGAGGAGCAATCCCTCCTCAAAGGTAGTAGCATTACTCAAGCCCGTCAACGACACCTGCTCCAGTCCGAACTGTCGCAGCATCAAAGATGAAATATAGAAAGAAGATTGGGACACCCCCGGAACTCCGACAATGAGAAGACCCTCCTGAACGGTCCGACAAGTCTGTAACTTCCAGTGAGGAACCCACCATCGTAGATGATGTGTGCGGAGTTTGGCCATCTAAAGCTCCAATTCACCCGGATTTCCTCCTATTACTAAGGGTTGTCGAGAAAAAGACCAGGGATCACATGTCACCGGTACCTCGGGCATCATTTGCAACCGCTCCCTCAACCACAAAGTAAGCATTGTGGGACTTCCTCCCCACATGTATCGGCTACTGATCGCCATTCGACCTATGCTAAGGAATGTCTCGCCCAAGATCAAAGGCACGATGTCTCCTCCGCTCCGTCACTGCCTCACCAGGTCCAGTACACTGTGGTGGCACACCCCAAAGGATGTGAATGTGAACAAAGTAGCAATCGCACACAGAGCAAAAGGGTCCCACGCAGAAATGCTCCCATCAGCACCGACAAATCTATCGGGCAGCCCCGAAATGTCGACATGATCTGTATTTGGTATTAGCATCCCGCATGCTTCTTCAGCTGAAATACCAAGCAGGGACATCAACTTCTTAACGGTGGTCAGGCCGCCCATCTAAGGAAGAACAATCTGCTCCGCCCAGGTCCTCCAAGGATAGCCCAAAAATCCTCAAGTGTGGGCATAATCTCGTTGTACAAGAAGCTGTACACATGCCTCCTTTCGTCCCAGAAACAAGCCGCAGCTCTCAGAAGATCCCAATCTGGCATGAGCTCCTTCAAAGCCCAAACCGCCTTCATCCTATAACAACCTTCGAAAAATCCCTTACTTTGCCTCGTGTGGTGCCGTACCCACGTCTGGAACCTCTCCAAAAATCGTTCTTGCATATGAGATGACAACCTTGGAAATGTAGCCATGGGAAACAAAGGAAACTTCAAGAAGTTTAGGAGAAAAATCAGTTTCTGCCTCAGAAACAAGCGTGAAATTTCCAAATTGCAGAAACTGGGCTGCAATTTAAAACAATCTGAAACTGAGTCATAGGCCGGCCAACCTGTTTTTCAGGTTGACCCGGTCAACTCTGCAGCCAGCTGCACCAATTTCTGTCAACATTTCCAAAGGCCTCCCTGTTCAAGCCTTGTCCAAAGCAACATTTACCCGTGATCAAATCATTCACTGTCGACACCACATCCGCCCCGGGCTCGTGCAACAGTACAATTAATTAATAACAGTGCATGTAGATATAAATTTTGTCAGCTTGAATTTTATTATTTAATGCATGTCCCATTATTATTTATTTTTGATCAACCTACTTGCTTATTTGCCAAAAATAAATGAAGGTAATTATAATAAATACTCAAAACATACAATAGTTTGCCCCAGGGGCCTTTAAAATACAAAAATAGTGTTCAGACGGTGCACGCAACTGTCTAACAAAAGAAATCAATGGGACTACTCAGAGTCCTGCTCATCATCTGAGCACTCAAAGTAGTGCCCCGCAGCAGCCGGATCCGCGGTAGACAAATAATTCGCAAACTCCTCAAGGCCGGAGTACGAAAAGCTACGGCTTCGTGCCTGTGCTCCCGAGGACTCTCCCTGCTCGTATCCCGAATACGAGGAGTGGCAAACTCAAAACCTAGCAGTCTCACCAAAGAACTGGCTGAACCCTTGCCTGAAATCTGTGCCACCAGCCGTCGAAGTAGACGGGTCTCTAGCAGCAGACGGTCAGGAAGGCATCGGCTCATGAACAGTCGCACTCCTGTGAGAACTACACCATAGGAAATCCACAAGCATCCTAGCAAAGCCAGTCATCCCGTCCAGATGTCTTATGGCCTGATCGTAAGTACGGCCGAAAACCTGCAAACCAGGAAAGCCGTCAAAAGACAGACAGTACAGCACAGATGCAACATTTGCAGAATGCTACAACAAGTACAGAAAGGCAAGACAAAGCACTCACCGAAGCACTGGGCTTAACCCTGTATTGAGGCCTCGCCTGCTCCGGAATAGGAATCATTAGCCGCCTACGAGAACCACCGGCGTCCTCAAACGCCAACTGAGTGCGGGGAAGCGGATAATTTCTGGGACGTGCAGGGTCCTCGCCCTCTCTATCCATCACCTGCGGGCTCCTCAGCCTCACCCTCCGATAGATATCATAGTTGGCATCCTCTATGATGTTCTCGACGTGAGGCACACCCTGCCTATATCGCTGTAACTCCTCCCCAACTATGGACATAGGGAACTACATGTGATGAGGCTGATCCATTGGAACCAAGGGACAATATCCCGGAGTGTACTGGCAAGACACCCTCTTGCCCAAGTACAGAACGTCACAATGAAGCCCCACTAGCAGCTTCCGCTGATGTGCAATCTCCTTAGAAGCCTGCACCATAAAGTGATCAAACCGACTCCACCAAGTCAAGTTGATCCTCGGAGAAAAGTCTCGGCCCAGAGCCAAAGACACCTCCTCATAAGTCACATGGGTGCTTTCCCTTGACTTCATCGGCTTCTGCCCCGCCTTCTGCCAAGTCAGCATGGAAGGAAATAAGAGAGTGTATGCCTCCCTAGTATCCCACCTATGCAGGTGAAACACCTCAAAGCACCACACCTGTCAAACGCCAGGAAAGTTATATCAGCTACAAAGCAGATACATATAAGTACAAGCGCAACAAGGAAGAGGAAAAGAAAAATACTCATATCTAACGCGAATTGAAAGCAACGGAACGAGTTGTCCTCTCCACGAAAACACCTATCCAAGGTAAAGAAGAGCTCGGCCAGACTGGCTTCTCCCCAGGTAAAACCCCTCACGACCTCCAGGTTGGTCAGGGAACCAAGCAAAGCAAACTGACACGTCATGTCAGCATTGGCAAAATGGGTTGCTGACAAAGCAAACCACAAAAACCCTTGAGCCAAGCACTCTGCTGTCATCCTCTCGAAGCCAGCCAGATACTCCTCAATGCCCCTCCTCAAGTGCGCCTCCATCGGCTCATACCGGATACCAAGGCCCCTGGCATCGGTAATGTCAAAACCAAGCAGTCCCGACAACTGTTCCCTGGTGAAACCATCAAACCACTCAATAGGGTTGCCCCGGAACGACAACCCAGTAATTGCAGCAAAATTTATAGGAGTCACGGTTACCTTCACCCACTTGAAATGAAATATGTGGGTCGTATCCCACCAGTACTCACTCAGGGCAACATGGAGCACCTTCACCCTCTGCGTCGAAGCCACCGCGGCCACCGCGCTGATAAAGCAGCCTAGGCTGGAGTCAATCACGAACTGTCGTGGACTCCTCTCCCCGTCATGAGTCTCATCTGGGAACCTTTCCCACAGCTCGCGGATTGCCTCAACGTCTCCCCTAATCTTCACGGTGGACACGTCAACAGGCCCTCGCCCCTGCAGGTAAACACAGCAAAGGTATGTTACTACGAGATAACGTACACAAAATGCACACGCACATGTCAAAATCACAAAAAACATGTCAGCACAAAGATATAGTTCATTTTTCCAAAAAATATTTTTGTCCCAGTCGAAGTATTAACGGTTCAGAATCCCAAAATTTCCAAGTCATTTCGAAAAATCTGTCTAACCTGAAACTTTCAAAACATTTCGAAAAATCCGTCGAACCCGAAACTTTCAAAACATTTCGAAAAATCCGTCTAACTCGGAACTTTCAAAACATTTCAAAAAATCCATCGAACCCGGAAGTTTCAAAACATTTCGAAAAATCCATCAAACCCGGAACTTTCAAAGCATTTCAAAAACTCAGTCGTAATCGGAACTTTCAAGCACATCAAAATTTACTCCATCCCGAATTAAACTCACTTTCATTTCGGAAAATGCCCTTAGACATGGAATTTTTCTATTAAAACTTCTACGTTGTCTACCCATAACGTCAATTGAACTAAGCTACAGTCAATTTCGATAAAATGGCATTACGAGGTCAAAAGCCCCAAATTAGGCACTAAGAACCCTAACTCAATCCTAGTCAAAATTCCTACAATTCAAGAATGCAAATTCTAAAAATTGACGGAATTTAGAGAATATTTACCTTCCTCGCGATCCCCTCCTTGGATTTATGGCTATCCCGAGCTGGATAAAACTCGGTTGGATCTATGGGAAGAGCGGTAGTTCGCACTGTCCTCTTTAGCCTCGCATTCTCATTGTCGGTCCTCCTATGTCGACCCCTTCGTCCTAATCCCGCTTCCATAGTGATAATCTCTCAAAGATTTGAACAAACCTCGCAGAAAAGTGGCAATATTTTCTCTCTTTTCTCTCTTCCTCACGAATTTTCCCTCTCTTTGTTTCAAAATGGCCGACGGCAGTCCTTAAATTTGGACATTTTGACTCAAAGGCCGTCCGGCCTATTTTACGAGATGGGCCATTTTGGCCCAAATGCCAATTCAGCCCCTCATTTTACCAAAATTCCGAATTCGACACTTTTTCCTCAAAAGTTAAAAATTCTCTAGTTAGACCTTTCTAACGCCCCTCTCCCGAGGTTAAATATCCAGTTAGACATTTCTAACGCTCCGTCTCCAGACGTTAAAATTCCCGTTAGTCCTCACTAATATTCTGTCATAGGACGTTAAATCTCAAACCTTCTTCGGACGTTAAATCCCATTTCCGTCTCCAGATGTTAAAATTCCTGTTAGTCCTCACTAACAATCTGTCTTCAGACGTTAAATCTCAAACCGTCTTCAGACGTTAAATCCCATTTCCGTCTCCAGACGTTAAAATTCCTGTTAGTCCTCACTAACATTCTGTCTTCGGACGTTAAATCTCAAACCGTCTTCGGACGTTAAATCCCATTTCCGTCTCCAGACATTAAAATTCCCGTTAGTCCTCACTAACATTCCATCTTCGGACGTTAAATCCCATTTCTGTCTCCAGACGTTAAAATTCTCGTTAGTCCTCACTGACATTCCATCTTTGAACGTTAAATCCCATTTCCGTCTCCATATGTTAAAATTCCCGTTAGTCCTCACTAACGATCCGTCTTCGGACGTTAAATCTCATTACCACCTTCAGAAGGTAAATCGGCCGCCATAGTAAGCCCGAGTATCTTTTCTCACGCAAGTGAACAATCACCTCCCCGATCGTCAATCGTAAGCCCAACCACCTCATTTCAGCGGCAATCAGTACAAGCCCGCACAACAATCCCTCTTCGGCCATCATCATAAGCCCGAACACCATATTCCCGGCAGACAAAAGACGAGCGGCAAATCAACAAAAGCCCGCACAATGATCCCTCTTCGACCGTCATTTCCTTCGAATTCCCATCATGAGATCCCGCTTCCTCCGTGCATCAGAATACGCAGTCAAGGACGGACATTTCTCATATCCTTTCAGAATACACCGTCGGGGACAGACATTTCTCATATCCTTTCAGAATACGCAATCGGGGATTGACATTTCTCACATCCTTTCAGAATACGCCGTCGGGGATGGACATTTCTCATATCCTTTCAGAATACGCCATCGGGGACAGAAATTTCTCATATCCTTTCAGAATACGCCGTTGGGGACGGACATTTCTCATATCCTTTCAGAATACGTCGTCGGGACGAAAATTTCTCATACCCTTTCAGAAAATTAGGTTAAGACGCCTCCGAACAGTCTCACTTAGGTTCAGACGCCTCCGAACAGTCTCCCTTAGGTTAAGATGCCTCCTAACAATCTCACTTAGGTTCAGACGCCTCCTAACAGTCTCACTTAGGTTCAGATGCCTCCGAACAGTCTCCCTTAGGTTCAGACGCCTCCGAACAGTCTCCCTTAGGTTCAGACGCCTCCGAACAGTCTCCCTTAGGTTAAGACACCTCCGAACAGTCTCCCTTAGGTTCATATGCCTCCGAACAGTCTCCCTTAGGTTAAGATGCCTTCGAACAGTCTCCCTTAGGTTCAGACGCCTTCGAACAGTCTCACTTAGGTTCAGATGCCTCCGAACAGTCTCCTTTAGGTTCAGACGCCTCCTAACAGTCTCGCTCAGGTTAAGACGCCTCCGAACAGTCTCCCTTAGGTTAAGACGCCTTTGAACAATCTCCCTTAGGTTAAGATACCTCTGAATAGTCTCCCTTAGGTTAAGACACCTCCGAACAGTCTCACTTAGGTTCAGACACCTCCGAACAGTCTCCCTTAGGTTAAGATGCCTCCGAACAGTCTCACTTAGGTTCAAACGCCTCCGAACAGTCTCCCTTAGGTTCAGACGCCTCCTAACAGTCTCCCTTAGGTTCAGACGCCTCCTAATAGTCTCACTCAGGTCTAGACGCCTCCGAATCAGTCTCAACCAGGACGAACTTCTCCTAATCATTCCCCCAGAGGTCGAGACCCCTAAGAAATACCGTCACACCTATGAACTACGATCGGTTTGATTCCCGCTCGAGATATTTAGGAATCCTCTCGCTAAGGGTTCAGCCATTTGACCGCTCAGATCTCTCAAAGTAAGGCATCCCCCGATTTGGATCCTTATCTTTTTCAACGACCCCACTTCCTTCGAAAGTGACGTCGCTGAGGGGCTACTGTAAGTACCCAAATCCGGATCGTCAAAATCCGTTAAAAGTTAACCGGAATCCGTTAGCTGGCCCTTTCCAGGTTAACCGAAACCCGTTAGGCTCACCAATCTCGAGTCAACGAGACTTCCCGGGACTGCCCCGTGCATCCCGACATCAAATTGCACTCAACACACGTAAAAGTACAACTTTCCTCGAAAAATGCACATTTTGGGACTTTTCGGGGGTATTTCGGACATTTTCCGAACAGTTATTTAAAAAACGGACAAAATCGGGGATAACGGGACAAAAGCCCTAGCCCTAGTGACTCATCGGGACACATGGCATGCATGTACAGCCTCCCCCATTGCCATCAATCAAATTTGAGGGTGAAAAGACCAAAATACCCTAAAATTGAGATATAGGCAGTCCAGCCTGTTTTTCTTGAATAACCAGAATTCTCATCAAGTCCCCCAAATTTTCAAAATACCCAGACCCCCCTCCCAAATTGAGCCTTAGGCCGTCCAGCCTATTTTGCATTTTTACCCTATAAATACAAGGGCTGTCATTTTGTTAAAAAAAGAAAAAACATTACCCTCTCTCAAAAACCCTACGTCCCAGGGCAATTCTACCCCCTCCTGAGTCCCATTTTGTCTCGATTTGCGTGAAAATCCCGTTTCCGACCAAACACGAACTAAACAACCTCGAAAAACCTTTTAAATACCTAAACCGTATCCCGTATACGTAAATCGAGCCAAAGAGTCGACTCCTAGCCATAGGTAATACTCTCTCTCTAAAACTCCGTTTCACCTCGATTTACGTATCAAACACTATTTTCGATCCGGTCAAAACTCTCAAAATGTAGACATAATGCCGTCTACGGAGCTCGATACGTTTTACCCCTTAATCATCTTCTCTCCCGTAAGAGAAGTAATTTCGGGTTATAACGGCGTTTCGGCCCCGTTTTTACTTTACTGTCATTTACAGTTCGGATCGTTTGATCCGTTGATTCGTATGTTTACCGTCTGAACCGTTTGGTTCGTGATCGTCATTTACAAAATTTGGATCGTTTGATCCGTCGATACCGTCATTTAATTTCTGTACCTTAATGAATCCGAGCCGTTTGGTTCGTCGATCGCATATTTATTGTCCGGATCGTTTGATTCCGTTGATACCGCACTTTAAATACTGTCATTTATAAGTCCGAGCCATTTGGTTCGTGATAGTATTTACTTATGAAAGTCCGAGTCACAAAATGATTCGTTGATCGCATATCATTTAATGCCTTTTTTCATGAAATTGGTAACAATGTAATGCCCGGTTTAAAACCGGAGTTCATCATTCGAACTCCTTTTTAAAACAACGCAAAATCGACGTTTGTCATTCAAACTCTCATTTCCGACTCAAAATCTGACGTTTGACATTCAAATGCTCTTTTCATAAAAATCAACGTTTGACATTCAAACTAAAGATTTAAGTTTGTCACTCGAACTCCTTTTCAAAACAACGCAAAATCGACGTTTGGCTTCCAAACGCTCATTTTCGACTCAAAACCCGACGTTTGACATTCAAACGCTCTTTTCATTAAAATCAACGTTTGACATTCAAACTAATGATTTAAGTTCGTCACTCGAACTCCTTTTCAAAACAACGCAAAATCGACGTTTGGCATCCAAACGCTCATTTCTGACTCAAAACCCGACGTTTGACATTCAAACGCTCCTTTCATTAAAATCAACGTTTGTCATTCAAACTAAAGATTTAAGCTCGCCCTTCGAACCCTCTTTTCAAACTCAAAACCGACGTTTGTCATTCAAACGCTCGCTTTTTAACACAAATCAACGTTTGTCATTCAAACCTAGATTAAAGCTTGTCATTCAAGCTCCTTTTCAAAATGCAACACACACACACACACGCACACAATTTTGAGAAAGGTAGAAAGACTCGTCATACTAGGCGTTTTGGGTGATCTCAACATACTCTTCTCGAAACGTAACATGACCTCCGAACCTAACAATCTCTGGTCCTAAAAGCCTTTTTTCAAGTTTTGGCTACCAATCAAAACGTACAATTTTAAAGCCTTTTGTCAAGTTTTGGCTACCAATCAAAACGTCCCAATTTTCAAAGCCTTTTCCAAGTTTTGGCTACCAATCAAAACGACACTTTTTCACGAAAACAACCATTTTCAATGTTTGGGCTCATAATACAAAACGGCGTGGCGACTCTCCCTTTCATCTTCTAGGTGAGGTCCCAAGTCCGCGAAATGCCGCTCGCCGCGTCCCCTCCCCCCCCAATCCGGGTAATTTCACCAGTGCATGCAATCAATACCGCCCATCATGCCCGGAAATCCACGTTGTTCCCCGACATAAAATAGTCTTCTTAAATCTTCTTCATTGGGACTTCTAAGATACTTACAACCAAAATTTGAAATTACACCTTCTACAAATCTCATAAGAGACTCTCTTGTCACAGTTTTACTCGTTCGCATGTACTCGTCAACCGCATCAACTGATGTCCCTTAAGCCAAAACTCTCATAGCTGCATTACATTTCTGCAACGATGAAAGGCTTTTGTAAGTACCCAAATCCGGAAAGTCAAAATCCGTTAAAAGTTAACCGAAATCCGTTAACTGGCCCTTTCCAAGTTAACCAGAACCCGTTAAACTCCCCATTCCCGAGTCAACGAGACATCCCTGGACTGCCCCATGCATCCCGACACCAAAGTGTACTCAACACATATTATCACACGTAAAAGTACCACTTCCCTCAAAAAACGCAATTTCTGGGATTTTTCGGGGGCGTTTCGGACATTTTTCGGACAGTTATTTAGAAAACAGTCAAAACCGGGATTAACGGGACAAAAACCCTAGCCTTGGTGACTCACAGTGACATGTGGCACACATGCACAGCCTCCCCCATCCCCATCAATCAAATTCAAGGGTAAAAAGACTAAAATACCCCTGAAATTGATAGTTAGGCCGTCCGGCTTGTTTTACATGAAAAACCAGAATTCTCATCAAGTCCCTCACTACAAGAAATAGGCTTATATACGGCGGTTAAAATCTACCGCATATAAAACGCGCCCCGCCGTATATACTATTTACGGCAGACTTGCCGGCGTAAATAGTCAGCCGTATAAAACATCGCTGTAAATACTATATACGATGGATTTACCACCGTCGTATATAAATGAAATACATACGTATATTGATGGCGTATTTGAGTAATCTTTATACGGCGGTCGGTGTAACCGCCGTAAATAAGAGATGAGTCGTCCGCTGTGTCACGAGTCGTCCCAATAGCACCCCCACCAGGTTCCTTCGTCCCCCCTTAGTGGACGAGTCGTCCATGCCCTTTTTTACGGCGGATGTGGTCACCGGCGTAAATGACTTGTTAGAGACGACTCGTCCACCAGAGCACGAGTCATCCCATTTGCACCCCCTCCTAGTTCCCTCGTCCCCCCTTTGGGCACGAGTCGTCTATGCCTTTATTTACGGCGGATTAAGGGTTCCGCCGTAAATAAGCCTTTTTTTTTCCCTTCCAGCCCTGTATAATTCACTTTCCCCAAAAATACATTCGCAAAAATCAAATTCAACCTGTACAAACACAAATGCAACCTGTATATAACCAAAAATACACAAATGCAATCAATGTTTACAATCTACATAATAACCATTAACACAATTAATGTTGAATGTATCCAAACATAATAACCATTATACAAAAAAGTTAGTTTTTGAATGTATCCAAAATTCAATCAATGTCTAAAATCCCCAAGTTTGAGAAACATATCACCACCTATTCATTACAGTCTTTTCCACGTTCCATAAAAAAATGTTTCAAATCATCAATTTGTTGTTGTAACTGTTGGCGTTGCTCCTCATTTTGTCGGCGTTCCTCCTGAAGTTGCCTTTCAAAATCTGCTCTGACGGATGCCACCGCCTCCAATACAGCTGTCTGAGAAGTTGGGGATTTACCAAACACCTTAGTTTTGTTAACACCGCCTCCCATACATCGCACTCTCCCGTGGTCATCAGTGCCCATCATACCTGTAAAAATCTTTTCGCGCGCCCTGGGAGAGTTTTGTTGCTCCTCTGGCAGCTCATCAATTGCATCATTAAGTGTTTGCTGTAACAAAAACAACATGTTCAATATAAATGTTTTAACTTTAATTAATATTATGAAAATGAAGTTAGAAATGAAAAAAAGTATTCTATAGAATAACAAAACTGAAACAGAAAAGGTTGAAACTTTAACTTACAATCATTTGAGAGGTTTCTTGATCTGCAGGTGTTTTACCCGTGCGCGTAGCTATGAACAAGCTTACGCGATCAGTTGGTAAACCCTCGTCGTCTCTCTACAATTTATAATAGAATCATTTGACAAAAAAAATATATTTATATACGATACAAAAAGAAACATTAATTGACAACTGAGAACTAAATTGAACGATGACACACCTCTTTTATGACTTTGGAATGGGACTTTTTTCCGGTCCGGTTCAGGCACACTTGCTTTTCTCGATTCGCTTTATTTGTTTCTGATATTTCCTGGAAAAAAAAAGAGAAGATAATATTAGTATTAATTTGACTACTTATATAAGACATTCACGATAATAGATTGAGATTAATTTGAAATATACCCGAGCCTTGTCCGTACCCCACATCGCAACAAGTTGAGCCTATTGATCCGGAACGCACCACGGGGTGGGTGAGCCAATGCGTCCCGGTCGGATTCATACATCTTATAAAACGCTTTCAACTGACATTTCCATATTACAAAGTCATAACTGAGTAATATTCATAACAAAGTCATAACTGAGTAATATTCATAACTGAGTAATACTTATTATATGCTTGTCTCACCTGGTATTTCCAGTCACGCCACGCTTTATTGAGAGAAATATTCATAACTGGGTAATACTCCGGAGGCGCATTTGTATTATCCTATATACACAATTCAACAAAGAAAAAAAAAACAATTGTTAGAGAATCATAAGACTTTTGACTACGTACTAGAGATTTATGTAAGAAATATGGATTACAACTTACCAGAACGTCATTCCATACGGCATCTATGCACTCATGGTCCATCTGAGGCCACTCTTTAGTTAATGGGAAATGTTCCCCATTTCTAGCAAAATGTCCTAGCTGAGTAGCTAGTTTTGCCATTTCCCCACCAACTGGTTGACCATATTGATTCCATATTATATTCAATCTCTCTTTACCCCATTTGCTGGTTGGTTTTGCCAGCCCTCTTCCTTTATGGTTCGAGCCCTGACCTGTTATTAAATTTTTCCTTGGCGGCATATCTGTCATATGACAATTCAATTATAGCACAAAAATTGGATAAACCAAGTAAAGGACCCAAAAAAACAGTCTTATAATATATGTATAAGACCTATAAATTTATTATAGGTCTTATGTATCTTATATAAGACCTATAAACAGCAACAACAACACTTGGGATTGACTCCCAACATGTTAGAGAACACAATCTTTTTTAGGGACTGCTGCGGATTCTCATGTTAATGTACCTGTCCAAAACTAATCCAAATCCAGAAACAAAACTTGGGATTGACTCCCAACATGTTAGAGAACACATATGAATATTTGTAGGATTTATGGATTAATTTATGAAGCTGAAATCATGCCATGAACACAGAAGTCAAATCTGCCCAGAACAGGAAAACAGAGCACATCTCATTTTGATTCGAAATTTACATTATGAAGACATGCAAATCCTGGAAAACTCAAAACATGAAAGTTGAATACCACACATCAAATATGAATCCTGGGAAGTTTAAAGTCTAGAAAACAAGTTTAAAGGTTTCAAAACACCTCTGACATCTAATGTCAGAAATAGGACAGCTTCAATTCTGAGAGCATGCACTTGAATGAAAAAAATGGAAAAAGGTCTTTCCTGAGGTCAAAAAATTATTTAAAAGGAATGAGTATTTTCCTTATCATGTTAAGAACAAATTTCGTTCTATAACTCAAACCCAGAAATCAAGTGTAGTTCATGTTTATTGCATGGAAAGACAAAGTGGTCAGCAACAGAATCTACTGGACAGCAGACATAGATCATGGAAACAAGCTTCAAAACATGATTTAAACATGGAATTAGACCTTGAAACTGAGTATGCAAGTACTCTAACATGTTATGAAAACAACAACAGCAACAGCAAACAACAACAGCAACAGACACAATGACCCAATTTCATCTCAATATCATGCTCACATATGGAAAATACAATTTCATCTCCAAACTCCATAAGAACAATGACCCAACAACAACAGCAAACAACAACACCAAACTCAAATTGACTCCATAAGAACAATGACCCAATTTCATCTCAACATCGAGATTTGTGTAACAAGGACTGGGAAGAAAGAAATGAGGAGAAAAATGAAAGAATGCCATGTAAAATGATGACGTGAGAGGGAGGGTTATGCAGGATGATGGGATTGGGTCTGTTACAGAATTTGAGACAGTATGAGGTGCTACATTAGATTGGGTAATGGCGAAGCGGAACGTCTTCTTTTTGGTGTCTTCATAAGTGGTGGTGTTAAGAGTACCATTACATGTTTAAGGGTACTAGTATATCAATATATGTACAAGGGACCTTGATGTAACTAGTAGATCACAATGTATGCATAATACTCTGCCCACAAGTTTGGGTTGTGGCTTTTAATTCTTTTGTTCTCCAAATCTCTTCCTCAGTTAACAGGTGGCTATGGAGATGGCACTTTTAGTCTCACAAAAAAAAAAAAAAAAAGAATCTCCTCTACAATTTTACTATAGAAATAACAGTTTTCTTAGTGCATCATTGTGGAGAGTTTTCATATTATCCGGACCTTAAAATACCATCATGGAAGTGCATCAAGCTTTAGACATATGTTGACATGTTGTCAAGAAAGAATAGTATCAATATATAAGGAGCACCTACTAAAGCAGCAACAGCAGCAACAATAACAACCAAATCCCAAGTTTGCTATCCAAGTTTGCTATGCTTAAACAGCAGCAACAATAACAACCAAATCCCAAGTTTGCTAGAGAAAGAAAAACCAAAAGACACAAAGTAAAGAATGGGATTACAAAATAAGAAATGTCGGCTATTAAAGACATTTCCTCCTCAATATTATATGGGAAGAGCGACCAACATGCAACAGATATGCAGCATCATAAGTAGAATGTACAGTTTACCGTATTTTCTTTTTTATCTTTCCATTTACGTTCTTTTTAAATTAGTTTCTTTTCTCGTAGGCTGATAAGGTTCTATTGTTTCATGTCGGTGCATTGTTTTGGATATGATGCAAAAAATGCATTTCCCTAATCACAAATACAACAACAACAAGAAGGAACATGCTTCGTGGGTACCAAATCGATGGGGAAGCGGGGCAGGGGGAACAACAACAACAACAACAAGGAACAACAACAACAACAACACTATAGGGCAAGCCTTGCTTGATACAGAAAAAGTATAAAATAGTATGGGGGGGGCTGGGGCTCCCGCGGGTACCAAATCGGTGGGGAAGCGGGGCGGGGACATCCCAAAGTAAAAATTGGATATTCATTTAATATATTCAAATTTCTACAGGCATCAAAGGAGTACCTAGAGAAGCAGATGACAGAGGTGGAAAGTAACTTGAGAGAGCTGCTGCAACAAGATCCTGTAGGAAATAAGAGTTTGATCAAAAGAAGCAGAACAAATACATATTACAATTAACAATATTAATATTCAATTCAACCATACAAAATAACAAGTTTGATTGAAATATGAAACATAAGTAATAACATTGTCTTACTAATAGTAAGCAAATAAGATCTAAACAAATACATATTACAATTAACAATATTAATATTCAACCATACAAAATAACAAGTTTGATTGAAACATGAAACATAAATAATAACATCACTGATGAGAGCCGGAGGTTTGTCCCTGATAGTAGGTCTGACGGGAAGAACGCCTCTGTGCACGAGCAGTGGCTCTTGAGTGCATCATAGTCAAATAATCCTCTGAAACTGGCTCATAATTTCGGGGCTCTGTCTGCATCGCCCAAGCCTCCAGCTGCGTATACCGGGCTCCCAAAATGGCAGTTTCATCTTCCAACCCCTCAAAACGATCCTGCACCTCCCCCCATCTAGCATCCTCTAAAGCCTGTCGACTCTGTTCCCGAGTGATAACCTCCCCCCATCTAGCATCCTCCAAAGCATGTCGGCTCTGCTCCCGAGCGATCCTTGATCGCTCCTGCTCCTCCAGAAATGCCCTCATGGTATCCCATTGATCAAAAGAACCCCGCGCCGGCTCGGTTCTGCTCTCCTCCCTGACCACCCTGTCTCTCCTGATCCTCCTCTTCCTGCTCCTCATCATCCTCCTCATCAACGGGATCCATTTGATCATCAACACCGGGCATACGCCAATGCCTGGCCTGTTCACCACTCGAAAATGTGGCCCCTACCCTGCAACGGACCGTCCTCCTGGGAGTACCATATTCAAACAATAAAGACCTGTTGTCTGTCGCCCTCCGGTCCCTCACAAACTTGTCATACTGCACTAGCGCCTCCGAATAAAAACTCGTGCCCCCCATCAATCTCATCGCCTCGGGTTTTGGTTCACCCACACAAGCTTGAGCAATCAATGTGATCATCCCCCCTATTGATATGTTTCCCTTTTTGGTAAGGGCAAATGCCTCACATCTCCGAACAAAAATATCAACCCAATCAGGAATCACCTGAAAACTCCTCAACCCTGTTCGCAAAAGGTTTACCATAGCCACATTCAATTGAGCGGGCTCTCCGTTTGCCAACCAAGACATAGATAGACCTCTGTAAAATAATTTCCAAGCCGGGTGAGAAAAAGAGGAAGCCCTAAGGTATTTCTTTTTGCAGGGCAATCCTGTGAGCTCCGAAAAGAAAAAACAAGTCCCCCCATCAGCCTCCACCCAGTTTCCTCTCGGCTGATCAACCCCAAAGATTTCCCTCAACTCATCATATGTCACTCGATAGGCTTCATCATCCAGATGAAACCGAATAGAATTTTCTTGTGACCCCTTGCCTACCTCCAAAGTTGAAAGGAACTCAAGTGAATATCTCAAATACGTAGATGGAGTCTTCCCCAAGAAATTACCTAACCCGGCTTGCGTCATCAATTCTGTTACTAACGTCTCTAAACCCAAATCCCTCAACACCGGCAAATGAAGGAAAGTGGTGACTTGAAATTTCCTACCCTCCAAATTCTGCCATTTTTTCTTTTGAGCGGAGGTCAATTGGGTCAATCCCATAAACTGCGTCAATGATGCATTAGGGGAAGTGGGATCATTTGGGACTACGGGCGGCGGGTTTTGTCTACCCCTCTTGTTGCTACCCCCTCTAACATCTCTCTCCTTAGGAGGCATATTTTCAACACAAAAACCAACTACAAAACCTCCACACAAATCACAAAGAAAGTGCAACAATAAACACACCCCCACAATCAAATTCTCCTTCCAATTCCCAACCGAACCACCACTCTACAGTTTCAGCAGAACCCACCTATATATAAGACGGAGAGACAAATTTTAGTAATAACATTGTCTTAGTAAATAGTGAGCAAATAAGATCTAAACAAATACATATTATATAGAAGTAACAATATTAATATTCAACCATACGAAAATAACAAGTTTGATTGAAACATGAAACTTAAGTAATAACATAATCTTAGTAAATAGTAAGCAAATAAGATCTAAACAAATACTACTCAAACTAATCATCATCATTATCGGCCATATCAACATCATCATTATCGGTCATATCAACATCAACATCATTGATATTAGTAGTTTCAATCTCGACCCCATCAACTCCCTCTCGCACCCACGATGCTTCTTCGTTAGCAACATTTTCATCCAGATTTTGTGAGCAAAATGGTACCAATTATGGAATCGAATCTGAAACTTGTTTATCATCATTTGAATATATGTCAAAACTATCTCTTGGTGTAATCCTCATCACAACTTTCCAATCACTTTCTATAGGATCTTTAACATACCAAACTTGCTCAACTTGAGATGCTAATATGAATGGTTCATCACCAACTCGATTATCCTTATACAACTTGTGATTGAAGTTTACAAGAGTAAATTTTTGCTCATCTTTCATCTTGCCTGTCCGGTTATCAACCCAATCACATTTAAACAATACAAATCTTATTGAGTTGCTATAATGAATTTTTAGGATCTCAATCAACTCCCCGTAGAAGTTAACATCCCCTACAATGGGATTATTATCCTTTCGGCTTGCAAAACTTGTCACACTTGCATTCAGCATGACTCCACTATTTTGAGTTTTCCTCCGTCTATCGACATCCTTCACTCGAAATTGAAAACCATTTATTATGTAAGACTTATACCGCCTCGCATCCATATGAGGACCCAATGCAAGACTCATAATTCTTTCGGGCATTACATCTTTCGTCGTGCATACCTTTTATAAAAAACAAAATTTAATAAGAAAATATTTAAAACGATAAATTGAAACTATTATATAAAGATGGTTTCATACTTATATAATCCTTAAACCAGCTAACAAACTTATCATTATGTTCTTTCTCTATAAGATGTCGTTGATTACGAGGTAGTGTCTCCCTCAAATGTGCACGATGCATTCTGAGCAGATTGAAAATATGAATTAAGTATTAATTTAAAATATAAAAGATATAAGGAATGTAAGTCTCATGTAAGGAATCACTTACTCTAGATATTGTTCAACATCTTCAGTATTGAAAAGCACATATCTATGCGCTTGTACTCGTGTGATGTAATCAAGGGTAATTACCTCTTCTTTTCCTACAAAGCGGCCTAACTCATCACCTTCATCATCATTTCTTCTAGGACGATTGGACTTTGTCTCAATGTCATCCAAATATTGCGTACAAAAAGTCATGAATTCTTCAGCCACAATTGCCTTAGCTATGGAGGCCTCGGGATGGGCTCGATTTCGAACATATAGTTTTAATGTAAGTAGAAACCTACAAAAACATTTACTTATGCTAAAGCAGATGTAAAAAGGAATTTAACTTTTTCAAAGTAAATTTAATATGGATGTACCTCTCTATCGGATACATCCAACGAAATTGTATTGGGCCTGCTAGCAAGGCCTCCTCGGCTAAATACACCGGCAAGTGCTCCATAACATCAAAGAAAGCTGGTGGGAATATTTTCTCGAGAGCGCATAGTGTGACAGACATCCGATCTTGTATCTTTTCGAGATCAGCAAGTGTATTCACCTTTGAGGATAATTACCTAAAGAAATTTGCCAACTCAATGATGGCTTTTACAACAGAAGTAGACAACGCTTTTCGAACAGCTAAAGGGAGTAGTTGTTGGAGCAAAATATGAATATCATGGCTCTTAAGACCCCAAATAGCTCTTTCCTCTAGATGTACACAACGAGATATGTTTGACGAGTAGCCATCAGGGACTTTGACTCCCTTTAGAACTTTCAAGAATGTGTCTTTATGCTTCTTACTCATTGTGAACTGAGCCGGAGGCATAATTTCTTTGCCAGATGGAAGCTTTTGTAGATGCAATGGTTTCCGAATGTTCATCTCTTTTAGGTCTTTTCTTGCTTTATCATTATCTTTTGATTTCCCCAGCATACCTAACAGTATGTAGCACATTATCACACACATTTTTTTCAATGTGCATAACATCAAGATTATGACGAACATGATTATTTGCCCATTATGGCAACTCAAAGAAGATACTCCTCTTTTTCCAATTGTGACACAACTTAGGAACCTTTATTTTCTCCAACTTGGCTTGTTGCTTCTCACCCTCTTCTCTTTTCCTCTTTTTTAATAACATCTTCCAATCTCTCACTTCATGAGTACCATCAAAAGACCTGTTATCCTTACGAAAAGCATGACTCCTAGGCAAGAAGCGTCGATGACCAATATAACAATACTTGCCACCATGATCCATCCATCGTGCTTGAGGTCTCAAATTGCAACAAGGGCAAGCATATTCACCTTTAGTGCTCCATCCAGACAACATTCCATATGCAGGAAAGTCATTTATTGTCCATAATAGTGAAGCTCGTAAAGTAAACAACTCGTTCCTTGATGCATCATAAGTTGATATACCATCTTCCCACAATTCCTTCAAATCATCAATTGACGGTTGGAGATACACATCTATCTTGTTGCCCGGCCCTTTTGGGCCTTGAGTAAGCACCGACAAGAAGAAATATGGTTGTTTCATGCATAACCAAGGTGGAAGATTGTATGGCATAAGCACAACCGGCCAAGTACTGTGAGATATAGTCATTGTTCTGAAAGGATTAAATCCGCCAGATGCTAATCCCAATCTAACATTCCGAATTTCACTTGAAAATAATGGATAACGTTCATCGAATTCCTTCCATGCACGAGAGTCTGCAGGATGCCTCAGCACACCATCGTCTATTCTTTTCTCGGCATGCCATCTCATGAGTGTCGCGGTCTTAGATGACCAATACAACCTTTGCAACCTTGTCTTTAAGGGAAAATACCATACTTTCTTCATCGCTACCTGCTTGGAAAGTTTATTCTTGCCACTTATTTTCGCACCTTCACCGCTACCCCCTTCTTCTTGTTGCTTATATCTAGAGGCTCCACAAATTTCACATTTAGTAAGTTTTTCAGTTTCATTTCGAAACAACATACAATGATTAATGCACGCGTCCCACGTTTTATAACTAAAACCCAAATCAACAGTCATCTTGTACGCCTCACGATAGGAACTTGGCACTTTCGCTGACTGAGGCAATGCCCTAATGAATTTTTTTAATAAAGAAGTAAATTCCTTATCGGCCACTCGATAATTAACCTTCCAGTGCATAAGTTCTACAATAAATGAGAGTACTGTAAACTTATCACACCCTTCCCACAAGGCTTGATCAGCATCTCTCAAAAGTCTAAGAAACTTTGCGGTGGATGCATCTGATTGTACGATTTCTTCAATTCCTGGCTGGTTACTATCCGGCATACCCATCCCTTCATGTACCATTCGCCTCATACAATCTTGCACGCCCAATTCAATTTCAATGCCATCTTCAGTTGTCCTATCATTATTATCATTCTTACGCGCCGAAATGTACTCTTCCCCGTGCCTAATCCAATTCTTGTAATCTTTTTGAAATCCCACTTCAATACAATGTGATCTCACGGTTGCACGGTCTTTTTGGTAACGATTTACGCATTTTTTGCAAGGAAAATATATTTCTTTAACACCAACAGACTTTTTTGAGAATGCAAAATCGAAAAAGTTGTCAACCCCAGACATATACTCATTTGAAATTTGATTATCCAAATCAATCCAACTTTTGTCCATATATGACTTGACTTGATATTTTTAATGTTAAAATACAACCTATATATAAGACCGAGAGACACAAATTTTAGAATAAAAATAAACTCATAAACAAACATAGTCTAAATATGTACAACTTTTGTCCAAATATAGATAATATACATTGTTGGAGCCTAGCCTAGTAGTCAAACTTGGGCCCATGATATAGTATAACCCTATGACAACATTCATTCATTCTCTCTCACAAGCCCCCCCTAATTGAGAAGCTAATTTAAGGAACTAGGTTGATGTGCAAAACAACATCTAGATTGCTAAAAAGATTATGTGCTTTATCAAGTTAGGGCGTGTGCGTGGACAGACTAAACATGAAAAGAGCTATACCGTTAACTGTCCCCTAAACAGAGCAATGATAATATTATTTAGATTTACATTACAAAATACTATAAACTAAAACAATATAGAATCAGCATTCAACTTTTTGAGACTTTCAGTTCATCCACGATCGCCATGTGCATAAGCTTGTACACATTCAATATGATTACACGAGCTTAATCACATATCTAGAATTTATCCATTACCAACACTCACTCTCAACTACCAAATCTGCCAGATAAAACTGGGAAGGTTGTCATTTATTTGGTTTGCTTTCTCTCAGTTGATTTACAACAGTTGAAACTGGGAAGGTTGTCATTTATTTCCACTTGATTCTTACTACTAAAATTCACTCTAATAAATCTTATGTATTTACAGTTTATCCTTAATTTTGTATGGAACTTAATATATACTGTACTTTTTTTTCTTTTTTTTTGGGACAAACAAAAAGATGGCAAATGGGAACATCTTTATGGGACGGAGGAAGTATCATTTAAGCCAAAGATCCGCTATTAACGTCAGTAGAAAATGATTGGTAATATCAATCAAATAAAGCCTACAAACATAATCTTGATTTCAATCAAATAACAGCCATTGGGGATTAATAACAGTTAAGCACTTTCATCTCTCACTAATTTGGAGTTCATAAAATGGCAACACTTCCGCAACAACTGCCTATAAAACATGAAGAGCATACAAATTGAAAAAAACGCAACAAGAGCATACAAATGTATACCTGATTGTTGTTGATCGAAGAAATCAACGCTCAAGGAGGAGAGAGAGACTGAGATAAGCTATAGAGGAGAAAAAGAGAGACTGAGATACAGAAGAGATCGAAGAAATCTTCCGAATAACACCAGACCAAGAACAACAAAAACCAAAAATTAAAAGTAAATACGCTATACCTACCTCTGATTTGGTCACCGGCGTCGGAAATTCGATCGTGCCCTAGCTATGGAGGTGAGAAAGAGAGACTGAGAGATTACCGCGAAACTGAATAGGGAAATTTGGGTTTCCCGGTATTTAATAACATTTACGGCGGATATTGTACACCGGCGTAAATAATTGTATTATTTACGGCGGACGCGTATCAACCGCCGATAATAAGTACCTATATACGGCTGCTACTGATCTACCGCCGTATATAACTTCGATCTCGTATACGTACATGCCAAATGTACGTACATTACTTATTTACGGCGGCCGCGTCCGCCGTATATATTATTTATTTATGGCGGCTGTGCATACCGCCGTATATATAAAGTATATTCGGCGGACGCCTGTGCACTGTCGTATATGAGCACCGTAAAAAGTCTCCTTTCTTGTAGTGCCTGCAATTTCCAAAATACCCAAAAACCTCCCAAACTGAAGGTTAGGCCGTCCGACCTGTTTTAAAAATTTGCCCCTATAAATACAAGGGCTGTCATTCAGTAAAAAAGTGGAAAAAAATTACCCCTCTCCACAAACCCCACGGTTCTAAGCAATCTCTCCCCCTCCCGAGCCCCTTTTCATCTCGATTTGTGTGAAAATCCCGTTTTCCGACCAAACATGAGCCAAACACTTTCAAAACACCTCCCAAACACTAAATCGTATCCCGTATACGCCTTCCCGAGCCAAAGAGTCAATCCCTAGCCATAGGTAGCACTCTCTCTCTCTCTCTCTCTCTAAAATCTGTTTCGCCTCGATTAATGCGTCAAATGCTATTTTTGATCCGATCGAAACTCTCAAAATGTAGACGTAACGCCGTCTACGAGGCTCGATACGTTTTAGTCCCTAATTATCTTCTATCTCGTAAGAGAAGTAATTTCGGGTTAAAACGGCGTTCCAATCCCCGTTTTACGTTTCTGTCATTTACAGTCCGGATTGTTCGATCCGTTGATTCGCTTTTACCGTCCGAACCGTTTGGTTCGTGATTGTCATTTACAAAGTCCGGATCGTTTGATCCGTTGATATCACTATTTACTTTACGCACCTTTACAATTCCGAGTCGTTTGGCTCGTCAATCGTATCTTTACTATCCGGATCGTTCGATTCCGTCGATACTGCACTTTAAATACTGTCATTTACAAGTCCAAGTCGTTTGGCTTTTGATAGTATTTACTTATTAATGTCTGAGTCACAAAATGACTCGTTGATCGCATATCATTTATCGCCTTTTTTCATAAAATTGGTAGCAATGTAATGCCCGGTTCAAAACCAAAGTTCGTCACTCGAACTCCTTTTCAAAACAACGTAAAAACCCGACGTTTGACATTCAAACGCTCTTTTACAAAAAATCAACGTTTGTCATTCAAACTAAAGATTTTAGTTCGTCATTTGAACTCCATTTTCAAAACAACTCAAAATCGACGTTTGACATTCAACCGCTCTTTTCCGACTCAAAAATCGACGTTTGACATTCAGACGCTCATTTCCAACTCAAAACCCGACGTTTGACATTCAAACGATCTTTTACCAAAAATCAACGTTTGTCATTCAAACTAAAGATTTAGGTTCGTCATTCGAACTCCGTTTTCAAAACAACTCAAAATCGACGTTTGACATTCAAACGCTCTTTTCCGACTCAAAACCCGACGTTTGACATTCAAACTCTCTTTTATCAAAAATCAACGTTTGTCATTCAAACTAAAGATTTAAGTTCGTCATTCGAACTCCGTTTTCATAACAACTCAAAATCGACGTTTGACATTCAAATGCTCTTTTCCGACTCAAAACCCAACGTTTGACATTCAAACGCTCTTTTACCAAAAATCAACGTTTGTCATTCAAACTAAAGATTTAAGTTCGTCATTCGAACCCCTTTTTCAAACTCAAAAACCGACGTTTGTCATTCAAACGCTCATTTTTTCCCCAAAATTAAAGTTTGTCATTCAAACCAAGATTAAAGCTTGTCATTCAAGCTCCTTTTCAAAATGCAACACACACACACAATTTCGAGAAAGGTAGAAAGACTCGTCATACGAGGCGTTTCGGGTGATCTCAATATACTATTCCCGAAACATAACGTGTCCTCCGAACCTAACAATCTCTGGTCCTAAAAGCTTTTTTTCAAGTTTTGGCTACCAATCAAAACGTTCCCTTTTCAAAGCCTTTTCCAAGTTTTGGCTACCAATCAAAACGTCCCCTTTTCAAAGCCTTTTCCAAGTTTTGGCTACCAATCCAAATGACTCCCTTTTCAAACCAGCCATTTTTAAAGTTTGGGATCATAATACAAAACGGCGTGGCGACTCTCCTTCTCTCTCTTGCCAGCGAGGTCCCAAGTTTTCCCCGTGAAAGCCGCTCGCCGCGTTCCCCCGCGCGCGATCCGGGTAATTTCAGTTGGCGACTCCGCTGGGGATCGAAACATGTTTTTTCAAAACTCCCTCATTTTAAAAAGCATTTCGTGGGTCAAACTTTCGTTTACCCTTCCTCATTTTTGGTGTGCATGTGTGTCTTCAAAACACCGGACAATTTTCAAAAGAAAGATGTTGCATTTTCATCTCGTTCAAAATCTTAACATGTTTGTGCATTTCCGTTCATATTTGATTTTTGTGCTATATTTTGAACAACGCATAAATTCTTTAAAACGCATTCTGAAAATCTCTATTTTACTCAGAAAAAGAATTTAGTGACCGCACACTACTTGCACTGCTGCCTCGGTACACCGCACGCTACATGCACTTGCTCCCTCGGTACTGTGCACACTACATCCCTCAACCCGGGGTGACCATTTATTTGCAGCTTGATTTGTCTACCAGAAACCTTTCGAGCGCGCACGGGGTCATCCTAAACAGCCCATCCTAGTCCGTGTAATCCATGCATTCTTTGTGTCACACTTCGTCCAAGACCTTGGTTGGTTTTTGGCTTAGTTCATGTCATAAAGCCTAAGTGTATGCTTTTACGCCGATCTCCCTCACAAGTCAAACTTAAAAGTTGAGATTGAAGGTCGTTCTCAACCCGAAGTCTTAGCTTTTCAGCCTTGACTTTGACGAAGAGCCGCGCTAAAAACATACCCGAAGGTTCAATGTGACACCTTGTCATCAAACCCTCAACGTATGCACCATGCCAGCCACAACTTGGCCAACGCCAAAACTAAGGCCCCTCGTGCAAGCGAGTCAAGAGAGGTCATGCCGAAATTTCGGCACGATTTTTGCCTTAACTTAAGGACATTGACTTCGACCGTGACCCGCATGTCACATACGTTGAAAGTTTGCATGACCAACTAGCTTTAAGTTCACTTTTTCCTTTGTCGTTGGAACTCGCTTGCCTTATAGGACCCTCACTCGGGATTGTCCATCCCGGAAAGACGATTTACAGGTGAAAAACGAGGGGCTTATAAGTGAATGTGCGCTCGCCGAAAAATAAAATAAAAGGAGTCGACATGCCATTTTAGAGGAAACATTGAAAACCTTTTTGAGAGAGAGAATGGGTCCGGGGGTCAGGTTACGTGTTGGAAAGAACCGAGAGTTCACCCAACATGCCTCGTCCGTAGACGAGTGTTTCAATGTTCAACATCCAATTCATTCAAATGTGTGTGCGAAATGTGTATGACAAGATATGTATTAAAATGCAAATCAACGCTTTGTTTTATTGCTCAACAGGGGGGAAATACAACTTGTAAGCCATTGACTCTGGGAGGCCACATCCCATTTACAACTGAGAGAACAAAACTTACAACTGAAATTAAACCTGCTGCAGAGGACTCATTGTGTCGCGTGACACAGGATCTGAGGGATCAAATGTGTCGCGTGACACAACAAAGCAATCTGCAGAGGTTTTACAAAACCCACACTGCAGCAACACTAAAATGATCACAACACCATGATACTACAGAATATGCACACAGGGATCAACATTTACAACTAAAATAACAGTCTCTGCAGAGGTCTACTTGTGTCGCGTGACACAGGACTCCAAATGTCCAAGTGTGTCGCGTGACACAGGTTTACCATCTGCAGGAACTTTACAATTCAAAATCAGGAACAAAAGAGCTCAATTCAAATCCCAACAACAACAATCAAACAACTCAGAAATAGTGAATTCACAATGAATTGACCAAGGGATGTGGATATAGGGAGATCCACACTCCCTTGACCAATAAACAACAAATACCATGAAATCACATCACGAATACCAATTGCATCAAACCAAGCTAATTAAACAGAGAGATGGCAGTTGGGACTTGATAATTGGAGGCGGATGGAGCCTAATTATCAAGTCCTAGGAACAATAATTGCGACGGAGCAAACAAACGACAAATATGAGATAGATATTGAGGGAAGAAATTTGTTACCCTCGTAGTCCACACTCTCTATACCACGTCGGTATAGAGAGTCTTCTAATCGGCTCCGGAACAGATTCGAATCCCAGACCAAGTGGTTTTACAGTTTCCAGTACGTGCGTGTGCTGAATGAATATATAAGAACAGAGAGAGAATTGAGGGAGGAGTTGAACGCCTGTCACCACCTCGGTGTAAATTGGACAGAGAGATAGTCTAAGGTTTAGAACGGGGCCGGGACTGATAGGTGAGAGAGTGGCTGGAAATTGGATGTATAGTGGTGATGGTGAACGCCGATTTGGTACAGAGAGGGGCTCAGTGTTTGAAGGTTGTTGGCGAGGCTGCTACGGTGGTGGTGAACGGTATTGGATCTGGAGACAAGGGAAGAAGGTGATTGTGATTTGGAGAGAATGAGAACAAGAGAAATGGTTATTTTGGGGTAGCCGGAGAAGACAGTGAGGAGGTTCGCCGATCAATTGGTTTTGGATGGGGAAGACGGCCGGTGAATGGGAGAGAGGGAGAGCTCGGTCTTCGTTTGGTTTTGGGGGAAATTGGGAGGATTGGAATCGGTTGAGGGAGAATTGGGTGAGGTTTTGGTAGGGAAGGTCGATGGTTGATTGGGGTGAGGAATCAGATGAAGGTTTTTGGCCGGAGAGGGAGGATTGGTGTTGGAGAAGGAGACGATTCAAGGGAGGGGGCTTATGTTTCCATTTAGAGAGAGAGGAGAGAGAGACTGTGTGTTTACGTCTTGAGAGAGAAAGAGAGAAGGTCTGTGTGTGTTGTGTGTGTGTGTGAATGATATCCCCCTTTCCAAATGAACGAAATGGGTATTTAAATGTGTTAATTGGAAAATGCTTCATGTGTCGCACGACCACTTGCTCCGCTTTTCCATGGCTCAATCTGTCGCACGACGGGACGAACCAATAACCGTTTCTGGCGTCAGAAACTGGTTCTGGAACATTCCGGGCTAATTCTTTAAAGGTCCAAAGCCAATAATTCCTTGTAGGTCCTTTTGTTCGGGAAAAGTACTAAAAAATACTTCCTTCACGAGAAACTTATGAAATGTTTCCGGAAGCCTCGGAACGGACCGGGAATTTACCAAAACGCCCCTTAGTGCAATTTTATTACATTAAAATGCAACTAAAAAGGGTTGCGAATTGGATTGGCATACTTACAATAAGCGTAGTGCCGGGATCCACTGATTCAAGCCCTAGGTTAGTTGCGAAAAAGATGATGCAATCTTTTCCAACCAATTAGGACTCTGAGAAAACGCGTTTTAAGTAAACATTAAGCGGTAAGTGCACATTGCACAAGCCCGAAACCCTGAGCCAAATACCCTTTCCGAAACCTAAGCCCTGCCTTTCGTTCCCTGCAGTGAACAGAAAGCGGTTCGACTCCGGCCGCCGCTGTAATTACAGTTATGGCCGCATCAGATAGTTCTTCGGTTCCCTCAGTTCCTTCACCCAGACTCTCCGACATGTCAGACTCACCGAGAAATCGTGACGGGAATGGAACCCCGCCAGCGGTAACAGATATGACACTGGAAGAAGCCATCCGGGCATGTGAGGTTCACAAGAAACAGAAAGAGGATCAACAGAGTTTCGTGGTACAGCTTTTGAATGAACGGGGTATAGCAGCTATCCCTCAACCAGATGGTACTTTCGTTCTAATCGAGGATGACGATCCTCCCCGATCAGCTCCTCAAACCTTTAACCAGGTTCCTCCCCCGCCAAATTACGGGATTCCTTCAAACCAAGGAAACAGCCGATCGATGCTTCATATTGCCACCCCTCTAGGCACCGCCATCATATACGGCCAAGCCAATACTACTCCCATCACTCAATATAACCAGCGCAGCTCTGGGCCATCTCAAACAGATATCAATATCCTCCAGTACCCTCCCGGGTTTAACCCATTGCCCTTACATGAACCTCAAAACACCGGGGACAAACCCCGATACAATCCAGAAAAGGCCCCCATATATTCACATATATCAAGCCTCCTACCTCGAATTACTGCCTCTCATATAACATCTCCCAGCCCCGAGCCTCAAAATCTACCACTGGACCCAGCCCTGGCCTGGATGGTCGAACAAATGAGAGACCTGAAAGATAGCATGGGCAGCTCAAAGCAAGAAACGCTCAGATCCACAGATCCGGGAATGGTCACACCCCTCCCTGCCAAATTCAGAATACCAGAAATGGACCGGTTCGACGGGACTGAATGCCCACAGATGCATGTTGACACCTATGTTCTCAGCATGAGAGCAAAAGGAGCAACCCTCCAGTAAATGACCGACCATTTCCAGCATACTCTCAAGAGTTCAGCATTACGGTGGTTCCTAAGGGTCAAGCCCGCAGATTGCCTACCTGGGATCAGATCAGAAACATCTTCATGGAGCGGTACCGATCCAACCTAGAGTGGGAGACAAGTCTTGAAGACTTAATCACCACCGAGCAAAAAACAGATGAAAGCGTTGGAGAATTCTACAAAAGGAGGAGTTGGAAACTCTCCGAAATCATGGAGCCACTCTCCAACGACAAATAAATACGGATCTTCAAGTCCTGCTTGAGGCTGTCCATCAGAACACTTATTAGCTATCACTTCTTCCCGGATCTCCGAGCCATGGTCAATGCAGGCTCACAGTTCGAGAAGGATCTCAAAGAAAAGCTGGCTACAGTGCCGCCTTACAGATACAGATCAACAACTACATTCAATCCTGCACTGGCCCCCGACAAAGGGAAAGATACTTCTGTCAACTACATCCATCAGGGAAAACAGTCAAGCAACAGAAACCCAGCCCTGCAAAGCAATGACTATCCCAAGAAGCAGCCTTCCATACGTTTCGACAAGCTAGATATGCCTTTGAGTAAAATGCTGGAAGGACTAATAAAAGAAGACCTCCTCAAGCCTGTTGAAAGCGACAAACCGAAGAATCCTACAGTTATTGCCGACAAAAGCAAATACTGCACCTTTCACCAATACCATGGGCATACAACTGACAACTGTCTAGGGTTACGGTATGAGATCCAAAATCTGATAGAAGAAGGTAAGTTAGAGCATCCCCGTGGACCTAATAGAGTTGAAAACCCTTTTTTGAACAACAACAGTGTAAACTCCATCGAGTGAGTGCCAAAGAAGATTGCCGCAGAGCCAGTTTCTCTGCCTCTTCCAGCCAGGTCCTCATCAGACGTCCACATCTAGTATGATGTTTGTGACTGCACCAAATGCTTTGAGTACGAGCTCCAGGACATGATCAGAGGCAATTTCCCCAAAAATTAGAAGAAACAGTCTTCTCAGCAGAAATAGAAAGAAAGATATGATGCCGGAGACACCAGCATGGGTACACTCGGAGAGCCATCCGGGAAATTCGATTACTATGTACTCTACTCCAGCAAGTCCTCCCTTCCTTCAAGCAGCACAGCTTCAGAGCATACAGGGGTGGGAAAGCTGAAATATCCTGCTGACACCGAAGTTCAGGCCTTAGGACACCGGAGTATCTCAAATCTCAGCAACCTTACTGCCAGCCAGAAGCCTAATCCCCCGCAGGATCAGCCAAGGTTCAACTTTCCCAACTTCAGAGCACGGGCCGGTAAAGGAAAGTCAAAGTCAACTTGGCACTCGCACTCAATCAACGTGCTGACCAAGGGCGGCCACCGCCACAAGCATCCTCGACACAATCCCGAGGCACCACCAAAAACTTTGCCTCTCAAGGGGAAGACATGAAATGGATGACTCGATGATTCTCCCTCTCCAGAAAGAGATCAGATCTACGATTCCAGACTGTATGGCAGCATGCTCACCTTCTATGACGAAGACCTACTGAAAGGGGCCTCGGGACACAACGAAGCTCTGCACATCACTGTTCGGCTCAACACTATCTCCCTCCCAGGAGTCTTGGTAGACAATGGATCAGCAGTCAACGTCCTTCTCCTCAGCATGATACGAGCCTTACGCATCGATGAAGGCCATATGATCCCATCTGCCTGAACTATCAAAGCATACGACAGCACGTCTCCTCCCATCCTGGGAATGGTGACTCTGGAGCTCTGGTTCGAAACCCAAATGGTGCCAGTAAAGTTCCACGTGATGGACATTTCGTCCGAATTTACAGCCCTGCTGGGACGCCCATGGCTACACCACATGAAGGCCATAGCCTCCACTCTTCAGCAATGTGTCAAGTTCATAAACCGGCAAGGAGATCTCGAGGTCATCAGATGAGACAGTTTCCTCATAGGCAATGAAGCCGAAATTCCAACTAATTGGGCCCGCAGCCATGCACCTGTGCTGCCTCCTGCAAACCGACAAAAGGACAATCGGGGCAAATCTCATCAGAATCCCTCAGAGTCCGGAGGTTCTAACTATGTCAACGCCCTCGAGCAGGAAGATCCTGAAGTAGTCAGATTCATCAAGTTCAACTGCCGTTTCCGAGACTTGGATTCAGAATGGAAAGAAACCTTGAGCACTGCAATGATACAAGGACACAAACCCCCTATTTCTGGTCGAAGGTTCGTCATCATCCTTCAAGCAAACTCTCTGGCCACGCCAGACAAAGAAATCTTCACAATAAAGGTCAAGAGGCACCGACACACTCGTGAAGAATGTATGGCATTCGTCTGGGATGTCTTACACACAGAAATTCCCATAGAGCCCCTCTGCTCAAGCAGAGATGCTCAAGAAGAGGACATGAAGTTTTTCTAGCAGCGCCAGCTGCACAACGGAGCGTGAGACGTCCTTTGGTCTGGGTTGAACCGTCAGACGGCAACGAATCAGGACTCTCCAGAGTAGATTATGCGGCAGATCCGTAGGAATATCCTTACATACACATGCTCAGTTTCGGGGATGACACCAGTTTCGACGAAGTCACCTACGATGAAGGCTCAAATACTATGGAAATCGTCAAACTTAATGTCCAGTACAGACAGTTATCCGACGAGTAGAAACAAATGATTGACATGACAAAGAACCCTTCTGATCATATAACCGACGACGACTTCGTCAACATCATCTTCTCCAGATATCCCGACGATACCAAGGATCCAGTCCTTATTGTCAGATTCTGTAATGCCGAAGCTACCCTTGACGATTGCCTGATCATGGTAAACGAGGTCCTTGCCAAGAGAGCTCAAGGCTCATCATTATTTCCAATTATCAGCCCCAATGGCAACTGTCCCGTGCCGTCAGTCAAACTCACAGCCAAGAGCGCCGTCAAGGCCGAAGACATCGACAAAGGAGACAGAAATCCTCACCTAGTTACAAATCAGATCAGCCTCGGGAACGCCTCCAGCAGCCAACCTGAGAACCTCCAGCGAGACAGATCAAACTTCCGAAGAAAGGAACGATCACCTCAGCATTAACATGCTCAAGTTCAACCCTGTTCCCAGCCATCACGGCCATGGATTCAGGCATCCCTCCAGCAAGCTGCTAGCTCTGATAGACTTGGCTCTTAAACGAGATCACGAGACCATCAACATCGCAAAATTTAACACCCCTGTTGGTTTGATCAAACAAATATGGGCAAACTTCTTGGTGACCGAAATCAAAGGAGGCCGCATGGAATGTCCAAGCACTACTTCCTTCGTCAATATAATCCTAGTGTTTCTACCATTCGGAGATTTGGATGTGATGACAGTTCTAGACACCAGTCAGACAGCGCGCACATATGGAGACTGCTTAGCTCTCGCAAGGAAAGCCCTCCTGGAACTAGCTGTACAAGAAAATCACCTCTGGGACGAAAACAAAGCTCCGAAGACTCACAGGGACCAAGCCCTTAAAGCATCACAAGAAGCTCCATACAGAAAACTAGAGGCCACTCTAGACCAATTTGACCTCAAGGGTTTTGCCCACGACAACTTCCTGGATTACCATCACTTCTCAATAAACCCCCTCTGGTAAGGAAGGGCGGTCAATGGTCCAAACGACCTAGGAGATGGAATGGCACATCACAAATAATACCTAGCCCAGCAGCATGAGGAATACAAGTGCTTATCTCCCCGAGAGAAGCAAGCCCTTTGTGAAAGCGACAACGAAGACGATGAAACTATTCTCTTCCAAGCCAATCATGAAGTTAACAAAACCAGAATCCCAAGGGTTCTGGGAGGACGGGAGCGGATTATTTCCGTTCTCAAGTTAAAAGGCCAACTGAAAGAGGAAGGTCTATTCAAAAAGAAGAGAAAGATGGAAATACATCTCCAACAACTGCTCAAGGAGATTTCGCAGACTACAGCATTCGTTTACAGAAATGATCAACTGGGACAAAAGCCAGTCACATGGGCAGACGTCCGGGAAGCCATATACTCACCTTCCGACGTACCTGCCACTCAATTAAAGAAGCAGAGACAGCTCTCCCTGATGGAAGTTTATCTAGACTGCCGCATACGATTCAATGAAGCGCTGGCTATTCTCACATGGGAAGAAACACAAGCGCTAGCTCTCGACGAAGGCTCTACTGCAAGAGAGCTGATCTAGGCTAAAAGCATAGGAAAGTTAGCAAACCATGACTACTGCTTGTCCCAACTCCAAAACGCCATGAGCCTGCTCAGCAAGAAGGAGAGAAATGCAATATACCGTGAAGAGATCAGAGAGACAGTTCGCCTGAACCAAGAACTCTCTAGCCTCCCTTGAAGGGTCAGCAATACACAATTCAGTCCTAGCAACAACTGCTGCGCACTGACATTCGAACAACTGCGGCGAACCATAGGCTCCCTCCCTGCAGAGGCACCTAAACCAGTATCTTGGGATAGGATCCAAAAAGCTGCCAAAGCCCCCGGGAAGACATCTACAGTCAACAAATTGAGAGAGGACATATGGCCCTATGCTTTGAAAAATCCTCCTCTGACTATGGCTCAGCTCAAAGCGACCTGTTCAAAAGGGACCAAGCCTGACGTCAACGTTCTGACCCGATCTGGTCAAATCCATATGCTACTGCCCAAGGACACCAAAAAGCCAACAGAGCCAGAATCGCAACTCGGTCTGCCCGAAGAAACAAGTTTCGAAAAGGAGGACCCGATCCTCGCTCAACTCAAGCAGACCCAGGCGAACATTTCCCTATGGTCCCTGCTCACATCTTCATACCCTCACAAGCTCAAGCTTGAGGAATGTTTGGCCCATACCATGGTACCCGTGGACGCAACTCCAGAAGTAGAGATTCAGATGATCGACAACATCCACTATGGAAATATCATCACCTTCACAGATTTGGACCTGCCAAAATTGGGGCTGATCACAATGAGCCGCTCTACATCACAGTTCAGTTGGACGAGCGTCGCCTCCCCGTGTACTGGTAGACGGAGGTTCCGGAATGAATGTCTTGCCCGCCAAGATGATGGACCTGCTTGACATCTAGCCCACAGATTTGAAGCCTTCAGTCCACACTGTTAAGGCTTATGACACTACTTCCCACACAATTCTCGGGGTCACTACTCTAAACATCTGGTTTGGCAAGTGGATGATCCCCACCGAATTTCAAGTGTTGGACATTCCTATCACTTTCACAGCCATCCTGGGACGACCTTGGCTGCATCAAATGAATGGTGTGGCATCCACCCTTCACCAGTGTAACAAGTTCATGCAAGGCAAGACAACAGTCTATGGCAACAGCGTCACCACCGAAGGGACCTGCACCAACGGCATTCCAGTGTTAGAGATCAAGCATGACGACGATATGGCATTAACTGGATTCCCCTTGGAGACTTCCAAGATCCAAATATGCAGCGTGGACCTTCGACGATTCTAGGACAAAATCCCTCCTACCATGAAGATGATAAAACTCATGAACTTCATCCCGGGACTGGGGCTTGGCAAAAGGTTACAAGGCTAACACCAAGTAATCAAAGTCAAGGACCACACTACAGTCCAAGGGCTCGGTTATGTGCCAACACCAGCTGACATCAGGGAAAATAAAAGGCTCGCCAACACCAAAGCAGCAGTAAACAAAAGGAGAATCTACAAAGGCACACCCGACCCCCGACCTTACAGTTTCGACCTCGCCCACTACTTCATCAAAGGAATCGACAGCAGAACTGGGGGAACCGACAGCAGAACCAACAGCAGAACTAGGGGAACCGACAGCGGAACCAATAGCAGAACTGAGGGAACCGACAGCGAAACCGACAGCGGAACTGATTAAGATGAGAAAGAAACAAGAAAAGTCAGTACAGAGACCATAGAAAGGATGGGAAAGCTGGCACAAGACCTCAAGCATTTCAGAGGACTTAAAGCTAATTCGATAACGGGAGCATTCCTCAACATTACTGCTTTACCTGGACCAGTTGCCACCACAGTTCCGCATGAGTCCTCATTCAAAGGGATCCCGGATATAGAAGAGCAGCTCGAGACACTCTTCAATGGAAACAGACTGTTCGAGTCAGCCTCCGAAGCCAAAATCAAAACAGTAACTCCAAAGCAGAAGGAACCAGAATTAGTGGAAGATGCTCTTAGTAGACCCGCTCTACAGAAGCTCTTCGAAGAAGTCATGGAGGTGCCAAACCTGATTGACCTGGGCTCCGAGAACAACATGATCATCATGATCGGGACAGCGGAAGCCAAGCCTATCGACCCCCGAATCCTCACCAAGCATCCAGCAATGCAAATAAAAAATTGGGTGACTTTCACCGGACCGAGGGCAAGCCAGACAGAAATGAAAGACAAACGGGGCCTGCACCCATATCTCCCTAATCCTAGTCTCAAACCCTCCAAGTCTGTCATTGTCAAAGTCCAATCCTCGAGTCGTTAGATGGCCTCACGCCGAAAGACTATGATAATGTAGCCAACAATATATGTCCGTTCGTCTTAAATGAAAAGTTCGACCTTTCGGATTATCCCCTCATTGCCACTTTAACAACTGGTAAGTTAACGAACAACTTAAAAGAAGTTAATAATGACTCACTTGATAAAGAAGCAGACACACTAAACGAACAATACATTAAAGAAGTTCTCAAGCATGTAGTAGACCAAGAGGACAATCGGGCCCAAGCTGCTGAAGAGGTTATGAATAAAGTGAACCTGAGGTCAGTGCAAGAGCCTAAAGAGACACAAGTGGGCAGTTTCTTCGCCGGTGCAAAAAAAAAGAAGCCCTGATAAATCTCCTCAAAGAATATGTTGACGTGCTCGCCTGGTCATACCAAAGACATGCCAGGACTCGATCCGTTAATCGTAGAGCACAGAATCCCTCTGGACCCAGAATCCAAGCCTGTCAAACAGAAATTGCGCAAGATCAAACCAGAATGGTCTTTGCAAGTAAAAGAAGAAATTAAGAATATGCTCCGCGTCGGCTTTATCAGAGTAATTGAGTACCCAACATGGCTCTCCAACAATGTGAAGGTCACCAAGGCCAATAGAAAGGTCAGATGCTGTGTGGATTTCTGAGATCTCAACAAGGCCAGCCCTAAAGATGATTTTCCACTGCCCAACATCGACATGCTGGTCGACACCACGACAAATTTCAAAGTAAAGTCCATTATGGACGGGTTTGCTGGATACAATCAGATCAAGATGTCCGAGGAAGATCAGGTCAAGATTGCTTTCACCACTTTGTGAGGGACATACTGTTACACGGTCATGTCGTTTGGTTTAAAGAACGCTGGGGCTACTTATCAACAGGCTGCAACTGCTGTCTTCCATGACATGATTCACAAAGAAATTGAAGTGTATGTCGACGACATGATCATCCACTCCAAAGGTTCAGACATGCAGCACATGACAGATTTGAGAAAGTTCTTCAACAGATTCAAAAAGCACTCCATGAGATTGAACCCTGTAAAGTGCACCTTCGGCGTCAAGCGAGGCAAAGTAATGGGGTAAATGGTTACAGAGAGAGGCATCGAAGCAGATCCTAAGAAAATCAAGGCCATCATCGACATGAAGCCTTCGCAGAGATTGACAGAAGTGAAAAGTTTCGTGGGAAGACTTCAATACATCAGCCGCTTCATCAACCAGTTGACATCTCTCTGCGAGCCAATGTTCAAGCTAATGAAGAAAAATGCCGACATCAAATGGGACTCCGAATGCCAGACAGCCTTCGAGAAAATTAAGACATACTTGGTGAATCCCCCAATCCTGTGCCCGCCACATGAAGATAAGCCACTCCTCCTGTACCTGAAAGTGACAGACATGTCAATTGGGGCTATGCTGGCGCAAGAACAGAAAGACTCTAGAGTTAACCATGCAATCTACTTCGTGAGCCGAAAGCTTCAGGGAAGTGAACTCAGCTACTCAGCATTAGAGAAAACTTGTACCACCTTGGTATGGGTAGTCGGGAAACTAAAACACTACATGCAGTCACATTCAGTGCTCCTGATCTCCAAGATGGTCCCCGTTAGATATCTCTTCGACAAGCCATCTCTATCAATGAGATTAGCCAAGTGGTCATTCTTCCTGGCTGAATTCGATATCAAGTACATGACCAGAAAATCAACAAAGGGTCGAGTAATGGCAGATCAGCTGGCAGACTTCCCAAGCAGTGAACTCAAGGCTCCTGATCCGCAGTTTCCAGATGATGGGATTTTCTCACTCAACAGCGTAAACCGCTGGAAACTCTTCTTTGATGGGGCAGCTAACAAGAAGGGAAATGGTATTTGAATGCTCCTGGTCGATCCTAAAGATGAGCACACTCCCATAGCCATCAAACTGGATTTTGAGGCAACCAATAATGCAGCAGAATATGAAGCTTGCACAGTCGGCCTAGAAGCCACTCTTGAATACAACATCACAGAACTGGAAGTATACGAAGACTGAGCATTGATCATCAATCAAGTATCTAACAAATGGTTCTGGCCTCTAGAAGTACCATACATACATGGAGGAGCTCATTGCTCAGTTCAAGGACATCTCTTTCCACTACTTGCCAAGTGACAGGAACCTGAATGTGCGCTCGCCGAAATTTTTAATGAATAATTAGGAGTCGCCACGCCATGTTTTAAGGTACACTTTGAAAAATCTTTTTGAAAATGGAGAAAAGGGTTCGGGGGTCAGGTTACGTGTTGGGAAGAACCGAGAGTTCACCCAACACGCCTCGTTTACACGAGTCTTTCAACAAACATCCAAAAACATTCAAAGTATGTGCAAACATGTAAGACAATATGCGATAAAATGGATTTTATTGATTAAATGAGATAATTACAACTTGTGAGCCATTTGGTATGGGAGGCCACATCCCAATTACAGATCTCAAAACAGATTACAACTGGAAACAAAGGATCTCTGCAAAATGGCAAGATGTGACGCGTGACACAGAACCTGCCTAGCTAGATGTGTCGCGTGACACAGGATCCAGCCCGACAAGTTGTATCGCGCGACACAGGTTGCTCGTCTGCAGAAACCTTACAAATTGAATACAGAAGGAACAAAAATCAATCCAGATCTAATTATATCATCAATTCAACTTTGGAAATGCATAAATCAATGACTAATCGATCAAGGGGGTGTGGATATGGGAGATCCACACTCCCTTGATGATCACACCACCAATAGAAGCCAAATTACACCATGAACATGAAATTATATCAAACAGAAACAATTAAACAGAGAGATTGCGATTGGAGTTTGATAATTAAGACATGTAGAGTCTAATTACTAAAGCAAATGAGTATATGATACTTGAATTATGAAAATGACAAGATCTAAGAGAGAGAAGTAGGGAATTGGTGAGTTACCCTTGAAGATCCACGAATCCTATACCAAGTCAGGTATAGAACCCTTCAACAAGCAGCTTCTGAGATGAATTGAGCTTGGGAGGAGTGGTGGTTTGAAGATCTAAGTGGTAGTGGGTGAGTTGGATTGAATTGGAGGAGAATTGGAGAGATTTGGGTATGAGAGAGGAAGAGTTTTGTGCATTTGGATCTGTGTGTTACGCAACCAAATTGGCAGAGTAATAGTATGCAAAAGAGGGATCAAGATATGAGAGGGGTAGGGTCTTATTTATAGGCTGCTGATGATGGACAAGTTATGTCGCACGACCTTCTGCTTCTATTTTCCATGGCTCGAGATGTCGCACGACCAAGCAAGCCAATAACCGTTTCTGGCGCCAAAACCTGGATCTGGAACATTCCAAGTTAATTCCCAATAGGTCCAAGCTGAATAATACCTTATAGGTCCTTTTTCCTGAGAAAAATACTTAAAAGTACTTCCTTGGCAAGAAACTTATAAAAAGTTTTCGGAAGTCTCGAAATGGATCGGGAATTTACCAAAATGACCCTAGTGCAATTTTATCACATTAAAATGCACCTATGAAGGGTCGCGAATTGGATTGCAGAGCCTATCGGCAACGTCCCTTATGGAAGAAGTGAGGTTGTCGATAAAAAAGGAACCCAAGTCCAATGAGCGGCTGATGGGCTGGATGGCTGGACCTTTTTGGAAAGGATTCCTACGTATCCCTAGGAGGGAATCAAGTCAGATCGTAGTTTGAAATTTGACTATGCGGTAGTCACCCGAAAATTTTACTATGCGGTAGTCACCCAAAACTTTGACTATGCGATAGTCACCCGAAACTTTGACTATGCGGTAGTCACCCGAAACTTTGACTATGCGGTAGTTACCCGAAACATTGCTTTTAAGGGACACATAGGAAAATGCCAGGGACAACAATGGTTGAGATATGCTTTCATACATGTACTGTGCTTACCTATAGGGATAGATGTAGCTGCCGGAGGGTCTTAGGCTACAATTGCTGATGTTGATTGGAGGGTTGTAGCTGTCGGAGGGTCTTAAACTAAAATTTCTGAGGATCGTGGCTGCCGGAGGGACTTAGACCACTGTTGCTGCGAAGTTGTGAAAAAACTGTAGCTGTCAAGGGACTTAGGCTACTGTTTGTTAATGAAGAAAGGTAGCTGCTAGGGGACTTAGGCTACTATTTTTTGATTATGAAAGGTAGCTGGTTTGCCATGCGAGAGACGGTCTTTGTTGATGATTGGCTTTGGGAGCATTTGTCGGGTAGGACATGAACTTTGCTTGCTAGATTACCATGAAAAACGGATTTTGTTGACGATTTGGCGACGGGGCCAATGATCTTGACGAGCATTGCTGGGGAGACTGCTAGATTTGAATCCTTTGTCTCGCGTTTGGTTGAGGGACAGTCCTCATGATTCAATTGTGCTCAGTTGATTATTGTACCTGCGCGAGGGGGGGGGAACATGATACTCCAAACACTATATTTGACTACACTACTCTGTTAGCAAATTTTGAACAAGATTAGACTATGTTAGTTTGATTGCACGAGTCCATCTGCTCTAGGAAATGGGATGATAATTGAATGAAGGAAATATGATGGTTATATTGAATGATCGGCTTTGCCAGGCTTGTACATGAGATGATGAAACTGTATCGGATGGGTGTGTATAGTGATACATGTGGTGGAGTGAACCCTCTCCCGTGTATATATATGTGAGTATGCGTGTATGGGAGGTGTATTGCAGTAACAGCGAGCTGGAGAGTGCCCTATGAAGGTAGGCTTGCAGCAACTTTGCTGGTGTTTGATATTGGCCAGATGTGTCCCCCGACATGCCATGCTAGCCTGGCAAGTTGTGTCGCACGACCAGAGGAGGCTCGTAATAGGCCTTTTTAAATCAGCTAAAATTCATTTGCAGACACTGCCTTTTCAGAGGAAGAATCCCAGCAGCCCAAGTTTTGAGAGACAAGCGATTTCTTTGACAAAGATTGAAACTTTCAAACACAATGGAGCATTATAACGAAGAAGTAACTTCTCGGGAGCATCAATTTCACCAAGACTTCGTTGAAATTTCGCGATTTCACCAAAAGCAACATAGACAACTCATTGATAAGCGGTATAGCATGCCATGCATTTGGCCTTTGAAAGACTGGAGGATTGATTGGGATTTGCTTCGGGCTGCTTCATGTTTTTGGGACTCGGAGTGACATGTATTCACCTTGTCATATAATGATTTGATGCCAACCATGGAGGATTTCAGAGCATTGACAGGCCTGAGTGAGGCAAAGACTGTAGCATTTCCCCGAGATGGACGGTCGATTACGGAGCAGTTATCAGACTTCCTGGGCTTGCCAGCAGACCAGGTAGTACCCATGATCCTTGATGATAGGATTATAGACTTGACTCGGATGGCCAGGTTGCGCCTTTCCAGTCCTGAGTTGTTCGATCTTTCTACATATTTGGACATATTTATACTGTTTACCCTTTCGGCTTACTATTTCTGTTGGTACATCGGAGTCTGCTTGGGTGCGTTGCTGGAGATTGTCATACAACTCAGGGGTGACCGAGGGGTGGACCTTCATCAAATCCAGTATGGACAAGGAGAGATGGACATTGTACCGTTGCTGCTGGCCGAGACCTACCATGGCATTGATAGGCTGGCAGGAGGATCTAATTTCATGGGTGCAGGCAGCCCCAGTTTGTTATCCTTATGGCTTTCTGAGAGGTTGCACTTGATTGGGCCATTACCAGAGGGTCGACAACGATGGACATTGTACCGTTGCTCCTGGCTGAGCTTTTGGATTTCGGCGTGGGGGCTACAGACCATGAGAGACATTCAAGATGGGTCAGTGGTAGTCAGGCTGCCAGGGTTGCATGTATCTTCCTTCTGTATCCCATCATTAGTGAGTAGGCAGTACAGGTACCCGCAGTAGATTGTCCGGGCTTTGAGAGAGAGACTAATGACTGATGTTGTTCCGATGGACATGGTCGAGCCCCAGACTATACAGTTTTTCAGCAGATCCTTTCTGGAAGGCTTCCTTCCCACACGGACGCTCCTTCGATAGGCCAGAGGGATTACATTCTTGACCACAGAGTATCTGATTTGGTATGAGGAGCAGCGGGGTCCTGTGCAGTTGACGATAGAGGCTCGCCGTCGGGAATACCTTGGAGCAGACTACCTGACTAGTCGATCTTTCAGAGATATAGAAGCCCAGGGGAACCCAGATAATGTCACTGGTGATGTTGTGGAGGACTATCGGAGGCAAGAGCTTCGGAGGGCTGCTATGAGAGATGATCCCAAGGTGATAGCTCGTAGAGAGGCCTTGAGGCAAGAGAGGATTGCTAGAGCAGCTTTGAGAGAGACTGGTCTGATCGATCCGCCGGCTCATGTTATACCCGAGCTAGGACGAGCTCAAACCAACTTTTTTGACATTCCTAGGCCAAGGACCTCCTGGGGATCGAGGAAAAGAAAGAGTAGAGACGCAAGTTCGGGAGCGGGAACGAACTCCTAGCCGCTTTGTTTGAGAGATATGAGACACTTTATTTGTACTTTTGAGAAAGATTATTGTATGGAACATGAGTATCCCTTAATCGCTTATTGCAGACACAAATAGATGTTTTAGAATTTTGAAAATTTATTGCTTTTATTTGCAGCAAGTTATATGAGTCGAAAGCAGGCCGTGCTTGAACTCATCAAAAAGAATATTAACTTATAATGAATCTTTGAAAAGCTTTGGAGCTGTAATCAAGACAGATTTTGGTAAATTGAAAGCACCATTTATTTTGACAATATCTGGGATTGCAGCATTTTAGATCGAACCACAAGTGGTTGCCTATATTCCCCTTTTACAAAGAGAACTAAGGGGCTCATGTCTCCGTAGTTCTACTCAATTAACTTTGCGTTTAAGAAAGGGGAGATAGAAGAGGGACATGGTGCAACCCTGTTTTTTAACTAGACTGCCCATTTTTAGGGTTTTCAGTCTAGTTGGGTATATTCTTTTAGCACCAGGCTCGTCCCTTATTTTTGCATGGACTGCCTTTTGAGAGGTTTTCAGTCTCATCTGGGACAATTTTATTGCGCCTTTTGTTTTTTATTTCTTTTTTAGTTTTTATTATTTTTTTCTCTTTTCTTTTTTTTATACAGAGGGGGAAGACTCGATCAAATGTAATACCGCCGCAAATTGTCGCCGTTGACGGGGTGCAGGAACGGGTTGCCATCCAAATCTGTTAGCTGCATAGCTCCTCCGGAGAAAATTTTCTTTACCAAAAATGGTCCAACCCAGACAGGAGCCCATTTGCCCAACGCACTGCTTTGATTTAATGGTTTTATCTTGAGGACTAGGTCGCCAACCTTGATATCCCGAGGTTTCACCTTTTTGTCGAAAGCACGAGCCATTCTTTTCTGATACGCCCGATTATGCTCCATAGCCTTTAATCTGCGCTCATCCAATAGAGCCAACTCATTGTATCAGCTTTGGAGCCAGTCGATCTCATTGACTTAATTCTCAAGTAATACCCTGAGGGATGGGATCTCTAGCTCAATGGGCATGACAGCCTCCATTCCATAAGTTAGGGCGTATGGAGTTGCACCGGTAGCAGTCCGAATTGAAGTGCGGTAGCCCCACAAGGCTAGCTGAAGTTTCTCCGGCCAATCCCATCCTCGCTCTGCCATTTTCTTGATAATTTGCTCAAGGTTTTTGTTGGCAGCCTCAACAGCACCGTTGGTCTGCGGCCTATACGGCGATGATTTAAGGCGCTTAACCCTGTACTTGGTGAGCAGCCGATCGGTCTCTCCTTTAAAATGGGATCCGTTAACAGAGATGATTTCATTTGGGACTCCATAGCGGCAAAAGATTTGTTCTTTTATGAAGCGAGCAACTTTCATAGCAGTAAGCACTTTGTAAGACGCACCTTCCACCCATTTCGTGAAGTAATCTAATGCGACCAAAACAAATGAATGTCCGCTGCTTCCGAATGGAGTTATCTTCCCGATGACGTCAATTCCCAACGTTGCAAAGGGTCAGGGAGTTGTCATACAATACAGATCATGAGGAGGGATATGGTTTAAATTGGAGAAACGCTGACATTTGACACAAGTCCGCACAAATTGGATGCAATCCGTCTCCATTGTGATCCAGAAGTAACCCAGTCTGATGATGATGTGCATAAGGGATCGAGCATTCATATGCGGTCCGCATGCACCGTTATGAACGTCTTCAATTACCCTCTGAGCTCTCTCTTTACTGATGCAGAGCAGGAGTGGGCAACCTTCCCTTTTCTTCCATAACTCATCACCGAGTATGACATACTGTGCTGATAACCTTTTCAGAGCTTGCAGACTCTTGGCCCGAACACCCTTTAGGTCACCTTCTTTGTCAACAGGGAAGGAAGCTTCACCATGCTTGAGGTATTGAAAGATCTGGCTGTACCACGGCTCATCGACGGTTTCAAGCTCGATTTCACAACAATATGCCAGATTCTCTCGCCTCCCGACTCTGAATGGCTTGATTGACTTACCTTCTGGTATTTCCACCAAAGAAGCCAGAGTAGCTAATGCATCAGTGAATCTGTTCTTATCTCGCGGCAGGAACTGGAATGACACTTCCTTAAACTGACCAACAAGCTCTGCAATATAAGAATGGTACTTCTGGAGATAGGGATCCATCGTTTTCCATCTATTGGCAGCTTGGTTGATTATCAGCTGAGAATCGCCAAACACTTCCAACTTGTCAACATTCGGCTCAAGGGCAGCCTCAAGACCAACTATGCATGCTTCATACTCGGCAGCGTTGTTGGTAACTGAGAAGTTTAGTTTGATGGCGATGGGGGTGTTGTAAGTACCCAAATCTGGCTCATGCCTTCCGGTTAATTTTCCGGCAATTCCCCGGACTTTCCTAAAGTCCGGGAGTAATTCCGGAACTGTTTCGAACCTTCCGAGGAATGAAGGGACTGATTTAAATTAAAAGGGCACGTTTTCCTTAATATGGAAAACCTTCTAGAAGTGCCACCTTGCATGATTCTAGAAACATGCTGAGTCATACAAGATAATGCCGCACGGCTGCATTAGGAGGGAACTCCTAGCCGCACGGCCTCATTAGCCTTATCCAGACTGCCTATAAATAGAGCACTCCTCTGCCCATTTTAGGAGGAGGAAAAAAAAACAACAACATACCATATTCAGCACCAAAAGCTCTGTTCAAGCCCTACTGCGAAAATCCAAGAAGTTGAAGAGTGCCAAGAAGCCACCTCCCTCCTCCTTGAAGCCTTCCAAGTTGGTCCATCCACTAGGCAAGATCCAAAGAAGAAGACGTCACCACCATTGGTAACCTCTCACCCCTTTACCATGCATTATGCTTGTTTATGTGATATAATTGCTCCTTGCATTCATATATTGCTATTATCTTGCTTGGGACTTGGTATTTGTTATTAAAGATCCTATCTTTATTCATATAAATCATACCCCCTCCCCCTTTGCATCCTTTGCATGAAATAAGCATCCTTTGCCCATAAAAATATAATCTTTTGCATTAAAGGTGCATCCTTTGCACCTAAAAGTCCCTTTTTTACATAAAAATGATATCTTTATGCATCATTTGCATATAAAAATATAATCTTTATATTCAAATTGCATCCTTTGCACCCTAAAACTCATTTTCACACATAAAAATGCATCCTATGCATTAAAGATCATTTCTTTGCATCAAAGATGCATCCTTTGCCTAAAAATGCTATTTTCCTATTAAAAAAATGCATCCTTTGCATAAAAATCCTTTCTTTACATCAAAAGCATCATTTGCAAATCAAAAGCATCCTTTGCACCAAAAAATGTCATCTTTTCACTAAAAATGTCATTTTTAACATGCATCCCCCATGTCCCCATTAGCAACCTTCGAAATGGACCGGTGTAAAGATCCTATCTTTACATCGTTTCTTCCATTAAAGGTGCCACAATCTCTTTAGAAAGGGATAAACCATAAACCTATATCTCCGATTATCGCTTGAGACGAGCATGATAGATCCCATATAAGCTCAATCGTCTCAAGGCGTAGGATTGATGGGCTAAGGACGCTCCTTTTCTAAAGAACCCCATTTTGGACTATAAAAGAGAGTCCTTCTCTCGATCACGAAAGTCCCAAGGTCAAATAGCGATGATCACAAGTCTAAGATGAGGACGGGATCAAAGTCCCGAACACATAAAAATCCAAGGAATCCCGAGCGACAACCAATTAAATGGTTTGTACGTCCGGAAGACCACTTGGGACATTCCCCCCCCCCCTCTCTTTTCAACACATGCAGACAAGAAAGCACGCAAGCAAGCACGAAAAATGGAATCTAGGGAGACTTGCTACGGCAAGGCACCTTGGGTGAACGACGATTCGTTCTTCCCAAGGGGTAACTTAACCCCCGAACCCTAAAATCCTTTTTTTCAAAGTTTTGAGGAAATCAAAATGGCGTGGCGACTCCGTTTTTCAAATTAAACCGAATGTTTTCAAACTCGCGTGAATCCAATCTAAAACAAAAATTAGAATTTGGGCACACATTCACAGTTTGGCGACTCTGCTAGGGAATAATCCCAAAGGAGAAAAGCTTTCATTTTCAAAATAAACGATACCCTATATATAGGTGGAAACCATTTAACCTTCCTGTATCGCTCCCTAACCCGGGGCTTGGGATAAACGGTGGTTTAACAATCCCACGTACAGGTGTCTCTTTTCGAAAAAAAAAAAAGAAAGCTTTTTTCCTTTGAGCGGGTTAGACTCCCGTCACGGATTCCAATTATCGTGCTTGCTTTCTTTGCCTTGCATTGCATCATTTGCATCTTGGAAATTGTGCATATTTTGAACAGGAAGCCTTCTCAAGGCTAAAAGGTGCCTAAAATGTTTGGGAAACAACCTGAAATTGCAAAGGAGTGGAACCTGGAAAATTGATCCATGCAGTCGTACGGCTCAATCCTCCTTGGATTCTGACCGGGCGGCCTCAGTGGCAATTCCACCAGGAAAAATTGAGGTTAATCTGGCGGCCTTGGCGGCTTGGGGCTATTCGGTTCCAAGATTGACCAGGGCTCCCGAGAAAATTTACGTGCCTTATACATTTGCATTTTCCCCGTCCCGAAAAATCATTCCTTTAAAACACATTTATGAAAATCTCTGTTTTAACTCAAAAAGGAACATTTTTAGGAGGCCGCACACTACGCGCACCTTATATATCCTGTACACTTTGCACGCACGTCCCTTTAAACCCGGGGTGGTTTTTCAGCTGCAGTCACGGACAGCCTTACAATGCTCCCGGGCGCGCACGGAATCACCCCAAACTCCCCATGGCAGCCAATGTCGACCAATGCACAGTCCGTGTCACAAGTTTCAAAAAACCGTGACTTTTGGTTGGTTTTTGGTCTAGTCCGTGTCATATAGCCCAGTTGGATATCCCCGTAAAGGTCAAAGCCTTAGTCCATAACGAAAGTCAAGATCTTTTGCTCAAACGAAACTCTGCCGAAATTCCGACAAGGAAAAATCGGTAGAATCTTGACTCCGACATTGACTTTGACCTTGACCCGCACGGAATGCGTAAGAGTCGAGACTGAGTCTGTGCCAAAAGTCCAAAGATCTTCCGCACAAGCGGAGCTCTGCCAAAATTCCGACAAAGGAAAAAATGGCAAGATCTTGACTCCGGCGTTGACTTCGACCTTGACCCGCACGGAATGCGTAAGAGTCGAGACCAAGTCCATGCCAAAAGATCTTTCGCTCAAGCGAAGCTCTGCCAAAATTCCGATGAGGAAAAATTGGCAAGATCTTGACCCGGCATTGACTTCGATCCTGACTCACGCACGGTGTATGCAACGAAGTTCAATGTGACACTGTGTCATCTGGCTTTTACCGCCCGACCCATACCTATTATCATCTCGGACATTACCGAAAAGTCAAAACGTCAATCGCGCAAGTAAAATTCTGCCGAAATTCTGTTAAGGCTGAAAGACGAGACTTTCCCGGTATTGCCTTGACTATAATTCACATCTCTCATAAATTAAAAGTTCCTATAACCCGCTAGACCCATTAGGAGTGTTCTTCTCTCTCAGTCGGTGGGATCCGCGTGCCCTATAGGACCCTCGCCGAGTACATCCACCTGGGAGGTCGAAATACGGGTGGAATACGAGGGGCTTATAGACGTAGTGATGGAACCCGGTGATCCGGGATCTAGAGTAGTTGCGAAAAGAAGGGCGGAACCCCTTTTCCAACCAAATAGAAATTAATAAAAGACAACATTTTTAAATAAAGCTGGAAGATTCTTAATTTGCATATTGCTTGAGCCTTCGGCTAAACACCTACCCGAGTCTAAACCTCTCCTATCCCTTTCCCTTGACGAGAAAGAAGTGGGTGAGAACACCGGGTCGGCGACTTGTTAGCGCGGGAATTCTCGGACAGGTTCGCGAGAATCCTCGGCTTTGTCGATCCGGAGAGTCGAGAATGGCCGATTTGACGGAGAACGATCTTGGTTTGGGTAACCGGATGACTAGGGAAGAAGAGCTATCCTTTAGCCTTGGAAAACGGTCGTAAGGCCCATGAGGAACGACAAACCATGCTCATTGATGCGCTCCAGTCGTCATGGGGTCCGGATAGTGGTAGAGCCCAGCGGTTCCCTGGTTATGGTAGAAGATGAGACTCCGAAGTAACCATCTCGGCTCCCTAGCCTATAACCAATGCCCTCCTCCATCCACATATGATCCTTTGCCAAAGACTGTCCCTTTTCAGTCCTTCCCAATGTCTCAGCCATCAGGGTCCCTTTACCCTCTCCTCCTCAGATAAGACCCAGCTTTGTTCCCTACCAACAGAGAGCAAACGCCACAGCTATCCCCGTAACGCATCCTATGCACTACCCCATGGGATTCGTTCCCTCTCCCCAGTATGGGCCGTCCCAGACAATTTCCAGGCCTCAGAATCAATCGAGTGACCTTGTCAATCTATGCCCTTCCACAGCAGATCTTCCACCCCCAACCTTGCCAACAGGATCCCACGAGGCTCCTTTTTCCTACTTCAGCAACTACGAGCCTAATTCCTATGCCTCTGGCCAGTCTCACGGAAACACAGGACCAAGCCAAGTTTACACTTACTTCCCTTCTAAAGATCCCCAAGCCATGGTACCAGCTACCACTGTGTCACCCACTGTCCTGCCACTCAAATCGATAAGCACAGCCGGAATCGAACAATCCTAAACCATCACTGACCCCAACATGACTTGGTTGATGGAACAAGTTAAGTCCATGCAAGAGAAGTTTGGAGGCGAGCACCAAAAAGGCGGCATACCGGATCACGATCCCAGCAAAATTGTCCCTCTTCCTCCAAAATTCCGAATGCACGAGATTGAAAAGTTCAATGGCACCGATTGTCCCGGACTCACATTGAAAGCTACCTTCTTGCCATGAGAGCCAAGGATTGTACACATCGTGCAAATGGCCGACCATTTTCGGTTGTCATTAAAGGGTTCGGCTCTTAGGTGGTTCTGCATGTAAAGCCGAGCTGAGCCACAGGACCGAGATCAAGGAAGCATTCTGGAAAAGTATAAGGCCAATTTGAATTGGGAAACCGGCGGGAATGACCTACAAGGCACTTTACGGCGCCCGGATGAGCCGATAAGTGAATTCTACAAGAGATGGAATTGGAAGCTTAGTGAAATGATGACCCCAGAATGAAGAGGAACAAATGGAGATCTTCCAATCTTGCTTGAAACCTCAACTAAGGGTCCAAATTGGCAATTACTATTATCACGACCTTCGGGCAATGGTAAATGCCGGCACCAAGTTTGAAAATGCCTTCAACATGGCCCCGGCCACGAGAGACGACCAACTCCTATCGCTACAAGCACCGGTTTCAAATGCCACATTTGTTACTATAAAAGGAAAAGAAACGGTTGGCGCTGTCAATTATATTCGAGAATGAGAGGGTTGGACAAAATTCAAGCCAAGTCGGCTGCGAAGCCAAGGCCTCGTTCCTATCTTTGCCGAAGATTTCGGAATGCCACTAGAAAAGGTCTTCGACGGTTTGGTAGGCTGAAGGACTCATCGGACCTTTGGAAAGCTGGAAACCAAAGAACCACTAGTGTCGGGATGGACGAAACCAAGCACTGCCGCTTTCACAAATATCATGGGCATAACACCAATGATTGCACCTACACGAAGTTCTGATCTCTCGCTGATTGAAGAAGGCAAGGCTGGAGCCGCCTCGGGGTCCCAATGTGGTCAAGAATCCTCTTCACGCTAACAATCAAGTCAACGTGATCGAGTTCGGAGAGACAAATGCGATCGGTGTTGGGAATCCAAAGATCATAGACATCCTGAAATTCAATGTTCCTTATCTTTGAATTACAAGGAAAGTGGAAAGATACGATTAATGCCGCCGCCATGGAAGGACAGTTTGGACCCATAATAGGAGCTGATTTCGTTAATGTTGTCGAGCCCGACCTCTCTTTTATGATATCGAACCGGTGACCATGGTCAAGATTACGAGAAGAAAGGCTCACTTATGAAGATTGCGAGTTTGAAGTAAAACAAGCCATGTTAATGAAAGTCTCTTTGGAACCCTTCATCACCCACGATGAGCATAATGTGTTTGTGATGGCTCTTACTACCCACGAAGATCGGTCCAACCCCCTGTTTGGGAAAAGGTGGAAAAGAAGAGTGAACAAGCCGAGAAGACTTTTGTGATGAAGAAAGCTGTCTCTCGGATGCCGAAAGTACAAGCTGGTCCTACTACCCGGAGGTACAGATGAATACGGTCAGTTCGGAAAAGAGATTGCGCCGGATCGATCGAGACATCCCCCATGGGAATGGTGTCGGCAAAGGCAATGATGGTCCACGGGATGCACAACTTTACGAAGAATGCGACAAGGCTTGCTACTCCCAGGGCAACGGCGGGAAAGAGTAAACCCGGTCCAACCCGCGTCAAACACTTGAGTCAATAAGTAGTGTAGGGTCCGAGTCGGTAGGGTCAAGAGTCGGTTGAGTCGGGAATCTTTGAATTCCGAGTCCTACGAGTCATCCGAAGGCCTCACGCACGAGGATTATGAACATGTAATCAATGTCATCTTTCCCCTTGCTTTGAATGAAATGACGGATCTTTACGAGTATCCTCTTATTGCCAACTTAACAAATGATAAATTAACTCAAAACTTAACAACGAGTTAATAATGAATCATTTGAACAAGATGCAAACACACTAAACGAACAATACATTAAAGAAATCTTTAAGCGGAGTTACGAGAAAAAGAGGAAAACCGGGCCCAAGGGCCGAGGAGGTTTTGACAAGTGTTAACTTGGAGTGCTGTCGAGGAACCTAAAGAGACACAGATTGGAAGCTTCTTCCGGGGGGTTGAAAGGGACGGCGGTTAATGCGCTCGAGAGAATACATGGACGTCTTTGCATGGTCGTACAAGGATATGCCGGGGCTAGACAGGTTCAATAGTAGAGCACGAGAATCCCTCTAGCACCGGATGCTAAGCCGGTGAAGCGAGCGAGAAAAATCAAGCCGAGAATGGTCTCTACGGGTCAAAGAAGAAATTGAGAAGCTACTTTGCGGGTAGGATTCATCGAGTCATCGAATATCCGACATGGTTGTCCAATATTGTGACCGTAACTAAGGCCGATGGGAAGGTGCGGCTCTTTGTGTAGATTTTCGGGATACGAACAAGGCCGGCCCAAAGACGATTACCCCTTGCCAAACATAGACATCTGGTGGACTCCACTTTGCCAACTACGAAGTCAAATCCTTCGTTGACGGCTTTGCGAGGCTACAACCGAGATCAAGATGGCCGAAGAAGACCAAGAAAAGACTGGCCTTCACCACACCGTGGGAACTTGCTTGCTATACGGTAATGCCATTTGGGCTTAAGAACGCCGGGGCTACTTATCGAAAGGGCGCGACCGCTCTTTTTCATGACATGATCCACAAGGAGATTGAGGTCTACGTCGACGACATGATAATCCACTCCAAAGGCGAGGATGGACGGCACTTTGTTGACTGCGAAAGTTCTTTGAGAGGTGAGACAACATTCCATGAGACTAAACCACTGCTAAATGCACCTTCGGAGTGACAAGGGGAAAAGTGCTTGGGTATATGGTCACGGAGCGAGGTATCGAAGTCGACCCCAGAAAGATCAAAGCCATTATGGACATGAGGCCACCTCAAACCCGGACGGAAGTCAAAAGCTTTATGGGCAAGCTGCGGTACATCGGCCGTTTCGTCAACCGGTTGACCACTATGTGCGAGCCCATTTTCAAGCTCATGAAGAAGAATGTAGACACGAGTGGACCGAAGAATGCCGGGATGCCTTTGACCGGATCAAGGCGTACTTAGTACATCCTCGGTACTATGCCCCCACATAGACGAAGCCTCTTACGCTCTATCTCATTTGTCACCGATACGGCGGTTGGGGCTATGCTTGCTCGGGAGAAGAAAGACTCTCGGGTAGAAAATGCCATTTACTTTGTCGGTAGGAAGGCTGCGGGGAAGTGAGCTCAATTACTCGGCATGTGAAAAGACTTGTGCGGGGTAGTGCAGGTAGTCGGTAGGCGAAGCATTATATGCGAAGCCCACCTGTGAACTTGGTCTCGAAAATGGACCCCATCAAGTACATCTTTGATAAGCCTTCCCTCTCGATGCGTCTAGCAAAATGGTCCTTCTTCTTGGTGAATACGACATCAACTACGTGACCGAGAAAGGCCATCAAGGGTCAAGCATTGTCGAGACCATCGGCAAATTTTCCCGGTAATGAGGACCGTGGGCACAGAACCCCAATTCCCGAGATGAAGGGATCTTTGTAGTCGAGCACGAGAACCGATGGCGGCTTTTCTTTGATGGAGCCGCTAACAAAAGAGGAAATGGCGTAGGGATGCTCTTGGTTGACCCGAAAGATGAGCACACGCCCATAGCCCTTAAGTTGAACTTCCACGCCACGAACAATGTTGCCGAGTACGAAGCACTGCATTCTTTGGTTTAGAAAGCTGCCTTAGAAAGGAATGTCAAGGAGCTCGAAGTTTATGGAGACTCGGCCACGATCATCAACCGGGTCTCCAACAAATGGAAAGGCTGTGGACCCTAATCTTCGGCGGTATCATGCCCGTATGGAGGAGTTATTTGGACGGTTCGGAGAAGTGACTTTCCACTACTTGCCAAGGGAAAAGAACAGATTCGCGAGATGCCCTAGCTACTCTAGCCTCCTGGTAGAGATCCCGAGGGAAAAGCCATAAAACCCTTCGAGTGGGTAGAAGAGAAGCCCGGCTTTCTGTTGTGAAGTAGACTTGGGACTGAGCCTATCAAGGAACCACAGTACAATCAAATTTACCGGTTCCTCAAAGATGGAGAGTCGGCTTTCGGAGACGAAGAAGGTAGACCAAAAGAAGGTGTCAAAGCCAAGAGCTTGCAAGCCACGAAAAGGTTGGCCTCCCATTATGTCATTTTAGGAGGCAACTTTGTACAAGAAGCGGTACCAAGGACCACTCCTCTTGTGCGTCACTCAAGAAAGGGCCGGAAGAGTTGATGACCGAAGTCCACAATGGTCCACTGCGGTCCTCATATGAATGCTAGAGCCACGATGCAAGTGATCCTCGAGAATGGGTTACTATTGGATTTCCATGGAGACGGTGTGTCCGGCATGTCGAAGCGTGTGACAAATGCCAACGGTTTGCCAACCTCAACCATCTCCCGCCTCATGACACATGCTTTGCATGACGACTCCTTGGCCGTTTGCAACTTGGGGTATTGACGTGATAGGGAAGATAGCCCCGGCGGAAGCAATGTGCATGAATTCGTGTTAGTCGCAGTCGACTACTTCACCTAGTAGCTAGAGGCCAAGTCCTACAAGGTCCTCACTTCCAAGAAGGTGGCCCGGTTTATCAAGGAAAACATAATGTGTAGATATGGGGTGCCCAATGAGATCATTTCGATAATGGGTCGCACTTTGAAGGAGGCTGCGATAGGTTCTTGTCGAGAATTCAGAATCACTCGCCACAAGTCATCCCCATACGGACCTCGGACTAACGGAGCCGTGGAAGGCTGCTAATAAGACGCTCGAACGGATCATCGGAAAATGGCCACCCGTGGTCGTGATTGGCCAAAGCTGCACTGGCACTGCAGGGCTACTGAAGCGTCTGTCGGAAACGGCCACGGGAGAAACTCCTTTTGCCTAACCTACGGGATGGAAGCGGTGTTACCGGTGGAGTTGGAAATCCCGTCATTAAGGGTCCTCACTGGAAAACGGTGTCAACGAAGTAGAATGGCTACGTAGCCGGCATGATGAGTTGGCCTGCTCGATGAAAGAAGGCTAAAAGCCATGGAGCACACCGAGCCTACCGAGGCGAATGGCTAGAGCATTTGACAAAAGGTCAAGGCCGGGGACATCAAAGAGGGTGACTTAGTGCTGAAAGTGAAGCCCCCTACCTGGGAACCCGTTTGGATCGGCCCGTATGTGGTGCAGAAGATACTATCGGGAGGAGCCATGAAACTTGCAGACCTGGACGGCAATCCCTTTGTCCACCCAGTCAACGGTGATAAGCTCCGAAGGTACTATGTCTAAAAATAAAAAAAAAATATAAAAAAAAAAAAGAAGAAGAAAATCTTAGTGCAAAAAGAGTAATACCTAGCTAGGCTGAAAACCCAAAAAAGGCGGTCTAGGCAAAAAACAGGGTTGCACATATAAAAAAAAAAAAAACAATCTTAGTGCAAAAAGAGTAATGCCCAGCTAGGCTGAAAACCCAAAAAGGGCGGTCTAGGCAAAAAACGAGTGCACATAAAAAAAAAAAAGTTCATCGAATGAACTACGAAGACTGAGCCCCTTAGTCTTTCTTGTAAAAGGGGAACGTAGGCAGCCATTTATGGTTCGGTCTAAACAATAAAAAGGGCGATTAAGTCTCCATGAAATGCGTCCTAAACAATAATAAAGGATATTCAAGTTTTCATAAAACGGGTCCTAATCAATAAGACATCTGAAATTTCCATGAAATTGTGTCTTGATTAATTTCTAAGATAATATCTCTTGTTCATTACAAGTTAAAAACTTCTTGATGAGTTCAAGCACGGTCTACTCTTGACTCTGCTAACTTTGCTACAAAGATCTAAAATACAATAAAATGCCTAATAAACTACGTGTTTGCAAAAATGGCAATAAGGGAATCCTAAGAAAAGATGCGTCGGTCGTCATTCTTGAGTCTTCTTTGGTCTTCTTCCCTTTACCTCGATCCCGTCGAGTCTTCTTTCTCTTTTTCTCCAAGATGTTGGTCTCCCTCATCCCGATCTCCGGTATCCTCACTGGAGCCTCCATCAAACCGGTGTCAATAAGTGCCCTCTCTACCCGGGCACGAGTCCGCACTTCCTCCCTCTGAGCCTCAGTCAAGGGAGCGACTTCAGAAAGCCTCTTATATCGAGCCTCCATATCTTTGATAAGGTCACCCAGGCGGTTATGGTGACTCGCCTTAGCTTCGATCTCCTCGAGTCTGCTCGAGTCACCGTCGGCCCCCAAATAAAGCTGACGCCTCTCTCCCAATATGACTGAGTCGCTCCCATCTCCCTCTCGTACCAATCCAAGTAGACCGTAGTCAAGATGGTACTCTTCACTGCTCTGAGGATAGCCACTGGGTGGGAAAGCGGTGCATACGTCCAAGCCCTCGAGAAGAATGAGAAGGCTGGCCGGATCCCTCATATCTAATGGCACCACCTCCATGGTACGGATGTCCTCCCAATCGCCCAGCGGCTCTGTAAGGCCCGAACTGCTGGATACCAAGCGGGGGTATGTAGAAGGATGACCGGCGAGAACCACGGAACCCTCACTATATAGGACTCTGAAATGTCCTCTGATGCAACCTCCGGTGAGGTACCCACCGTGAATATCCGAAGTGGATAACCTAGCCATCATCGGCTCCCGGTCACCACAGTCCTGCTGTCGAGGTAAACCCCTCAGGAAATCACCCAAGGGCACTGAGTCGGCAAAGCCCCTGGCAAAGCCCTGAGCCTCTCCTGCAGCCACAAAGTCAACACGACCGGACTCCCAGACCTCATGAAATGTTCTCCTCTAGCCATCCTATCGATGCCATGCAGAGTCTCACCCAGAACCAATGGGACAATGTCCTTCCCAGCCCTGCAATCCCTAACCATGTCAAAGAGACCACCATGACAGATCCCCACGGACTCAGCGGTGAATAGAGAAGAGAATATGCAGAGGATAAATGCATCCATAGCCACCGTGGTCGTAGCCCTATCCGGAGACCCGAACCTGCCCGGGATATCGAAGGTCAATCACATCCAGGAGCTATCATCATCCCCTCAGCCTCTCCCAGAGATATGTGCAGAAAAGATGCCAACTTTGCCGCCACCGGCACATCTTCGATCAAAGGAATCGATATAGCCTCAATTTCTGGACCCCCAATCAAGGCTCGGAAGTCTTCATAGGTTGGGACAATCTCATTGTAAGAAAAGCAGTAAACGTGTCTCCGGACGTCCCAAAACCTTCTTTCTTTGCTCTCAAAAGGTCCCAATCGGGCGGGAGATCCCTCAAATGCCATAAAGATTTGATCTTGAAAGAAGAATCAAACAGACCCTTGTGAGATTGAAAGTTATATCTCACCCAAGATTGAAGATCGGACAGAAAGCGGTCTCTTTTCCCCCTTTGCAATCTAACGGGCTTCTCCATTGCAAAATGATCAAAGTTGATGTCTTTAGGTTAAATATGTGCTCTGGGAACAGTTGGGACAAGTCTAGAGTGAAAATGATATGAAATGGCCAAGCCTTGATTTTATTCTAAAAATAACCGGTCCGAGACAGAGCGTGAGCCGCACGGCTTCATTTGCTCTCGAGGTCTGACCGCACGGCTTCATTAGCACGATGTGAAAAAAATCTGCAGCAACCAAGTTGCTGCCCAAAGGAGTTTTCACCCCACTTTTCCAACAAAAACCTGTACAAAAACATATCCAAACACTAAACATGCGGTTATGTGTCATCACAAATCATTTTGGCCCGGTTTCGGCCCCAATTCCAAGCAAAAAAGCGCCCGAGGCTCAAGTAATATGTAAATTCATAAAGCATAAATTTAAAAAGCAAATAAAACATTAGTACATTGTTTTCACCCCATCGGCGCCCAAATAAAACAAAAAAATAAACAAGTTGTGCATAAAATTGTTCATTGTTTGATTTTCCTCCTAAATCGATTCTAGAGACCTCCTAGGCCTCCGATTCCTCCTCATCACTACTCAGCTCATAAAGGCTCGCCTCTCTCATCATGTCCTCACTGTCGCTCACATCAGAAAGATGAACATTCACATGTTCATATTCAGCCAGATGATCCAGGATGCCGACATTAGGTCCCCGTTCCCGAGGCATGGCACTAGAGGAGTACTCTGAAGCCGATGAGGTGGATGCCGTGCCCCCTACATGCCTCCTTTTGCGCACAGGCTCCTGCACATTCGCTGCAGCCTTCGAAGCGCAAGCCAGCTTCTTCAAAAGGGACCAGCATACATCTTTCCAGCCCCTATTCTGCCTGACCAAGCCATCGTAAGTGCGAGCTGGAACTGAGAAAAAGAGAAGAAAATCTCAGAAAATCTTGAAATTGCAAAAAGCAAAGAAGTCTAAAAAAAAAAGAAGGGAAAAGACCCTAAAGTGTACTTACAGTGTTGTCCGGTGGTAGAGTATCTTGGGGCTCCCTAGTGTCGGGGACGGAGTATCTGAACCTCCTCGGTACCCCATTGACTACATAAGAGAGATGGGCGGGAGGCATCGGCGGGTCGGTAGGCTCGGCCTCCCCCATCCACAGTGACGGCCCGGCTTCACTAGCACGTGGCGTCCTCGGTCATTGCTCCACAAAAGTAGCATAAGGGGTAGCCATGTCAAAATACTCCTCATTTGCTACGCACACTTTGATATCTCTCTATGTCATCCGCCGACCAATCCAGGCTGCGGCATCCGTCTTTGGAGGATCATGGAGGGTAATGGCATCCAATGGAGGGATATGGCCATGTTTCCTAGAGAAGCGGTCCCCCAGATAGATGACATCACATGTCAGCCCGGTCAACCATCGCCTCTGCCTCGTCGCCTCCACGGCCTCTCCTAGCAAAATCTCTGGATACCTCCCCCAAGGGTAAAAGTCCACTCCGTCGTGCCCATCCCTGTTGATGACTGGCCTCACCATCTTGTAGTCAAAGGTGATCCGGGTCTTCCCGGTGAACTTATCCCTCGCATCTCCCCTCCCGCGGCTCATAGCGGGAAAGATGGTAGCATCGCTCTGTTGGTTCCACGGAAAGAACCTGATCACCTCGCAAAACCAGACCTGCATGTTCAAAACATCAAAAAGGTCATTTTCACTCATAAAAGTCTCAAAGACAGAAAGTAAAAGAGAGAAAAGAAAGCGAGACTACCTCAAGAGAAAAAGAGAAGCAATCCATCGAAGCAACCCTATTTCGGCTGTACAGATCCAGGGAAAAGTAAAGCTTCGCCAATCCGGCCTCGCCCCAGGAGACTGTCCCAATCCCATCTACATCCTCCAAGGAGTCGAGAATGCAAGTCATAGCCAGCGTCCCAGAATTGGCAAAAATGGTGACTGACAACATCAACCACACAAAAGCCCTCGCAAGGCGGGAGGCGATCACCTCATTAGCGGCAAATTCACTGCATGCGGTTACGGGTGCCACCTCGACATTCCTAGTCTCCATCCCGAGACCCTTAGGAATAAGCTCAAACCCAACCAAAGCTCTAAACTCCTCCACCGTAATATGGTTCCTCCAGGTCACAGGCCTCCCGGTGAACTGCAGGCCAGTGATAGTAGTGAAATCTGCAGGTGTCACTGTCAGCTCCCCCAGCTAAGATGAAAGCTGTGGGTGGTGTCCCACGGAACTCGAGAGGGCTGGATCAAGCCCTTGCTCTTCGAGGTAATGTGAATACCTCTGCCGATAGCCTCAATAAATAAATCCAGGCCGGTAGCCCTCACTAGCTGCTTGGGGTTCACCCCATCCTTCTCAAAATCAGGCATCCTCTGCCACAGCCTCACTGCAATCTCGGAAGGCCCCCTAGACTTGTTCTCATGTAGACAAGCACAGCAAAAGAAACGTATCAGTCCTTCACCTCATTTCAAAAGCATGCATATATTCAAAAGTGCACATGTTTTCAAAAGAAAAGCATTCAATAAAATTTTTCTAGCATCCTTTGCATGAAAAACGTGTCTTTCATCACTTGAAACACATCATGTCAAGCACATTGCTATTCTTAGCATAAAATCACAATTTTCAAAATTATTTGCACATAAGCATTAATTTTTTCTCAAAAATGGCATGCATGAATCCTTTTCATCATCCAAAATCCCGTTTTAGCATCCATGATCAAAATTTGACCTAGTTCTAGCACATGCAAGGACTCCGTCACATCTTAGACAATTATTTTCCCAATTTATTTTCAAAAATGGGTCATTCTCATTATTTCTTAAGAAAATTGCACATGCATGATCGTTAATCTTCTTAGCCTCATAGGTTAATCATTAATATTTCAAAATCATCATCAAAAATCCTAGGAAAATTCGAGAAATTCCTAAAACTCGAGTCAAGCCCTAGAATCAATCAAAATTCAATCAAAATCGACGGAATTGAGCAAATTAAGAATGCTTACCCCAACCGATTGAGGATTCGTCGATTTGTGCTCCCTCCTACCCGGATAGAGCTCCGATGGAGGCGTAAGGAAGTCATACTTCCTCTCCGTGCGGACGAGCTCTTTCCTCCTCCTTCGAGCGGCCTCGGAGATGTTCCTTCTTGCTTGCCTTGGCATAGGATTCCCCTCCGGATCCATCTTAATCAATAGAAGCAAGGGAATTGAAGGATTTTGAAGAAATTCTCTCCCTCCTCTCTCTCTTCCTCGGCAGTAGATGGGCGGCAACAATGCCCAATGCCCGTTCAAATCTGTTTTAAATAATCTGGAAAAATCAGACTTCTAGCCGTACGGCTTCTTTTGCCCCCGTCTCACGCCGGGCGGCTTCTTTCGCCCTGAGCAGAAATTACAATTTTGCCCCTGGACTTCCCACTTGGACATATAATTCCTGTTATCCTTTAACTAGGATAACTTCGTTTTCCAAAGGATATCCGTTATCTCCTAAGCAAATAGACTTTCCTCCTCAGTCGCCTCCGTTACTTCCGTTATAACGGAATGACGCTAGGTGACAACCTCCGAATTGTCAGAACTCTAAACTTAAGCTACCTCTATCACGAATAGAAGTACGCTCAAGTTCTCCAAACTTAAGCTACCTCTATCACGAGTTGAGAAGTACGCTCAAGTTCTCCAAACTTAAGCTACCTCTATCACGAATAGAGAAGTACGCTCAAGTTCTCCAAACTTAAGCTACCTCTATCACGAATAGAGAAGTACGCTCAAGTTCTCCAAACTTAAGCTACCTCTATCACGGATTGAGAAGTGCGCTCAAGTTTTCCAAACTTCGGCTACCTCTATCTCCTCGATAGTGACGTAAGCTTTAGTCACCTCGGGTGACAACCTCCATTAATTGTCAAAACCTCAAGGATCCTAGACATCGTTCCTAACTATCTAGTGATGCTTGAACTACGATCCGGCTTGATTCCTCTGGGATACGTAGGTAGCCTTTCATAAAAGGTCCGGCCATCCGACCGCAGTGGTCACCCTTTTCCATCATCGCTCCTCAGTGGTGAGGCAGCCTTTCATAACGGTCCAGCCATCAGACCACATTGGTCACCCCTTTGTCATTCATCACTCCTCAGTGGTGAAGTAGCCCCTCATAGAGGTCCAGATATCCGACCACATTGGTCACTTCTAGCATATCCCCAGTAGGATCAATCGCCTGACCTCCAAGGTCACTTTCTCTTCTATTTTCCCAGCAAGAGACCAGTTTCTCTCCGCCATTCCCCTGCGGATCTTTTCTGAACTACGGCCTGGCTTGATTCCTCCGGGATACGTAGGTAGCCTTCCAAAGGTTCAGCCACTCGATCACCTTGGTCACCTAATCCGTCTCGGCATTCGCCAGATCGGATCCTTTTCTATCGACAACCCCACTCGCCCTGCAAGTGACATTGCCGAGGGCTTACGTAAGTACCCAAATCGGCTCATGCCTTCGGTTAAGTTTTCCGGCAATTTCCCGGACTTTCCTAAAGTCAGGGAATAGTCGAGCTGTTCCGAACCTTCCGAGGAATGAAGGGACTGATTTAAATTAAAAGGGCACGTTTTCCTTAATATGGAAAACCTTCTAGAAGTGCCACCTTGCATGATTCTAGAAACATGATGAGTCATACAGGATAATGCCGCACGGCTGCATTAGGAGGGAACTCCTAGCCGCACGGCCTCATTAGCCTTATCCAGACTGCCTATAAATAGAGCCCTCCTCTACCCATTTTAGGAGGAGGAAAAAAAACCAACAACATACCATATTCAGCACCAAAAGCTCTGTTCAAGCCCTGTTGCGAAAATCCAAGAAGTTGAAGAGTGCCAAGAAGCCACCTCCCTCCTCCTTGAAGCCTTCCAAGTTGGTCCATCCACTAGGCAAGATCCAAAGAAGAAGAGGTCACCACCATTGGTAACCTCTCACCCCTTTACCTTGCATTATGCTTGTTTATGTGATATAATTGCTCCTTGCATTCATATATTGCTATTATCTTGCTTGGGACTTGGTATTTGTTATTAAAGATCCTATCTTTATTCATATAAATCATACCCCCTCCCCCTTTGCATCCTTTGCATGAAATAAGCATCCTTTGCCCATAAAAATATAATCTTTTGCATTAAAGGTGCATCCTTTGCACCTAAAAGTCCCTTTTTTACATAAAAATGATATCTTTATGCATCCTTTGCATATAAAAATATAATCTTTATATTCAAATTGCATCCTTTGCACCCTAAAACTCATTTTCACACATAAAAATGCATCTTTTGCATTAAAGATCATTTCTTTGCATCAAAGATGCATCCTTTGCCTAAAAATGCTATTTTCCTATAAAAAAAAATGCATCCTTTGCATAAAAATCCTTTCTTTACATCAAAAGCATCATTTGCAAATCAAAAGCATCCTTTGCACCCAAAAATGTCATCTTTTCACTAAAAATGTCATTTTTAACATGCATCCCCCATGTCCCCATTAGCAACCTTCGGAATGGACCGGTGTAAAGATCCTATCTTTACATCGTTTCTTCCATTAAAGGTGCCACAATCTCTTTAGAAAGGGATAAACCTTAAACCTATATCTCCGGTTATCGCTTGAGACGAGCATGATAGCTCCCATATAAGCTCAATCGTCTCAAGGCGTAGGATTAATGGGCTAAGGATGCTCCTTTTCTAAAGAACCCCATTTTGGACTATAAAAGAGAGTCCTTCTCTCGATCACGCAAGTCCCAAGGTCAAATAGCGATGATCACAAGTCAAAGATGAGGACGGGATCAAAGTCCCGAACACATAAAAATCCAAGGAATCCCGAGCAACAACCAATTAAATGGTTTGTACGTCCGGAAGACCACTTGGGACATTCCCCCCCCCCTCTCTTTTCTACACATGCACACAAGAAAGCACGCAATCAAGCACGAAAAATGGAATCTAGGGAGACTTGCTACGGCAAGGCACCTTGGGTGAACGACGATCCGTTCTTCCCAAGGGGTAACTTAACCCCCGAGCCCTAAAATCCTTTTTTTCAAAGTTTTGAGGAAATCAAAATGGCGTGGCGACTCCATTTTTCAAATTAAACCGGATGTTTTCAAACTCGCGTGAATCCAATCTAAAACAAAAATTAGAATTTGGGCACACATTCACAGGTGTGCATGTCCTTCAGATCCATTAAAACCATCACAATGCCATTACCTCTTTTATTTGCTGCACCATCGAAAAATAGCTGCCATCGGTTGCCTCTTTCTACCACGAAGATTCCCTCATCAGGAAACTGAAGATCTAGCCCTCGGGCTTCAGTGCTGGGGGAGAGTCAGCCAATTGATCAGCCAGAGCTTGTCCTTTGATTGCTTTTCGGATCACATACTTGATATTGAACTCTACTAGGAAGAAAGTCAATTTTGCAAGCCTGGTGGAGATACTGCCTCTGTCACTCTGAAACAAGTACTTAATCGGGTCCATTTTGGAAACCAGATGCACTATGTGGGACACCATGTAATGCTTTAACTTTCCGAACACCCAAACCAAAGCTGCACACGTCTTCTCCAGAGCGGAATAATTCAACTCGCTTCCCTGGAATTTACGGCTAACAAAATAGATAGCATTTTCTATCTTTGAGTCTTTCTTTTCTTGCGCTAGCATGGCTCCAATGGCCGTATCTGTGACCGTCAAGTATAAAAGCAAAGTCTTGCTCCCATGAGGCGGACAAAGGATGGGAGGATTGACAAGATAAGCTTTGATCTTCTCGAAAGCTAACTGGCACTCTTCATTCCAAATTACCTCCTGGTTCTTTTTCAGCAGCTTGAATATCGGCTCGCACATAGTAGTCAGCTGGTTGACAAATCGACTGATATACTGTAGACGGCCCATAAAACCCTTTACCTCAGACACAGTCCTCGGTGGCTTCATCTCGACGATTGCCTTGACTTTTCTCGGATCTACCTCGATACCACGTTTTGTGACCATGTACCCCAAGACCTTGCCACGGATAACCCCGAAGGTGCATTTTGTTGGATTCAATCTCATGGAATGCTCCCTTAGCCTGTTGAAAAACTTACTTAGATCAATGAAGTGCTGGCCATCTGACCCCTTTGAATAAATGATCATATCATCAACATACACCTCAATCTCCTTGTGGATAATGTCATGGAACAGAGTGGTGACGACCCTTTGATAGGTAGCCCCAGCATTCTTCAATCCAAATGGCATCACTGTATAGCAGTAAGTACCCCAAGGAGTAGTAAATGCTGTCTTTCCCTAGTCTTCTTCAGCCATTTTGATCTGATTATATCCCACAAAGCCATCGACAAAAGATTTGACTTCATAATTCGCTGTTGCATCCACAAGCATGCCAATGTTTGGCAAAGGGAAGTCATCCTTGTGACTGGCCTTGTTAAGGTCTCGGAAGACTACACAAACCTGCACCTTTCCATTTGCCTTACGGACCGTCACAATATTTGCGAGCCAAGTCGGATATTCAATCACCTTAATGAAGCCCACCCACAGGAGTTTCTCAATCTCCTTCTTAACCTGTAAAGACCATTCGGGCTTGATACGTCGCAGCTTTTGCTTGATCGGCTTGGCATCTGCATCTAGGGGTATTCGGTGCTCCACAATAGACGTGTCCAATCCAGGCATATCTTTGTAAGACCAGGAAAAAACATCGAGAAACTCTTTAAGCAGCTCGATCAGGGCATCTCGCTCGGCTCCGGAGAAGAAGCTACCAATTTGTGTCTCTTTGGGCTCCTCGGCTGTTCCCAAATTCACCGTGGTCAATATCTCATCGGCAGCTTGGGCCCGGCTTTCCTTTCGGTCACAAACCTGCTTTGAATTATTATCTAAAAATTGTTCTTCTATTGTGTCTGCATTATTTTTTATTGAATCTTGCTTAATTATTTTTAAATCTTTATGCTCATTTTTAGTTAAGCGTTCAATCGTTAAATTTGCAATCAAGGGATACTCGGAAAGGTCTATTATTTCATTCAGAGCAAATGGGAAGATGCCATCTACAACACGACGATGGTCTTCAGTCGTGAGGACATCAGACCTGTCAGTGGACTCAAACTCGATTACAAGAGACTCGGGAGAATGACTCAAGACGTGGGGAGCAAATTTGGACACAGGAGGACCAGGATGAGGTTTGAGTCCAAGCTTCTCGATCATAGTCTCTCTACTGGCAACTGGTCCCTGGAAGGAAGTCCAATCCTTCAATGGCGTCTCTGCAACTGTCACCAAAGGGTCCACAACCGGCCCATTCTCAAATTCAAGCACCGCTACCACATCATCATCTGAGGAGAAATCGATCAAATCCAGGGGATCCTTAGCAACAACAACCTTCTCTGCAGGTCTCTTCACTATATGCACAACATTTCCAGACTCTGAAAGCCCCAGATCTCCAAACAAGTTTGCTAGGTCACCATCCATATCCACGGGATCGGCACCACGGATCTTGTGGACTACAGACTCATCTAAAGCAAGCTTCTCAAACTGATCAACATAGTCAGGCCCCCAAAAGTGATAACTATTCTCATACGTGGTAGTTACACCTGGCCTCCTGGGCAGACTAATAAACATCTCTTTCATTGGGTCCTGGTGTAAGTACCCAAATCTGGCTCATGCCTTCTGGTTAATTTTCCCGGCAATTTCGGTAATTTTTTCCGGCAATTCCCCAGACTTTCCTAGAGTTCCGGAACATTTCCGGAACTGTTCCAAACCACCTAAGGGGTGAAGGGACTGCTTGGAGATTAAGAAACACGTTTTTCTTAATTCAAGAAAAACCTTCTAGAAAACTGCCACCTTGCATGTTTCTAGAAGGAACTGGATGTGGCTACTTATGTCGTGCGACATACTAGGCCATGAAGACTTCTAGAAGCTTGCCACCTTGCATGTTTCTAGAAGGAAAACGGTTATGGCTTGTTATGTCGTACGACATACTAAGCCCATGCATGCAGCCTATAAATAAAGGCCTTTACCTCTCATTTTGGGCACCCCTCTTTCACCCCTCTTTCACCCCGTTCCCATCCTTATAGGAAGGGACTAATATATCTTTGCCATTGCCCCAAAGAGACCAGGTAGGTGACCTCTTTGATCCCCAATTCCAACCTGTGTCTGCAATTCCATTCCAATTCCAAAGGCAATGAAAAGTGCAGTTCAGGCTACTTATGTCACGCGACAAACCTAGCCACTTGGCTTACTAAGTCGCGCGACATAATAAGCCAACATCAGACATCAGCAGTTTGCAGTTTACTGCATTCCCCAGGGCACTCCCTGACTTGTCATTAGCTGCAAACATCAGTCATTCACTTCTCAAATGCATGAGGGAGGGTTCATTTACCCCATGTACACCCATGCATTCATCTGGAAATCCATTCAAGCCAAAAATCCATTCAAACCATTCAGTTCAAGCCATCTACCGTACCATCATTTCATAAATGCGTGCAATAAAAGGGCTGACAATGTACATACCAAAATACACCAAGTCTAAAAGAAGTGCATAGCAAAAATAACATGATATGTTTTCCCAAAAAGGGTACAATAACCAAAAAAGTCATAATAATCTAGGGGGGAAGGGGGCTACTCTGAATCATCCTCCCCATCATCTTCTCCATCATCCACTCCATCATCTTCATCCTCATCATCATCCTCAGCCTCCTCAGGCTCATCATCAGGATCGTCTGAAGGTGCCTCGTAGGCTATGGTCCCCATGCGGTAATAGTCATCAAGCTCAGTGATGACAGTAGAATCAAGCTCATAGTCTGTGGCTATCTCAGCCCCACCATCCGAGGCCCATTTGGATTCTTCATCCGAGGCCTCGGTCCACTAAAGCCCCCGCTGGTTCCCGCGTCATCAAAGTGGCTCTTCTTCTTTCTCGGCTGGCCAGGTGGGGAGATATCGATCGAACCTTGTGACCGGCACTGATTCTTCCAAAAGCTCATACCTTTCTGGAGCTTGCCAATCATGCTCACAGCGCCGGTGTAAGCCCTGTTCAAATGCCTATAAGCCTGGGCCGATACCTGTTACAAGCAGACATAATAAGTGTCAAAATGCAGTTATTGATAACAGAAAGAGATGCAAGCAATCCAAAAGACGCAAGGAGCGGTACTTACAGATCTAGAACCTCGCGGGAGCACCAGATGAGGATGAGTCTGAGACATATCAATGTGAGCTCGTCGCATACGACCGCCACCCTGGTAATCAATGAAAGTCAGGGGCAAAGGAGGTCTAGCCACATGGCCAGTCGAAGGTCCCGCACTCTGAGCACCATAAACAACCCTGGTCTGTGGGGACTGAAGATGCCTAGCCACGTACAATGTGTAATCCCCATCCCGTGTGAAGAGATGTGCCGCCATGCCTACGATCAAAGCATCTACATTCGCCAACTGGCGAGGCAGCCACATCTTAGCTGGAGGATCATCAGGGATCTGAGCATGCCTATTGGGCCCATGCTGTCTGTACATTCTCTCTCCTAAATATAGGGCATCTCCGGATAAACCCACCAGCAGCTTGCGACACTCTGTCAAGTGCGCAGCATGATCCAAATCCAGATCGCCATAACGGCCAGTCCAAGGGAATAAACTCATCCTCTGTGGAGTCCCTCTCAAGCACAATAGCGTATCATGATACGACGTCGTAATCCTGCACCTCGACCCCTCCGGTGTCACAGTGCGTCTCCGGCATTCTTCGTCCACCGTGCGAGAGCGGGAAAAGTGGTGGCGGGAAACTCATCTCGGATACGCCACGCATAACAGCCAAAATACTCGAAGGCCCAAGCCTGAAAAGGAGAAGAAGAAATCAAAACAGGAAAAATGACAGAGTGAAATGTGTAAAAGAAAAGAAGTCAAGGCGAGAGAATACCTCAAAAGCCAGGTGACAGCAGATGAAATACTTCGCCTTCCCTCTACTGAAGTCATCTAGAGCCAAGTACATCTCGGCTAAACCGGCCTCACCCCAGGACAGATCCCCCACAGCATCCCAAGCTCTCAGAAGCTCCAGCAGTGAAATCAGGGTAGTAGATGCGCTGTTAATAAACAGCATGTCAGAAAAGCCTACCCATACAAAGGCTCTCGCCAGTCTCTCGGCTCTCAGCCGGCTCTTAATAGGATCATCAACCACAATATAGTCCCTACTCTGCTCTCCAATCAAGCCGTGTAGCTCACCCAACTCATATCCATTCCCCTTCTTGATCTGGGGAACGAAACCAAGCAAACTCATAAAATCAGCATCAACAATAGGCTGGGGCTCAACTCCATGTGCAGGCTCATCTATGTAGAGCGGCTCCGCTGTAAAGGGCAATCCTGTGATGACCGCGAAATCATATGGTGTGACTGTCGTCTCACCCCAGGAAAAATGAAATGAGTGAGTGGTCTCCCACCAAAACTCTCTAAATGCCCTCACCAGATCCACACTCCTCTGAGTGTCTCCAATGGCCTTCGCCATCTCAAAGAATCGCCCTAGCCCAACAGCGTAAATCATGCCCTTAGGCGAGTATATCTGCTCCTGGCTACCCGGCAAGCTCTGCCATAGCCTACCAATCACCTCTGGAGAACCACGGGTGCGCAATCCCTGCAAGAAAACATGGCACAAGTATGAATATTTCATGCTATTTCTTGAAATCATCTCAAATGAAAATGGGTCAAAACCCATCAATAAAAAGCATGCATTTTAGCATCACACTTCCTAGTTCAATCCATGATTTCATGCAAATTCTTGACAATTCATAGCACAGTCTGGAAAATTCAGTTCGAATCAATTTCACCCAAATCAAAATTTTTTCAAAAAACCTAGGTCACTTACCACATCTTTCTTCCCGACATCTGAGGTATGTTCATCAAGTTGTGGATAGAAATCTCCTCTTTGAGCTTCCGAAAGAATTGGCCTTTGGTTCCTTTGCACCCCCTTCCGTCGAGTAGCTAACTCGGCGTGTTGAGGAGCCCTTTTGGTCGGATAGAACCTAGGAGGCATTTTCCAATTGAATCGAACTAAAGGTGTTTGATTTCTCTCAAATCTCCCTCTGATGTTTGCTCTCTCTCTCTTCTCGCTGTCTTCACCCCTCTCAATTTCAAGTCTAATTTAATTTCAAATGACGATTGTGCAAATTTTTAAATAAACTGTCCACATGGCCTATTATGTCGTACGACATACTAAGCCCCTGTGGCTTGTTTTTACAATTTTGCCCCTGAAGGCTCCATTTTACAATTTTGTCCCCCATAGGCCTGTTTTACCCTTTGTGCCCCTGGCATTTCCAATCATTTCCAATCCAATTTTCCCTCCAGTGCCCCCGTGGCCTATTTTTTTCAAATTTACCCTGTGGATCATTTTATTTGCCCTTGGCATTTTCAATTCTATTGATCGGGTACGTCCCGTTGCTTTACAAAAATTATCAGGGTACGTCCCACTTTTCTTTACAAAAATTATTAGGGTACGTCCCACTTTTCTTTACAAAAATTATCAGGGTACGTCCCACTTTTCTTTACAAAAATTATTAGGGTACGTCCCACTTTTCTTTACAAAAATTATCGGGTACGTCCCACTTTTCTTTACAAAAATTATTAGGGTACGTCCCACTTTTCTTTACAAAAAATTATCGGGTACGTCCCACTTTTCTTTACAAAAATTATCAGGGTACGTCTGTAAGTACCCAAATCTGGCTCATGCCTTCCTGTTAATTTTCCCGGCAATTTCGGTAATTTTTTCCGGCAATTCCCCAGACTTTCCTAGAGTTTCGGAACATTTCCGGAACTGTTCCAAACCACCTAAGGGGTGAAGGGACTGCTTGGAGATTAAGAAACACGTTTTTCTTAATTCAAGAAAAACCTTCTAGAAAACTGCCACCTTGCATGTTTCTAGAAGGAACTGGATGTGGCTACTTATGTCATGCGACATACTAGGCCATGAAGACTTCTAGAAGCTTGCCACCTTGCATGTTTCTAGAAGGAAAACGGTTATGGCTTGTTATGTCGTGCGACATACTAAGCCCATGCATGCAGCCTATAAATAGAGGCCTTTACCTCTCATTTTGGACACCCCTCTTTCACCCCTCAGTCCCCCTCTATAGAGAATACGCCCAGAAGCATTGCCTTTCCTCACATACCCCCCAAAACACACATTAAACCTCTCAAATCACTCACCACTCAACTAATCCTACACACACTTCATATACACACAAAGAACCAAAGGTTCTCACGGAACCAAGGCTCGATCTCGGCCTGAGGTTCTTTGTTTTGAAGGCCCCTATATCTAACTTGATATAGGAAGTCGTGGTCTTCAAGGGTAACGATTTTCTACCCTTTTTCCTCTCTCTATTTCCTTTGAATGTGAAATCTCTATGTTAAATGCGTTGATAATGTTGTATTCTGATTAAAGTTGCATGCTTTAGTGTTATATTGCTTAGATCCATATCCATTTGCACATCATTTCATGTAAAAGCCCCGGCTTGGCATGGTTTCTTGCATGAACACTCAAGATGAGTGTGGATCCCTCATATCCACACCTTCTTGAAGTGTTCACTATTGAAATACTTGCTCTCTGAGATCTATTTGTGAAGTCACTTGGCTATATTAATGCCTTGTTACCTCTGTAGATCCCAGCTGTAAGGTCTCTGCAAAGTGGCTGAGTATGTCACGCGACATAGGCAGCCTATGTCACGCGACACCATTGGCCAGTTTGCTAAAACTTTACCTTTTATTTGTAATCTGGTTTTTTTTACCTTTCCATACTCCCTTGAAATGATCATATACATGTTTTTGGGGTCTATCAGTGAAGTAACTTGGCTATATTAATGCCTTGTTGCCTCTGTAAATCCCAGTTGTTAAGGTCTCTGCAAAGTGGCTAAGTATGTCACGCGACATAGGCAGCCTATGTCACGCGACAACTTTGGCCATTATGCAGAGACTTCATCTTTTCAAGCTGTAATCTGATTTTTACCTTTTCCAAGTTATAATCTCATATCAATCTGCATTTAAACTAAGATTTTTGCATATAAAGTAGTATCATTTGCATCAAAAGAACATCTTCTTCATCAAAAAGGCATCTTTTGCATTAAAATAGCATCTTTCGCTCTTAAAATCTTTTTTTACATTAAAGATGCCTCCTTTTCACCCAAAAACTCATTTTCATACATAAAAAGGCATCCTTTGCATTAAAAATTCATTCCTTGACATTTTCATGCATCATTTGTACATAAAATGCTATTTTCCAACATAAAAATGCATCCTTTGCATAAAGATCACTTTTTTTTAAACCAAAAAGCATCCTTTGCAAATCAAAAGCATCCTTTGCACCCCAAAATGTCATCTTTTCTACTAAAAATGTCATTTTTATCTTAAAACATGCATTCCCCCATGTCCCCATTAGCAACCTTGGAACGGACCGGTGTAAATATCCCATCTTTACATCGTTTCTTCCATTAAAGGTGCCACAATCTCTTTAGAAAGGGACAACCTTGAACCCTATATCTCCGATTATCACTTAAGACGAGCATGAAGCAACTATATGAGCTCGATCGTCTTAAGGTGTAGGATTGATGGGCTAAGGACATTCCTTCCTAAAGAACCTCATTTTGGACTATAAAAGAGAGTCCTTCTCTCGATCACGCAAGTCCCAAGGTTAAAAATGCGATGATCACAAGTCCAAGATGAGGACGGGATCAAAATCCCGAATACATAAAATCCGAGAAATTCTGAGCGACAACCAATAAATGGTTTGTACGTCCGGAAGACAACTTGGGACATTCCCTCCCCTTTTATTCAAACACATGCACATTAGAAAGCACGCAAGCTAGCAAGATAAACGGAATCTAGGAAGACTTGCTACGGCAAGGCACCTTGGGTGAACGACGATCCGTTCTTCCCAAGGGGTAACTTAACCTCCGAACCCATAAATCCTTTTTTTCAAAGTTTTGAGGAAATCAAAATGGCGTGGCGACTCCGTTTTTCAAATTAAACCGGATGTCTTCAAACTCGCGTGAATCCAAATTTGGGCACACATTCACAGTTTGGCGACTCTGCTGGGGACATCCCAAAGGAGAAAAGCTTTCATTTTTAAAAATAAACGATACCTGGTATATAGGTGGAAACCACTAACCTTCCTGTATTGCTCCCTAACCCGGGGCTTGGGATAAACGGTGGTTTAACAATCCCACGTACCGGTATCACTTTTTGAAAAAAAAAAGTAAAAGAAAGCTTTTCCCTTTGAGCGGGTTAGACTCCCATCGCGGATTTCGTTTATTTTGCTTGCTTTCTTTGCCTTGCATTGCATCATTTGCATCTTGGGATTTGTGCATACTTTGAACGGGAAACAACCCGAAATAGCAAAGGAGTGGAACCTGGAAAATTGATCCATGCAGTCGTACGGCTCAATCCTCCTTGGATTCTGACCGGACGGCCTCAGTGGCAATTCCACCAGGAAAAATTGAGGTTAATCGCGGCCTTGGCGGCTTGGGGCTATTCGGTTCAAGATCGACTGGGGCTCCTTAAAATTTACGTGCTTAACTGTTGCATTTTCCCCCGTCCCAAAAACCATTCCTTTAAAACACATTTATGAAAATCTCTGTTTTAACTCAAAAAGGAACATTTTTAGGAGACCGCACACTACGCGCACCTTATATATTCTGTACACTTTGCACGCACGTCCCTTTAAACCCGGGGTGGTTGTTCAGTTGCAGTCACGGATAGCCTTACGATGCTCCCGGGCGCGCACGGAATCACCCCAAACTCCCCATGGCAGCCAGTGTCGACCAATGCACAGTCCGTGTCACACGTTTCAAAAAACCGTGACTTTTTGGTTGGTTTTTGGTCTAGTCCGTGTCATATAGCCCAGTTGCATATCCCCGTAAAGGTCAAGCCTTAGTTCATAACGGAAGTCAAGATCCTTCGCACAAGCGAAACTTTGCCAAAATTTCGACAAGGAAAAATTGGTAGAACCTTGACTCCGACATTGACTTTGACCTTGACCTGCACTGAATGCGTAAGAGTCGAGACCGAGTCTTTGCCAAGAAAAGTCCAAAGATCTTTCGCTCAAGCGAAGCTCTGCCAAAATTCCGACAAGGAAAAATTGGCAAGGTCTTGACCCGACATTGACTTCGATTTTGACTCACGCACGGCGTATGCAACGAAGTTCAATGTGACACTGTGTCATCCGGCTTTTATCGCCCGACCCATGCCTATTATCTTCTCGGACATTACCGAAAAGTCAAAACGTCAATCGCGCCAGCGAAATTCTGCCGAAATTCTATCAAGGCTGAAAGACGAGACTTTCCCGGTATTGCCTTGACTATAATTCGCATCGCTCGTGCGTTAAAAGTTCCTATGACCCGCTAGACCCATTAGGAGCGTTCTTTTCTCTCGATCGGTGGGATCCGCGTGCCCTATAGGACCCTCGCCCGGGGCTGTCCACCCTGGGAGGTCGAAATACAGGTGGAATACGAGGGGCTTATAGACGTAGTGACGGAACCCACTGATCCAGGATCTAGAGTAGTTGCGAAAAAGAAGGGCAAACCCCCTTTTCCAACCAAATAGAAATTAATAAAAGACATGATTTTAAGTAAACTTGAACAATTAATGTAATCATAATTGCATGGTCCTATCTCTGATATCCCTAATCGAGACCTCCTGGGTCCGATTTCCGATTTCCCTGTCCCGACCTTTCATGGTCATATCCCTAATCGAGACCTCCTCGGTCCGATTTCCGATTTTCTCTCCCGACCTTTCATGGTCAAATACCTAATCGAGACCTCCTCGGTCCGATTTCCGATCTTCCATCTCCCGACCTTTCATGGTCAAATCCTTAATCGAGATCTCCTCGGTCCGATCTCCGATTTTCCCTCTCGACCTTTCGCGATCAAATCCCTAGTCGAGATCTCCTCAGTCCGATCCCCAATTTTCAATCTTGACCTTTCAAGGTCTCATCTTTTCCGATCAATTAGGATTAGGAGAAAATGTGTTTTAAGCAAAACTCAAAGCGATAAGTGCATGTTACTTGAGCCTTCAGCCCAAACACTTACCTTCAAGTCTAAACCTTACCTATCCCCGAGTCTAAACCTTGCCTATCCCTTTCCCGCAGCGAGAAAGAAGTGGGCGAGAATATCGGGTCAGCGGCTTTTCAGTGCAGAAAACCTTAGGTTCGCAGGTTCGGCGAATCGTCAGTTTGTCAGCTCAGAGAGTCAGAATGGCAGATTTGACAGAAAACAGTGAGGGTGCAGGAAATCAGATGGTTAGGAAGGAAGAGTTAGTCCTGGCCTTGGAAAATGCCCATAAGGTTCATGAGGAGCAGCAAGCCATGCTTATCGACGCACTCCGTCGTCATGGAGTTCAGGTAACAGTTGAGACAAACGGTTCTCTGGTAGTGGTCGAAGATGAGACTTCAGAAACAGTGATTTCAGTCCCTTCATCCTATAACCAAGACCTTTCATCCTACATCCAATACCTTCCTCCATCCACATACGATCCCTTGCCAAGGACTACTACTCCTCCTCAGTCCTTTCCAACATCCCAGCTCATCAGGGCTCCATCGCCCTCAGCTCCTCAGAACGGATTGGGCTTCACCCCGCCTGTTCCCTAGTTTCAGCAATACCTGCCAGTCTATACTCTAGCTTCACATAATCAGTTTGAGCTATGTGGCTATGTTCTGAAGCCACTATACCCACCTGAATGCAATCATGAGTTTCCAAAAGATGATTCAAGTTTTCAGCTGTCACCTACCGGACTTAATGAATTCAACCGTCAGTCTCACCAGTTTGCTACTATGGTTCCCTCTGCCGATACAAGTCCTGTTGCGATTTCCAGTAACTCGAGAGTCCCCGTTGACCCCCATGTGGCAATATTGATGGAACAAGTGAAACAGATGCAAGAAAAGCTTGACCTCATCAATACTCCCTTGATCCAAGATGTCGAACCAGGCAAGGAATTGATTTCACCAAGTACAACCCAATGCCACCAGTACCAAACAGCAACCGTACCCAGCTCAGCACCAGTTCCTCACAAAGGAAAGAGTGTCGTCGCTTCCTTCAGCCAAATCCAACAATGGAACCAATTGGATAATGGAAATCCGAGTCTTGAGAACAACAATGTCTCCCGAAAACTTCGCTCCCTTCATTATGACAACATGGAGATGCCTTTAAGCAAGATGCTGGAGAAGATGATGAAAGAAAAGCTGATAAAGCCACTGAAGAATTGAAGCCCAAGAACCCCAACGTTCAGTTGGATGAGTCTAAGCATTGTCTTTTCCACCAATACCCCGGGCACGACACTGATGATTGCTGCTATTTGAGGCATGAGATCCAGAAGTTGATAGAAGATGGGAAGCTCGAGAACCTCTGTGGGCCAAAAACAGGAAGTTATGGTAAGAGGTCGATTCAGGAGGTGCAAGGTCAGAAACGTCAGCATGATGTTGGGATGCCCATGAGCAAAGTTTTCGACGATTTGGTGAAACGAGGCCTTCTCACACCTCTCGAGAATTATAAGCCGAGAAACCCACGTAAAGTTGACAAGACCAAGTTCTGTGAATACCACAATCATTATGGTCACGTGACAGACAAGTGTTTGGATCTGAAGAAAGAAATTCAATGGTTGATCTACGAACGAAAGCTCAAGCTCCCTGGCAGTCCAACTAGCGAAGAGTAGCTAGACTAGAGTCTACCTATCCTTAAGCAAGATTAAAAAAAAAGTCTCTCAGTCAACCTTCGTAGGTTCTAGTACTTTTCTCTTTCAATCAAGTCCTCCTCGGACATTTGTAGTTAATCTTCAATCTTCTATAAAAGAGTCTTCTTCTTTTCTTGCTAGACTTAAGACATTATTTGCACACCTACATTACATTTAATGAAATGGTTTTATTTTATATGATCACTTGCATTGCTCAACAAATAATCTCTCGAAATAATTAACATTCTGATTAATCAGTGTGAGAAAGTCAACTAATGCCTTTCCCATACACTTTCCTTACCTCCTAAAAGGCCTTCATCAAGCCATACACTTCCCAAACCATGTCCTCACCATCACCTTGACCAAGTCAACGACGGCGACATCATCAAGGGACAACAAAAGGTCACTCAGCTTCGAAAGATTGACCCTATGTCGAAAACAACCTAGGAGCTTGCCTTAGACCTTAAGGGTATCAAGAAAGTTCAAGCAGGGGCTCGCCTTGGCCCTCAGGTGCTTCAAAAAAAAAAAAATCTTAGTGCGAAAAGAGTAATACCCAGCTAGGCTAAAACCAAAAAAGGGCGGTCTAGGCAAAAGACAGGGTTGCACGTGAAAAAAAAAGGAAAAGAAAAACATAGTGCAAAAAGAGTAATACCCAGCTAGGCTAAAAACCCTGAAAGGGACTGTCTAGGCAAAAAACAGGGTTGCACGAAAAAAAAATACTAATAAAAAAAAAAACTAGGCCAAGGATCTAGCATCGCCAATCAAAATCTTGACGGATGGGCAAAATCAAAAGCTCGAAGAATAGATGTTGTCGACAACGATGAAGCGGTCAAAGCGAAGGCAGAAATATTTCATAAGCCTTTAGGCATATGCAAATCCTTTCTCCCACAATGAAAGACGAAAATCAGGAAGCAATTGAAGCAGCCATCCAAAAATGGATTGGTCAAGGAGCCATCCCGAGGCCCACGCCTCATGATCCAACCTTCTCATTCGAGCCTTTCCATTAAAGGAACAACAAATCCCATTTTCCAAAAGCCAAACACAGTCCGGCCGAAGACGAACTACGGCGACCTAAGCTCATCACAATGAGGGGAACGTAGGCGACCAGAAATGGTCCGGTCAATAGCATATCCAAATTCCAGAAAAATCGGTCTCATCAATGACCTCTCTCATAGACACAGTCAAATCCCAGAAAACCCGGTCTCATCAATGACCTCCCTATACACAAAGCTTTCTTTCACACCCAGCCAACCTTGATCCGCGACATCGGTTGACTTTCTCCTCATGATTAATCAAAAATGTTGGTTCATATCGAGATTAATGGTTGAATAACCCGAACATTAATAAAGGGTTTTAAGCAATCTTGTGATCATTGTAAATAAAACAAGTTTTCAGATGTCTTGACAAGTCTTCATTTTCTACATCTTAGGAAAGATAGTGCTAAACACTGATTTTCTGTCAGCAGGGGCTTCCATACACTTTTACCAACCTCTCTACACTTATACTCTCTCAAAAGAGTCAAACCCAAAGCGAGTTTTTGTGCCTACATCGAATAAGGCCATCGAGATAACACAAAATCGGGATCTATTTCCACCTTTCGAAAAATATGCCCCTGCATGTATAAATTTCTGAGAATCTTTTCTTTCACATCTTCTCAAGGTTGACCGATTGACTAAAGAAAAAAAAAGAGAAGGATAGGTTTTCCCTCTTCTGCTACAATTCGCATTAGGGCTGCCTTGAAACTCTTCAAGGTTGGGACTTTGTCAAACCATTCCTTTAAACTGGGGCTTCTTTGGCCATTTTCGGGGTTCGCATCGGGTTCTTCACTAGGTCCCTAGACAGATTCAGTCTTGGTCAGATCAACCTCAGGATCACTTCCGCAGTACCAGCCAGGTTGGGATTTTTGCTAGGTCACCAGACTGGGGCTCTACCAAGTCACTTCTTCAAAATCTAGACTTCGCCTGCTCAGTTCATCCAACTGGGGCTTTGCCAGTAAAAGGATCTTTCATGGGGCTTTGCAGAAAGTTCTTCCTCAGACCGGGGCTCCGATAAGTCGCATCCATCCCTAGAGGAGAGGTTTGGTCACTTCGACATCTGCTTTAGTCTTTGGTGGTAAAAGCCTGTCAGCATCAGCTTTAAATGCCAGAGTGTAAGAAAGGAACATTCATCGAGATCCGAGCTTTAAACCCAGTCTCAGCCCAAGAGGGAATTCTAGTCCACGTTGACAACATCTCAAGAATAACGGCAGCTTCACCGCACCCAAGGGATACGACCCCACCGGCTTGAAACCCGTCTTAAACAATTTTCCAAACACATTCCATATGTACATCCAGACCCAGTCCCTACCATGTTTCCAAGAAAAAAATCGCCCCTAGGCTCAAGTAACGTGCCAATTGCTAATGATAACATTTTCTCCCAAAAGCGCCTTCGTTACTTCCGTCATAACGAGATAACGCCAGGTGACAGTTTCCTAATTGTCAAAAATCTAACTTTAGCTACCTCTATCACAGATTGAGAAGTATGCTCAAGTTTTCCAGCTGTAGCTACCTCTATAGTGACGTAAGCTTTAGCTTCCTCAGGTGATAACCTCCACTAACGTCAAAACCTCAAGGATCCTAGACATCGTTCCTAACTGTCTAGATGAGGCTTGAACTACGATCAAGGCTTGATTCCTACAGGATACGTAGGTAGCCTTTTATAAAGGTTCAGCCATCCGATCACTTTGGTCACCTTTTCCTTTCTCCATTCTTCATTGTTGCGTAAGCTTTTCACAAAGGTATAACTATCTGACCATATTGGTCACCCCTTTTTGATTTGGCACATTCCTAGTAGGATTGGTTGTTTGACCTCCTAGGTCACCCCGTTCCCATCCTTATAGGAAGGGACCAATATATCTTTGCCATTGCCCCAAAGAGACCAGGTAGGTGACCTCTTTGATCCCCAATTCCAACCTGTGTCTGCAATTCCATTCCAATTCCAAAGGCAATGAAAAGTGCAGTTCAGGCTACTTATGTCACGCGACAAACCTAGCCACTTGGCTTACTAAGTCGCGCGACATAATAAGCCAACATCAGACATCAGCAGTTTGCAGTTTACTGCATTCCCCAGGGCACTCCCCGACATGTCGAAAGCTGCAAACATCAGTCATTCACTTCTCAAATGCATGAGGGAGGGTTCATTTACCCCATGTACACCCATGCATTCATCTGGAAATCCATTCAAGCCAAAAATCCATTCAAACCATTCAGTTCAAGCCATCTACCGTACCATCATTTCATAAATGTGTGCAATAAAAGGGCTGATAATGTACATACCAAAATAGACCAAGTCTAAAAGAAGTGCATAGCAAAAATAACATGATATTTTTTTCCCAAAAGGGGTACAATAACCAAAAGTCATAAAAATCTAAGGGAAAAGGGGGCTACTCTGAGTCATCTCCATCATCCTCTCCATCATCTTCTTCATCATCCTCTCCATCATCTTCATCCTCGACGTCATCCTCAGCCTCCTCGGGCTCATCATCAGGATCGTCCGAAGGTGCCTCGTATATGGTCCCCGTGTGGTAAAAGTCATCAAGCTCAGTGATGACAATAGAATCAAGCTCATAGTCTGTGGCTGTCTCAGCCCCACCATCCTCATCATCATCATCGTCAATCTCAACGGGTCCGTGAAGAGGCACATTTGGATTCTTCATCCGAGGCCTCGGTCCACTAAAGCCCCCGCTGGTGCCCGCGTCATCAAAGCGGCTCTTCTTCTTTCTCGGCAGGCCAGGTGGGGAGATATCGATCGAACCTTGTGACCGGCACTGATTCTTCCAAAAGCTCATACCTTTCTGGAGCTTGCCAATCATGCTCACAGCGCCGGTGTAAGACCTGGTCAAATGCCTGTAAGCCTGGGCCGATACCTGTTACAAGCAGACATAATAAGTGTCAAAATGTAGTTATTGATAACAGAAAGAGATGCAAGCAATCCAAAAGACGCAAGGAGCGGTACTTACAGATCTAGAACCTCGCGGGAGCACCAGATGAGGATGAGTCTGTGACATATCAATGTGAGCTCGTCGCATACGACCGCCACCCTGGTAATCAATGAAAGTCGGGGGCAAAGGAGGTCTAGCCACATGGCCAGTCGAAGGTCCCGCACTCTGAGCACCATAACCAACCCTGGTCTGTGGGGACTGAAGATGCCTAGCCACGTATAATGTGTAATCCCCATCCCGTGTGAAGAGATGTGCCGCCATGCCTACGATCAAAGCATCTACATTCGCCAACTAGCGAGGCAGCCACATCCTAGCTGGAGGATCATCAGGGATCCGAGCATGCCTATTGGGCCCATGCTGTCTGTACACTCTCTCTCCTAAATATAGGGCATCTCCGGACAAACCCACCAGCCTTTGCGACACTCTCAAGTGCGCAGCATGATCCAAATCCGGATCGCCATAACGCGGCCCCAAGGGAATAAACTCATCCTCTGTGGAGTCCTCTCAAGCACAACAGGCGTATCATGATACGACGCCGTAATCTCGCACCTCGGCCTCCTCGGTGGCCTGGTCTGTCTCCTGGCATTCTTTGTCCACCGTCTGAGAGCAGGAAAAGTGGTGGCAGGAAACTCATCTCGGATCTGCCATGCATAACAGCCAAAATACTCGAAGGCCCAAGCCTGAAAAGGAGAAGAAGAAATCAAAACAGGAAAAATGACAGAGTGAAATGTGTAAAAGAAAAGAAGTCAAGGCGAGAGAATACCTCAAAAGCCAGGTGACAGCAGGTGAAATACTTCGCCTTCCCTTTACTGACGTCATCTAGAGCCAAGTACATCTCGGCTAAACCGGCCTCACCCCAGGACAGATCCCCCACAGCATCCCAAGCTCTCAGAAGCTCCAGCAGTGAAATCAGGGCAGTAGATGCGCTGTTAATAAACAGCATGTCAGAAAAGCCTACCCATACAAAGGCTCTCGCCAGTCTCTCGGCTCTCAGCTGGCTCTCAATAGGATCATTAATCACAATGTAGTCCCTAATCTGCTCTCCAATCAAGCCGTGTATCTCACCCAACTCATATACATTCCCCTTCTTGATCTGGGGAACGAAACCAAGCAAACTCATAAAATCAGCATCAGCAATAGGATGGGGCTCAACTCCCTGTGCAGGCTCATCTATGTAGAGCGGCTTCGCTGTAAAGGGCAATCCCGTGATGACCGCGAAATCATATGGTGTGACTGTCGTCTCACCCCAGGAAAAATGAAATGAGTGAGTGGTCTCCCACCAAAACACTCTAAATGCCCTCACCAGATCCACACTCCTCTGAGTGTCTCCAATGCCCTTCGCCATCTCAAAGAATCGCCCTAGCCCAACGGCGTAAATCATGCCCTTAGGCGAGTATATCTGCTCCTGGCTACCCGGCAAGCTCTGCCATAGCCTACCAATCACCTCTGGAGAACCACGGGTGCGCAATCCCTGCAAGAAAACATGGCACAAGTATGAATATTTCGTGCTATTTCTTGAAATCATCTCAAATGAAAATGGGTCAAAACCCATCAATAAAAAGCATGCATTTTAGCATCACACTTCCTAGTTCAATCCATGATTTCATGCAAATTCTTGACAATTCATAGCACAGTCTGGAAAATTCAGTTCGAATCAATTTCACCCAAATCAAAAAATTTTCAAAAAACCTAGGTCACTTACCACATCTTTCTTCCCGACATCTGAGGTATGTTCATCAAGTTGTGGATAGAAATCTCCTCTTTGAGCTTCCGGAAGAAATGGCCTTTGGTTCCTTTGCACCCCCTTCCGTCGAGTAGCTAACTCGGCGTGTTGAGGAGCCCTTTTGGTCGGATAGAACCTAGGAGGCATTTTCCAATTGAATCGAACTAAAGGTGTTTGATTTCTCTCAATTTCTCTCAAATCTCCCTCTGATGTTTGCTCTCTCTCTCTCTTCTCGCTGTCGTCTCCCTCTCAATTTCAAGTCTAATTGAATTTCAAATGACGAGTGTGCGAATTTTTAAATAAACTGTCCACATGGCCTATTATGTCGTACGACATACTAAGCCCCTGTGGCTTGTTTTTACAATTTTGCCCCTAAAGGCTCCATTTTACAATTTTGTCCCCCATAGGCCTGTTTTACCCTTTGTGCCCCTGGCATTTCCAATCATTTCCAATCCAATTTTCCCTCCAGTGCCCCCGTGGCCTATTTTTTTTCAAATTTACCCCTGTGGATCATTTTATTTCCCCTTGGTATTTTCAATTCTATTGATCGGGTACGCCCGTTTCTTTACAAAAATTATCAGGGTACGTCCCACTTTTCTTTACAAAAATTATTAGGGTACGTCCCACTTTTCTTTACAAAAATTATTAGGGTACGTCCCACTTTTCTTTACAAAAATTATCGGGTACGTCCCACTTTTCTTTACAAAAATTATTAGGGTACGTCCCACTTTTCTTTACAAAAAATTACCGGGTACGTCCCATTTCTTTACAAAAATTATTAGGGTACGTCCCACTTTCTTTACAAAAATTATCGAGTCCTTCCTACTTCTTTACAAAATCCCTCTCGCGATCTCCATTATTCCAGATTGAAGGAATAACATTTCGCTCTTTTTCGATCTCCGTTATTCCAAGTTAAAGGAATAACATTTCGACTTTTCTCGCGATCTCCGTTATTCCAAGATGAAGGAATAACATTTCGCTCTCTCTTTCGATCTCCGTTATTTCAAGATGAAGGAATAACATTTCGATATCTCTCGCGATCTCCGTTATTCCAGATTGAAGGAATAACATTTCGCTCTCTCGCGATCTCCGTTATTCCAGATTGAAGGAATAACATTTCGCTCTCTCGCGATCTCCGTTATTCCAGATTGAAGGAATAACATTTCGCTCTCTTTCGATCTCCGTTATTCCAAGTTGAAGGAATAACATTTCGATATCTCTTTCGATCTCCGTTATTCCAAGTTGAAGGAATAACATTTCGATATCTCTTTCGATCTCCGTTATTCCAAGTTGAAGGAATAACATTTCGATATCTCTTTCGATCTCCGTTATTCCAAGTTGAAGGAATAACATTTCGACTTTTCTCGCGATCTCCGTTATTCCAAGATGAAGGAATAACATTTCGCTCTCTCTTTCGATCTCCATTATTCCAAGTTGAAGGAATAACATTTCGATATCTCTTTCGATCTCCGTTATTCCAAGTTGAAGGAATAACATTTCGATATCTCTTTCGATCTCCGTTAATCCAAGTTGAAGGAATAACATTTCGACTTTTCTCGCGATCTCCGTTATTCCAAGATGAAGGAATAACATTTCGCTCTCTTTTTCGATCTCCGTTATTCCAAGTTGAAGGAATAACATTTCGACTTTTCTCGCGATCTCCGTTATTCCAAGATGAAGGAATAACATTTCGCTCTCTCTTTCGATCTTCGTTATTCCAAGTTGAAGGAATAACATTTCGATATCTCTTGCGATCTCCGTTATTCCAGATTGGAGGAATAACATTTCGCTCTCTCGTGATCTCCTTTATTCCTGATTGAAGGAATAACATTTCGCTCTCTTTTGATCTCCGTTATTCCAAGATGAAGGAATAACATTTCGAATCAGTAAAAGTCCGAACTACGATTATGGCTTGATTCCCACCCGGGATACGTAGGTAGCCTTTCATAAAAGGTCCAGCCTCTCGACCAACTTGGTCACCCGATCCGTCTCGGCATTCGCCAGATTGGATCCTTTTCTATCGACAACCCCACTCGCCCTGCAAGTGACGTTGACGAGGGGCTTCTGTAAGTACCCAAATCTGGCTCATGCCTTCCGGTTAATTTTCCCGGCAATTCCTGTAATTTTTTCCGGCAATTCCCCAGACTTTCCTAGAGTTCCGGAACATGTCCGAAACTATTCCAAACCACCTAAGGGGTGAAGGGACTGCTTGGAGATTAAGAAACACGTTTTTCTTAATTCAAGAAAAACCATCTAGAAAACTGCCACCTTGCATGTTTCTAGAAGGAACTGGATGTGGCTGCTTATGTCGTGCGACATACTAGGCCATGAAGACTTCTAGAATTTTTCCACCTTGCATGTTTCTAGAAGGAAAACGGTTATGGCTTGTTATGTCGTGCGACATACTAGGCCCGTGCATGCAGCCTATAAATAGAGGCCTTTACCTCTCATTTTGGACACCCCTCTTTCACCCCTCAGTCCCCCTCTATAGAGAATACGCCCAGAAGCATTGCCTCTCCTCATATACCCCCCAAAACACACATTAAACCTCTCAAATCACTCACCACTACTTCATATACCCACAAAGAACCAAAGGTTCTCACGGAACCAAGGCTCGATCTCAGCCTCGGAGGTTGCTGTTTTGATGGCTCCTATATCTAACTTGATATAGGAAGTCGTGGTCTTCAAGGGTAACGATTTTCTACCCTTTTTCCTCTCTATATTTCCTTTGAATGTGAAATATCTATGCTAAATGCGTTGATAATGCTGTATTCTGATTAAAGTTGCATGCTTTAGTGTTATATTGCTCAGATTCATATCCATTTGCACATCATTTCATGTAAAAGCCCCGGCTTGGCATGGTTTCTTGCATGAACACTCAAGATGAGTGTGGATCCCTCATATCCACACCTTCTTGAAGTGTTCACTATTGAAATACTTGCTCTCTGAGATCTATTTGTGAAGTCACTTGGCTATATTAATGCCTTATTACCTCTGTAGATCCCAGCTGTAAGGTCTCTGCAAAGTGGCTGAGTATGTCACGCGACATAGGCAGCATATGTCACGCGACACCATTGGCCAGTTTGCAGAAACTTTACCTTTTATTTGTAATCTGGTTTTTTTTACCTTTCCATACTCCCTTGAAATGATCATATACATGTTTTTGGGGTCTATCAGTGAAGTAACATGGCTATATTAATGCCTTGTTGCCTCTGTAAATCCCAGTTGTTAAGGTCTCTGCAAAGTGGCTAAGTATGTCACGCGACATAGGCAGCCTATGTCACGCGACAACTTTGGCCATTATGCAGAGACTTCATCTTTCCAAGCTGTAATCTGATTTTTACCTTTTCCAAGTTATAATCTCATATCAATCTGCATTTAAACTAAGATTTTTGCATATAAAGTAGTATCATTTGCATCAAAAGAACATCTTCTTCATCAAAAAGGCATCTTTTGCATTAAAATAGCATCTTTCGCTCTTAAAATCTTTTTTTACATTAAAGATGCCTCCTTTTCACCCAAAAACTCATTTTCATACATAAAAAGGCATCATTTGCATTAAAAAATCATTCCTTGACATTTTCATGCATCATTTGTACATAAAATGCTATTTTCCCACATAAAAACGCATCCTTTGCATAAAGATCACTTTTTTTAAACCAAAAAGCATCTTTTGCAAATCAAAAGCATCCTTTGCACCCCAAAATGTCATCTTTTCCACTAAAAATGTCATTTTTATCTTAAAACATGCATTCCCCCATGTCCCCATTAGCAACCTTGGAACGGACCGGTGTAAAGATCCCATCTTTACATCGTTTCTTCCATTAAAGGTGCCACAATCTCTTTAGAAAGGGACAACCTTGAACCCTATATCTCCGATTATCAATTAAGACGAGCATGAAGCAACTATATGAGCTCAATCGTCTTAAGGTGTAGGATTGATGGGCTAAGGACATTCCTTCCTAAAGAACCTCATTTTGGACTATAAAAGAGAGTCCTTCTCTCGATCACGCAAGTTCCAAGGTTAAAAATGCGATGATCACAAGTCCAAGATGAGGACGGGATCAAAATCCCGAATACATAAAATCCGAGAAATCCCGACCGACAACCAATAAATGGTTTGTACGTCTGGAAGACAACTTGGGACATTCCCTCCCCTTTTATTCAAACACATGCACACAAGAAAGCACACAAGCAAGCAAGATAAACGGAATCTAGGGAGACTTGCTACGGAAAGGCACCTTGGGTGAACGACGATCCGTTCTTCCCAAGGGGTAACTTAACCTCCGAACCCATAAATCCTTTTTTTCAAAGTTTTGAGGAAATCAAAATGACGTGGCGACTCCGTTTTTCAAATTAAATCGGATGTCTTCAAACTCGCGTGAATCCAAATTTGGGCACACATTCACAACGTCCCACTTTCTTTACAAAAATTATCGAGTCCTTCCTACTTCTTTACAAAATCCCTCTCGCGATCTCCGTTATTCCAGATTGAAGGAATAAAATTTCGCTCTTTTTCGATCTCCATTATTCCAAGTTGAAGGAATAACATTTCGACTTTTCTCGCGATCTCCGTTATTCCAAGATGAAGGAATAACATTTCGCTCTCTCTTTCGATCTCTGTTATTCCAAAATGAAGGAATAACATTTTGATATCTCTCGCGATCTCCGTTATTCCAGATTGAAGGAATAACATTTCGCTCTCTCGCGATCTCCGTTATTCCAGATTGAAGGAATAACATTTCGCTCTCTCGCGATCTCCGTTATTCCAGATTGAAGGAATAACATTTCGCTCTCTTTCGATCTCCGTTATTCCAAGTTGAAGGAATAACATTTCGATATCTCTTTCGATCTCCGTTATTCCAAGTTGAAGGAATAACATTTCGATATCTCTTTCGATCTCCGTTATTCCAAGTTGAAGGAATAACATTTCGATATCTCTTTCGATCTCCGTTATTTCAAGTTGAAGGAATAACATTTCGACTTTTCTCGCGATCTCCGTTATTCCAAGATGAAGGAATAACATTTCGCTCTCTCTTTCGATCTCCGTTATTCCAAGTTGAAGGAATAACATTTCGATATCTCTTTCGATCTCCGTTATTCCAAGTTGAAGGAATAACATTTCGATATCTCTTTCGATCTCCGTTATTCCAAGTTGAAGGAATAACATTTCAACTTTTCTCGCGATCTCCGTTATTCCAAGATGAAGGAATAACATTTCGCTCTCTCTATCGATCTCCGTTATTCCAAGTTGAAGGAATAACATTTCGACTTTTCTCGCGATCTCCGTTATTCCAAGATGAAGGAATAACATTTCGCTCTCTCTTTCGATCTCCGTTATTCCAAGTTGAAGGAATAACATTTCGATATCTCTTTCGATCTCCGTTATTCCAAGTTGAAGGAATAACATTTCGATATCTCTTGCGATCTCTTTTATTCCAGATTGGAGGAATAATATTTCGCTCTCTCGCGATCTCCGTTATTCCAGATTGAAGGAATAACATTTCTCTCTCTTTTGATCTCCGTTATTCCAAGATGAAGGAATAACATTTTGACTCAGTAAAAGTCCGAACTACGATTATGGCTTGATTCCAACCCGGGATACGTAGGTAGCCTTTCATAAAAGGTCCAGCCTCTCGACCAACTTGGTCACCCGATCCATCTCGGCATTCGCCAGATTGGATCCTTTTCTATCGACAACCTCACTCGCCCTGCAAGTGCCGGTACCGAGGGGCTTCTGTAAGTACCCAAATCTGGCTCATGCCTTCCGGTTAATTTTCCCGGCAATTTCGGTAATTTTTTCCGGCAATTCCCCAGACTTTCCTAGAGTTCCGGAACATTTCCGGAACTGTTCCAAACCACCTAAGGGGTGAAGGGACTGCTTGGAGATTAAGAAACACGTTTTTCTTAATTCAAGAAAAACCTTCTAGAAAACTGCCACCTTGCATGTTTCTAGAAGGAACTGGATGTGGCTACTTATGTCATGCGACATACTAGGCCATGAAGACTTCTAGAAGCTTGCCACCTTGCATGTTTCTAGAAGGAAAACGGTTATGGCTTGTTATGTCGTGCGACATACTAAGCCCATGCATGCAGCCTAGGCACCCCTCTTTTACCCCTCTTTCACCCCTCAGTCCCCCTCTATAGAGAATATGCCCAGAAGCATTGCCTCTCCTCACATCCCCCCAAAACACACATTAAACCTCTCAAATCACTCACCACTCAACCAATCCTACACACACTTCATATACACACAAAGAACCAAAGGTTCTCACGGAACCAAGGCTCGATCTCAGCCCCGGAGGTTGCTGTTTGAAGGCTCCTATATCTAACTTGATATAGGAAGTCGTGGTCTTCAAGGGTAACGATTTTCTACCCTTTTCCTTTCCCTATCTTCATTATACATAAGATCTATATGCTATATGTGTTGATAATGATGTATTCTGATTAAAGTTGCATGCTTTAGTGTCATATTGCTTATATCCATATCTGATTGCATACCATTTCATGTAAAAACCTCGGTTTTGGCATTGTTTTTGCATGAACACTCGAGATGAGTGTGGATCCCTCATATCCACACCCTCTTGAAGTGTTCAATATTAACATACATACTCTCTGAGACCTATTGGTGAAGTAACTTGGCTATATTAAGGCCTTGTTACCTCTGTAGATCCCAGCTGTATGGTCTCTGCAAAGTGGCTAAGTATGTCACGCGACATAGGCAGCCTATGTCACGCGACATAGGCAACCTATGTCACGCGACAACTTAAGCCAGTTTGCAGAACCTTCATCTGTCCAGTTGGTAATCTCATTTTAACTCTTTCCATGCTATAATCTGATGTCAATCTGCACTTAAAATAGCATATCTGCATTTAAAGTAGTATCCTTTGCATCAAAAGAACATTTTTTTTCATCAAAAGGGCATCTTTTGCATAAAAATTGCATCCTTTGTACTCAAAATCTCTTTTCACATTAAAATTGCCTCCTTTTCACCCAAAAACTCATTTTCATACATAAAAAGGCATCCTTTGCATTAAAAAATCATTCCTTGACATTTTCATGCATCATTTGTACATAAAATGCTATTTTCCCACATAAAAATGCATCCTTTGCATAAAGATCACTTTTTTTAAAACCAAAAAGCATCTTTTGCAAATCAAAAGCATCCTTTGCACCCCAAAATGTCATCTTTTCCACTAAAAATGTCATTTTTATCTTAAAACATGCATTCCCCCATGTCCCCATTAGCAACCTTGGAACGGACCGGTGTAAAGATCCCATCTTTACATCGTTTCTTCCATTAAAGGTGCCACAATCTCTTTAGAAAGGGACAACCTTGAACCCTATATCTCCGATTATCACTTAAGACGAGCATGAAGCAACTATATGAGCTCGATCGTCTTAAGGTGTAAGATTGATGGGCTAAGGACATTCCTTCCTAAAGAACCTCATTTTGGACTATAAAAGAGAGTCCTTCTCTCGATCACGCAAGTCCCAAGGTTAAAAATGCGATGATCACAAGTCCAAGATGACGACGGGATCAAAATCCCGAATACATAAAATCCAAGAAATCCCGAGCGACAACCAATAAATGGTTTGTACGTCCGGAAGACAACTTGGGACATTCCCTCCCCTTTTATTCAAACACATGCACACAAGAAAGCACGCAAGCAAGCAAGATAAACGGAATCTAGGGAGACTTGCTACGGCAAGGCACCTTGGGTGAACGACGATCCGTTCTTCCCAAGGGGTAACTTAACCTCCGAACCCATAAATCCTTTTTTTCAAAGTTTTGAGGAAATCAAAATGGCGTGGCGACTCCGTTTTTCAAATTAAATCGGATGTCTTCAAACTCGCGTGAATCCAAATTTGGGCACACATTCACACCTGGCTGGTAGAAAATTTTCGTATCATTTCCACCCTTTCTTCCATCTGACTCAACCTCGGCTCTAGGCAAACGAACATCTCCCCATTTTCCTTGACAAAATACTTATTGAGAGACCAGATGTAAGGACGTACATCAGGCTTCTTATATCTCTTCCCGGCAGCGAGAGTCATCCGCTCCTTGAGTGCCTCAGCTTTGTCATATGCCTTATCTTCTTCGGTCACAACATACCCCAACCCTCACTTGTTTCTCTTAGGCTCAGGCATTTCAATCTTATACTGTCCTTGCTAGCGCTTCCCTAATCCCAGGCCAGGAATGTAGTTCATGCTTCGCATCATCTTTAATACAGGAGGAATCTTATCTGAGGAAGTCGTCAGATCAATAGCGCAGACCTGCCCCTTCGGCTTTTCAATTGTGAACCCGCTAAGCATTAGACTCTCTTGATCAAGCTTAATCTCCATTACAGGCATATTACTAGTGCTAGTCTCTCCAATGGTGACACTGTCTCCATAAATGGTTGTCAATATACCGTCCTGGACAAACTTCAAGCACTAGTGTAGTGTAGAGGCTACTGCTCCAATCTTGTGTATCCAAGGCCTCCCCAACAATGCTAAAAACGTGACAGGGATATCAATTAATTGGAACTCCACCGCCATTTCTTTACCTCTGAACAACAAATTTAAAGAAACAATTCCCAAAACTGCTCTAGAAGTTGAATCATAAGCCTTGATGGTTTGAGACTCATTGCATCAATATCCAGCATGCTCATCATTTTCGCTGGAAGCACATTCATGGCTGAGCCATTATCCACCAACACGTGAGTGATTCGGCTCCCTTCCAGAGGCACGGTAATATGCAAAGACTCATTGTGCTTTGATCCATAGGACGGAAAATCAAGCTCTGTGAAAGTGATAATATTTCCGTACTGGGCTGTCCCAATCAGCTGACATGCTTCATCTGGGGTTGCATTGCCAGACACCCTAGTCTTGGATAGAGCTTATTCCAGTTTCAATTTATGGGGATATGATGAGGTAAGCAACGACCACAAGGAAATGTCGGCTTGAGTTCTCTTTAGCTGAGTTAAAATGGGATCATCTTGGACTACTTCCTCTCATGCTAGTCTATAAGGATCTCGCGAAGCTTGGGGGTTTGAAACTGCAATTCCTTTGCCCTTTCCGGATGGTTCAGCATTATCTGTTCCCATCATTCTGCCTGACCATGTTAGCAAATTAACTTCCTGATCATCTTCAACCACAAAACTTCTGCTGGCTTCTTTGAGTTCAGCCAATGTTAGCAGAGTTGAACGAGTACTGTACGGCCATGCCGCTTGCCTTATCTCATTTATTGACAATGGTGTTTCTAAATTAGCCGCCACCCTGAGTTCCTCCAGAGAAAGTGGGGAATCTTTCAAAGCTATAGAAGAGATAGCATTGATGACTAGCTGCTCCTCATACTCGTCATAATCTACCGAATCATTTAACTCACACAATTCATCAAGGTAGAAAACATAGCAGAAATTGTCTTTCATTTCATCAACAAAGCAAGTTACATCAGAAACGACTTCCTTACAATCATCAATACAATTATCACCTACCGACTTACCAAACTCTAACATGTTCACAAAGGGGTCCTGACCAAAATCAATCAAATTCACACCATTGCCCGATAGAGGGTTCTTGATGATGTTGGGGCGGGGAGATTTCTCAATCTTCTTTTCGTCAACCAGTCTTTGAATTATCCTCTTCAGAGTGACACAAGCATTGGTAGTATGACCCGGGTACTGATGAAATCTGCAGTATTTGCTCGCGTCGAGGTTGGGGTTAGGGTTGAGAGGACTGTAGTTATCCAGTGGCCTAATCATTCCAGTTCTGAGCAAACCATTGAAGACTTCTTCGGTGGACATACCCAAGTCATCAAACCTTTGCTGTTGTTTAGGCTGGAATCTTCCGCCATTCTGCCCATTGTTACTTCCTCCTTGCAGATTGTTGACACTACTATCCTTGACCACCTCCCTTCCTTTCGGCGCCGTTGAAGAGACTGGGTTAGCAGTTCGATAATGGAATCCTCCACCTCTACTGTTACCACTAGCATTGGTACTCGGAGTGAGGTTGAAAAGTCTGTTTTCGCTTCGGGCACCCATCCCGACTATTTCTCTTTAATCCCGGGTACCATCCTTTTCCAATGGCTTCACACAACACGGGTTTCACACAGAACAAGAAAATGTCCTTCTGATGTTGCAGAGGGATCGGTTCAGACAACTCGTTGAGCTTGGCATTCCATCTTTTGTAAAATTCTGTTATTGATTCATCACTCTTCTGAATAGTGCCCACTAAATCATCTCTGGTTGTGCGCCACTCGAGATTTCCCCTGTATTTCTCGAGAAAAGTTTCAGTAATATGGGTCCAAGTGGAGCGACCTTCTTGCTTTAGGGCAAGGAACCATGTAAGCGCCGGGCCTTAAGGGTCAGATGGAATTGCAAAGCCATGAACTCGGGCGTACAACCCATTGCTCCCATTGTCATCACGTAAGTATCAATATGGGTTTTTGGGCACGATGTACCGTCAAATTCCATCTTGGGCATCTTAAATTTGTGGGGGAGGGGTGTCACTTGAGTTGGATCAACTACTTTAAGACCGCTGGAACCCACTGTCAACTTGTCAATCTGTTGCTGCATTTGTTTTAACAATACCGTCACCTCTGGAGTCATTCCCGGGATCTGAGGAATAGAAGGAGCAATGGTCGAGGAAGGTACTGGAAGAGCAGATGGAAATTTTGGAACATGCCTAATAGGCAGAGCAGCTGGGGGAAGGCCAAAAGTACTGGGAACATTGATATTGCTGTCTAACAAACTTACTAAACTGGGAACCCTATTCCCATACATATCATACCCGTTGAACTGAAAATTCGGCTGCTGCGGACCAAACTGAGCTGACTGGTATCCAAACTGACCTTGAGCTAAAAACTCGGGGCTCACATAGGGGGCTGAGTACGGAGTGGAACCGTATATGTGCTGAGTAAGAGGAGAACAAACTACGGGTTGGGAGAAACTGCTTTGAAATTGAGACTGGCTCTGAGGATACTGCGGAAATTCATCCTGACAAACTTGGCTACCCGATAAGCGATACTGGCTATTCTGATGCTGCGGACCCTGGAAAACACCCTTCAAACTCTATTGCTGACTGAACTGCCCATACTGATAACCATCCTGATACACACTGACTTGAGGCTGAGAATAGCTTCCTTGGAACTGAAACCCATACTGACCCTATGGCACTGAGACATCGGGAGCTGGAGAAGAAGTCAATTCAAATAAGTTCGATGGATGGCTACCACTCTTTCCGAATCCATACTGAGCGCCTGGGTTGTGGATATGAGAGACTGGAGGAGGAACCTTTCTTTGGACATTCACGGCCGCTTCCTGTGATGGCATTCGGTCAGGACGAGGAGCATAATTCAGAGGAGGAGGCATGGCATGGTAAGTGGGTTGAGGTGAAGAGTGATAAACAGGTTGCCTAGGGGAGGCAGATCCCATCCCATTGTTGTTGTCTTCGGTAATCTCTTCATAGGAACCATCATCCCGGTGGAACACCGCAATTCCCCTGGCACACATGGACTCCACAAAACGAGTGTGTGCTTCTTCCTCCCGAGCTTTAGCGGCTTGGGCGAGCAAGTGAGATTCACGCTCTCTAGCTAGAGCGGCCTCCAGAGTGGCTCTCATCTCTTCCATGGACATGTCATTCAGACCTGACTGACTCATCGAGGCAGAACCCCCAACCGACTGAGTAGAAAAAGCATCACCACCTCCTGACATGTCTGAATATGAATCAAATGAAACCCTAGAAGATTCTTGGACTGCTTCTGTGATACGAACTAAACGGACACCCGGGGAGGAAGAACAGATCCAACTCGCCGTAACTGCAGAGGTAGATATGGGTTGATAAGGTGGTAAAGGAAGAGACTTTGAGAAAGTACGGGAGAGGGAAAGGGAAGGAAAGGACGGACTGGTGCAACATCTTATTTATGTTCAAGTAGAAATCGGTGTCTATTAAGTCCTAAGCAAGGTTGGAAAAGGATAAGCCTTTATTTTCGCATTCTAAGACCTCGGGGGAAACCTAGAGACGCAACATTCAAATTATACCAAATGTTTTGCATAGAAATTAATAATGGGTAATAATACCTAAACAAGGCCTAAGCATAATGTGGGACGGACGAGTGATCCAAATTTCTGGGGAAATTTGGGCAGCATAACGGGTATTCTTGAAGAATTTCAAAGAAAAATCCGGCATGACCTCTCGTCGGTGCACGGTGACAATGCGGCATGATCTCTCGTTAGAACATGTCACGAGAGTGACACGTCCATACGTGAAACCATGTTGCATTGGCAACATGCCCACACATGCTAGGTTTTGGGGTAGGTATGTATCTCCTATTATAAATTTCAAAACAACTCATTTTAGTGTAATTAAAAATGTTGTATCCAAAAACCAACCATGGGGTAAGCTTTAAAAGTGTGGCGCCACCTATGATGCTGTAAGTACGCCAATCCAATTCGCGATCCTTTTTTAGGTGCATTTTAAATGATAAAATCGCACTAAGGGGCGTTTTGGTAAATTCCCGGTCCGTTCCGAGACTTCCGGGAACTTTTTATAAGTTTCCCGCGAAGGAAGTATTTTTTAGTACTTTTCCCGGACAAAAGGACCTAAAAGGAATAAATCAGTTTGGACCTCTTGGGAATTAACCCGAAATGTTCCAGAATCTGGTTTTGGCGCCAGAATCTGTTATGGACGTGGCCCGTCGTGCGACAGTTTGAGGCATGGAATTTGGAGACGTTGGGTCGTGCGACATATTAAACTCATTCCCAATTTACGCTTTAAATACCAAATTCCATTTCATTTGTTAGAGGCCTCACAATTCATACACATACAGTTCCTCACACTTCACGCCCTCTCTCTCTCCTCTCTCTCTCATACGCAGAAGGTTCCCTCTCCTCGTGGTTCCTCACTAGTGCTCCCTCATCAACCCATTCACCGGCGACCACCAATTCCCTCTCTCAAAACCCAATCGTCGGCGGTCTCCTATTCCCCTCAATCTCCACCACCGCGCCATCTCCCTCTCTACTCAAAACACCGTTCTCTCCCTCTCTCTCTACCCAAATCGAAGACGTTCTTCCCAGGACACAACCGCCGCTCTCTCCCTCTCTCAAACCCAGGTAAACGGAGCCATCACCGTAGATCTTATCCAACTCTCCCTAACTCCCTTCTAACTCCATCTCCCTATACCCAAATCCTTCAACCAATGACCGCTCCCCCTCTCTCCCGTTCACCGGCCGTCTTCCCCGTCCAAAACAAACTAACCAGCGACCTAAACTCCTTCACCTCAACCTAGCCTCTTCCTCACCGAAAAACGAGCCCAACGACAATCCTCCTTCCTCTCCGGCCAAAACCCACCATAATCCTCTTCCTCTGTTCTCTCCCTCACACCTAAACCAATCGGCAACTTCAACCCCTTCTTCAACCTTCACCGATGACTTCTCCCTCTCTCCAAACCAACCGTCGTTCTCCCTCTAACCTGAGCCAAAACCAATTGCCGATTGCCATCTCCTCTGTTCCTGAGCTCAACTCCGCTCCAACACACTCACGTACTGGAAATGGCCTAATCTGGAATCTGAGTTTTGTTCCGTCCCGAAACCGATTGAAGATCCTTAAACCTAACTTGGTTTAAGGAGCGTGGACTACGAGGGTAACGATTCTCTTCCCTCACCTTTGTTTCATTTTTGGCATTGTGTTTGCTCCATTGCAATCTATTCCCCGGACTTGATAAATCCGTCCCCCAATTATCAAGTTCCAACTGCCGATCTCTCTGTTTAATCTGTTTAGCTTGGTTTAATTGATATTCATAATGTGAATTGTGGGATTTGTTGTTTATTGGCCAAGGGAGTGTGGATCTCCTTATATCCACGTCCCCTTTGTCAATCCACTATGAATTTATTAGTTTTTGAGTTGTTTTGATATTGTGTTTGGGATTTGATTTGCTCTCTGTTAGATCTGTGCTCACATTTGTAAGGTTCCTGCAAATGGTAAACAGGTGTCACGCGACACATCGTGCTAAGCATGTCCTGTGTCACGCGACACATGGTGACCATCTGCAGAGATCATATTTTAGTTGTAAGTTCGGTTTGTCCTCGATGTAAAGTGGGATGTGGCCTCCCAGAGTCAATGGCTTACAAGTTGTAATCCCCTTTGTTGAGTAATAAAACAAAGCACATATTTGCATTTTAATACATATCTTGTCATACACACTTTGCACACACATTTGAATGGTTTGAATGTTGAACAATTGAAAGACTCGTCTATGGACGAGGCGGGTTGGGTGAACTCTCGGTTCTTCCCAACACGTAACTTGACCCCCGAACCCACTTTCTCTGTCAAAAAGGTTTTCAATGTTTCCTCTTAAAAACGGCGTGGCGACTCCTTTTTTTATTTTCGGCGAGCGCACATTCAGTGGCGACTCCGCTGGGGACTTGAAACTTGTTTTTCAAAAGTGGGTCAAACTTTCGTGATTGTTCAACATCCATTTCATTCATTTGTTTGTGCTTGGTTGTGTGACTTTATATGTGCATAAATGCATGTTAGTGCTTTGTTTTATTCCGTTCCCTCCTTGTGTCCCATATTTGTTGTCTGTGTTGTGTTGGTGCTGGGGCTAAGTTATTGCATTTGCTTGGAGGCTGGGGCTGGTTATGATTCTTTGATTTAGATTCTGGAAGTTACCTCTTCTGTCACGCGACATAATATGCACCCCATGTCCTGTGTCACACGACAGAAGGTGCCACTCTGCAGGATTTGATTTCATTGATACAGGTTGTGATTGTGGGCTGCCCCGTGATTAAATTGCATGATCCTTGATTATTGTATCTTTGTGGGGCGTGTGTGTGTTATTTTCTTTTATCACCCTTTTCAAAAAAAAGAAAAAAAATAATAATAATAATAAAAAATTCATTTTTTGCAAATAAAGGAAGATAGCCATCCCGCACATTACACCACGTAGATCTAGAACCCTCGGGTGCGATTGACGGCATCGCGGACGGTGATAATATTCGCCTACGCTTGAGCGCCTAATGTCAAACCTATCCCCTTAGCGCGTTATAGGTGGCACCACACATTTAAACCTTACCCAAAACGGTTGGTTTTTGACACGCCATTTTTCAAATACACTAAAATGAGTTGTTTCAAAATTTTTAAATAGATTTTCGTACCTTCCTCAAAACCTAGCACGTGTGGGCATGTTGCCATCGCAACATGGTTTCACGAAAGGACATGTCGTTCCCACGGCATGTTCTAACGGGAGATCATGTCGCTTTGTCAACGTGCATCGACGAGAGGCCATGCCGGATTTTTCCTTGAAATTCTTCAGGAATACCCGTTATGCTGCTTAAATTTCTCCAGAAATTGGGGCTGCTCGTCCGTCCCATAAATGCTTTGGTTTTGTTTAGGTACTATTGCTTATTATTATTTTTGAACCAATACATTTGGTGTATTTGTGGGTGATGTGTCCATAGGTTCCCCCGAGGTCTAGAGTGCGTGAAATAAAGAATTAACCTTTTCCAACCGGCTCTAGGACTTAAAAGACACCGATTTCTACTTGAAGATTAATAAGTGTTGCACGAGTCCGTCTCCTTTCCCGTTCTTCCCTCTCCCATACCTTCTCAAAATTCTATACCCTCCTCCTTATACACGCTCTCTCCTCTCCAGATAAGGCAAGTTGGGTGCGCGATTCGATTTTCGGCGCTCATTTAGTTCGCGTCTTGAGGCAGTTGCAGTGCCAGCAGAGCTTACATCCGATTTGATTTCAGGGATGTCTAGTGCGGAAAAGGATATGACCACTCAATCTGAGGATTCATCTGCTGCGGATCAACAAGTCATGCATAGTCTGTCTATGGAAGAGATGAGGGCTAATTTGGAAGCCGCTCTAGCTAGAGAGCGTGAGACTCAATTACTCGCTCAAGCCAGGGAAGAGGCAGCACATTCTAAGTTCGTGGATGCAATGAGAAGCCGTGGTAACGCTGTGATCCGACGCGCTGATGGAACTTATGAAGAGATTACCAAGGTTAATGACACTGATCTAGGAGCCGGGAATGTTTCTCTCCCTTTTCAGCCTCAGACCCAGGGTGCACAGTCCAATTATGCTCAGAATCAAGGGCTGCCGGTGAACCCTCAAGCAAGTTTTGGTCCAGTCGGAAGAACACAGCCGATCCTCCATGATTTGACTTCCTCACCCTTTCCCAATGCTTCCGTGCCTCTAAGCCAATTTGGGTCCCAGCTTTCGAACAGTCAAGGTCTGTGGTTTCCAGGTTCTCAGTATCAGCAAGGTCAGTCTCATGGTCCTCACTTCCAGAGTAACGCCCAATATCCGAATCAGCATCCTTACTCCGGGAATCAGTTCAGCCGGGATGGATTTATGCAGCTTCCTACTAGACAGCCTCAGTCTCAGGGATATCAATCTCGGCCTTTAATGAATTCAGCTTTTGGTTTTGGCTCCTCACCTCTGCAATATCCGGGGTCAGCTCCTTACTTGCCCACTAGTGCTTCCCTGCAGAATCAGAATTCTCCAACCGGTCAGTTTAACTATCTGTCAGCTCCAGCACCATTCGGTCTACCACCAGCTTCTGGGTCAGCTCAGCCGTCTCTCTTCCAACCAGCCAGTTTTGAGCCTTCTTCAACTATTGCTCCCGCTCTTCCTCAGCTTCCCGGGATGACTCCGGAGGTAACTGCACTGTTGAAACAAGTGCAGCAGCAAATTGACAAGTTGACGGCAGGATCAAGTGGACTTAAGGTTGTTGACCCAAGACAAGTAGAGCCTCTCCCTTATAAGTTCAAGATGCCCAAAATACAATTTGATGGCTCGACATGCCCGAAAACTCATGTGGACACATACGTGATGACTATGGGGGCAATGGGTTGTACTCTCAAATTTATGGCTCAACACTTCCATCTCACACTCAAAGGACCTGCCTTGACATGGTTTCTAAATATTAAGTCAGAAGCTCGAGCTAATTGGAGTCAGACTACTGAGGCCTTTCTTGAAAAGTATCGTGGGAATCTTGAGTGGCGCACAACTAGAGACGACTTGGTCGGCACAATCCAAAAGAAGGATGAGTCCATTACTGATTTCTACAAGCGTTGGAATGCCAAATTAAATGAGCTACCCGAGCCAATTCCGTTGCAAGATCAGAAGGACATGTTTTTGTCATGTGTGAAGCCAGTTCTCCGTGAAGCTATTGGGAATGGTTGGTACCCCGATTTAAGGGAGATGGTAGGCATGGGAGCCCATAGCGAGAATCGACTCTTCAACCGTACCCCAGATGATAAGACCGGTAATGTTAATGGTTATGAGTCCAAGATGGTCAATCCAGTTTCCCGGGTCCCAAAAGACAATAGTATCAACAACCTTCAGAGGGGAAGCACTGGCCCAAGCAGTGGGAAATTTCAACCTCGTCAGCGACGGAAGTTTGATGATCTTGGCATGACTACGGAAGAAGCATTTAATGGTCTGGTTAAGACAGGGATGGTCCAGCCCCTTGATAATTACCGCCCTATGCATCGCAACCCAAAGCTGTATACGAGCAAGTATTGTTGCTACCACCAGTTCCCTGGCCATACAACCAACGATTGCATTCCCCTGAAGATGCTCATTCAAAGACTTGTTAATGATGGAAAAGTTGAGAAGGCTCGCCCCAATGTTGTCCCCGATCTTCTTCAGTGATGTCAGCAGAAGCCCAGAGGCGGCGAAGTCAATCAGTTAGCGTCGTAGGTTCTAGAGTGTCTTTTATGTGGTCATGAGTCTGTCAAGTCCATGTTATGAGTCTTTTTATTGCAGTAATAAAAATCTTTGTTTCTATTCTTGCTAGACTCGAGACATCACTTGCACACCCACGTTACACTCAATTGAAATGGTCTTATTCCAAATGATCACTTGTGCTGTTCACCGGCTAACGCTTTGAAATGACTAATATTTAAATTGATCGGAGCGAGAAAATCGACTGATATTCCCACCTTGCGTCCTATATGCTCACATACTTTCCTTCGTCCTTGCTATCTCGTTACTCGATGAATTTGCATGGATCTTCCCCAAAGTAAGCTTAAGCAAAGCAATGAAGGCGCAATCTCATTCATACTATCCGGTAGGGTCTGCAACTGAAACCTTTCACCCTTAGGAAAACCATTACCTCACCCTCACTAAACAATACCCCTTCATTTCAAGATCGGCATATTTGAAACCCGTTTAACCATCTCAAGAAGAAGAGGGACTATCCTTGGGGCTCCCGTAATTCAAAAGAAGATCGACCGGCTCCAAGCTCAAGAACGACGGAAAGCAATGATCCATCCTGGGGACTAGCTGAAATTCTCCTCTCAAAAATAAAAAAAAAAGAATAAAAAAAAAGAAAGAAGAAGAAAAGAAAGAGAGCATAGTCCCCAGCGATTCTCTCAAAAGCAAAAGTCAAGGAAGCCGGTCGTTACTCAAGAGGAGTCTCAGAGTGAATAAAGAGACAAAGATGGATGTCCCCTCACCATTACCTTAACCAATCCCAAGCCGTCCTCTCATTTTTTAGAGGACATTCCCATTACCTTTACCCTTGCCTTGACCAAAGCCAAGACTGACCTCTCATTCTTAGAGGCATTAAAGATATTCTCCTCACCTTAGAAATCCCAAACACATACCCAAGAGCCAACTTCTTATCTTTAGAGGTACAGTCAGCAAAAAGCCCAGCTGACCTCTCATTTTAAGAGGTCATGATATCCCAAATTACCCAAAGACCGATCGAAACCCAAGACCCAGTCACAGTTCCTACCGGATAACAGTTTCAGTCCAACATCGTCGAGATCTAAAACAGGTTATTGCTTAAAGAAGAGCCAAGTCCATCCCGGCTCAAAGGACCATCAAGCGAAGATTTTGCAAATTCCCTCCGTTCATTCGACGTTTTGTGTGAGCATATCTCATTTCTCCTCTGCAAACACTAGCCGTGGACGTCCCACTGGGGCTTCACATCCGTGTCTCCCATCGACACTCTAAGAGGACACGTTCTTTCGATTCTCAAAAATTTCTCAAAAGTCCTCAGATCCCCGAATTTCATCGTTCATTCTTTTCATTCGGGATAAGCCCGAACTACGGTGACCTGAGCTCCTCCCGAGGAGGGGAACGTAGGCAACCATCACTGGTTCGGTCGAAAGCACAATCAAATCTCAGAAAATCCGGTCTCCTCAAGGACCATGCCCGTACGCTGTCTATCCTTCCGAGTTTGATTCTCGATATCAGTGGGCTTTCTCCTCATGATTAATTGGAATATTTGTTCATATCGGCTTTGGTGGTTGAATAACCCGAACATCAATAAAGGGTTTTAAGCAGCTTTGTGATCATCACGAATAAGACAGGTTTTCAAGTGTCTCGACAAGTCTTCTCTTTCTACGTCATAGGAAGATAGAGCCAAACACTGTGTCGGTCATCAGGGGCTTCCATACACCTTTCCCCACCTTGTGATGCTTATACTCTCCCAAAAGAGTCAAACCCAAAAGCGAGAGTGTCATACAGAAGTTCGGGATTCATTTCCCACCATTCGAAAGATATGCCCCTGCACGTAAACACTTCCGAGTCTTGTCCAGCGACTGATTGACTGCGATTTGAAATGATGGGTTGCCTCCTCGGCCACAAGATAGCTCTGTCTGCAATGAAGCTGCATGTAATTACCTCAAGCTGGGGCTTTGATTAAGGTATCCCTCCGGCTCTCCTTATCAGTTTCCCTCCAAGATTGCTTTGCACTGTCAACTGGGGCTTCGCCAAGCCAGGATTGTTCTCTGCCCCCCTCTGCTGCTTGCTGTCCCAGACACGCGATACGCTTCGTCCTCACTAGCAATGGACCTGCAGCAATCTGTACTCCCGGGAGCATCCCCGACTTGCCTAAACTGAACCATCCATACACCGTCACTCATACACTTTTCTAGTCCTTGGGAGAGGGTCCATAACCCATGCATCCACCCCATTATAAGCACTTTCATCCTATACACGACCCCTCATAGCATAATGGCTACCTACACATCTGCTCATCAAGCCGTGCCAAACCCCTACTTCCCTATTCTCCCCAGCTGAGATGGACTTGTGCAACAAAAGATTAATAATGCATAAGCAAGAGACTAATAAAATGCAAAGTGCCTAGTAGTGTTGTGTCTCCTCCCGCAAAGTACGATAATCTAGTGATCATATTTTGATTGTGAGGATTGCCCCTCAGATCACAATCTTGGACAAGGATTCCAAATCCCGCAGGTGGTAGACCCCGCCTTTATCAAAAGGCCCAGAACTACGAATTGGCTTGATTCCCTTTTTAAGGGATACGTAGGAATCCTTTCTCCAAAGGTCCAACCATCCGATCTCACCAGCATCATATGAAAGAGCCCTAGCTGCCCCAGAGTCCAAACAATAATGCTCACAAGTCTCGGAGACTTCAAAAGCCTATTCTGCATGATAAGCCGAGACAAAGAGTCCGCATCTGTCAATCTCCCCAGCAAATGTCGATAAGTGATAGTCTCAGCCCCCAAACAAAGCCTGTCAAAGAAAGAAGAGCCCCAGCTGCCCCTAGAATCCAGACAATAAAGCTCACCAGCCTTGACGATTCAAAAGCCAATTTTGCAAAGACCACCCCGTGAACGACCACCCAGCAAGCGTTCACAAGTGGTATAGGTCCCTCCGGCAGCCACGGTCATCAAGCAGTAGCATGAGATCCTCCGACAGCTACACCTATCCCCAACAGAACCAATGGTAGCATGAGACCCTAGACAACTACCTCCCAACAGCAGTTATAGCCTAAGACCCTCCGGCAGCCACATCTACCCCCGCAAGTCCAATGATCAACGGAGCTGCACCGAATCTCAAAGATTGCCCCTCAAAGCAGAACCGGGACGGAAAAGTCCGTGCCTATCTGAATCTCCCCAGGGCACATCAAAAGCCATAAGCCCCACCGTCAGCCGTCAATAAGAGTCGCTGCTCAGCAAGCGAAGTCCCCGGCTTACCAAGCAAAGCTAGGGACACAAGAGCCAAACCATCGATAATTTCCGCTGCCCAGCAAGCCAGAGTCCCGTCACCAAAGTGCCGACAAAGTCCCGCTACCCAGCAAGCAACCCCCGTCACAGTGATTATGGTCCCTGATCAAAGCCAGCAGTCAAACAAAGAGAACCCCACCGCCAAAGCAAGATTCTGCTGCCCAGCAAGCAACCCCTCGTCACGGTAAATATGGTCCCAGATCAATCTGTTGACAGCAGTTAGTAGCATAGGACCCTCCGGCAGCTATATCTATCCCCAGCAGCATAAACCTCAGCATCAACCCCTCCGACAGCTACAGGTGAGAACAGCACAGGTATGAAAGCATGTCTCAGTCAATTACTTTGCTAGAAGCATTAATCTCTGTCAGGTTGAGATGCCTTCAAATAATCTCGTTTAGGTCAAAAGACCTTCAAATTATCCTTTTAAGTCGAGAGACCTTCAAATAATCCCTTTCAGGTTGAGATGCCTTCAAATAATCTCGTTTAGGTCAAAAGACCTTCAAATGATCCCTTTAGGTCGAGAGACCTTCAAATAAATCCCTTTTAGGTCAAGAGACCTTCAAATGATCCCCGTTTAGGTCAAGAAACCTTCAAATAATCCCTGTCAGGTTGAGATGCCTTCAAATGATCTCGTTTAGGTCAAGAGACCTTAAAATAACCCCCTTTTAGGTCAAGAGACCTTTAAATGATCCCTGTTAGGTCAAGAGACCTTCAAATAATCCCTGTCAGGTTGTGATGCCTTCAAATAATCTCGTTTAGGTCAAGAGACCTTCAAATAATCCCTTTCAGGTTGAGATGCCTTCAAAATATCTCGTTTAGGTCAAGAGACCTTAAAATAACCCCTTTTAGGTCAAGAGACCTTCAAATGATCCCTTTTAGGTCAAGTGACCTTCAAATAACCCCTTTTAGGTCAAGAGACCTTCAAATAATCCCTTTCAGGTTGAGATGCCTTCAAATGATCTCGTTTAGGTCAAGAGACCTTAAAATAATCCCTTTTAGGTCAAGAGACCTTCAAATAGTTTCCCCTATGTTCATCCCCCCCTCAATTAGTTTCTCTCGAACTACGACCGGCTTGATTCCCACTTAGGATACGTAGGAATCCTTTCTCCAAAGGTCCAGCCATCCGATTCCCCAGATCATCGTCCAGCCCTACGCCTTATCCCCCTGCTGCTCATTGAGATTGGGTCCTTTTTATCGACAACCTCACTTCTTCCATAAGTGACGTTGTCGAGGGGCTCTGTAAGTACGCCAATCCAATTCGCGATCCTTTTTTAGGTGCATTTTAAATGATAAAATCACACTAAGGGGCATTTTGGTAAATTCCCGGTCCATTCCGAGACTTCCGGGAACTTTTTATAAGTTTCCGGCGAAGGAAGTATTTTTTAGTACTTTTCCCGGACAAAAGGACCTAAAAGGAATAAATCAGTTTGGACCTCTTGGGAATTAACCCGGAATGTTCCAGAATCTGGTTTTGGCGCCAGAATCTGTTATGGACGTGGCCCGTCGTGCGACAGTTTGAGGCATGGAATTTGGAGACGTTGGGTCGTGCGACATATTAAACTCATTCCCAATTTACGCTTTAAATACCAAATTCCATTTCATTTGTTAGAGGCCTCACAATTCATACACACACTTCTCACACACAGTTCCTCACACTTCACGCCCTCTCTCTCTCCTCTCTCTCTCATACGCAGAAGGTTCCCTCTCCCCGTGGTTCCTCACCAGTGCTCCCTCATCAACCCATTCGCCGGCGACCACCAATTCCCTCTCTCAAAACCCAATCGTCGGCGGTCTCCTATTCCCCTCAATCTCCACCACCGCGCCATCTCCCTCTCTACTCAAAACACCGTTCTCTCCCTCTCTCTCTACCCAAATCGAAGACGTTCTTCTCAGGCCACAACTGCCGCTCTCTCCCTCTCTCAAACCCAGGTAAACGGAGCCGTCACCGGAGATCTTACCCAACTCTCCCTAATTCCCTTCTAACTCCATCTCCCTATACCCAAATCCTTCAACCAACGACCGCTCCCCCTCTCTCCCGTTCACCGGCCGTCTTCCCCGTCCAAAACCAATTAACCAGCGACCTAAACTCCTTCACCTCAACCTAGCCTCTTCCTCACCGGAAAATGAGCCCAACGACAATCCTCTTTCCTCTCCGGCCAAAACCCACCGTAATCCTCTTCCTCTGTTCTCTCCCTCACACCTAAACCAATCGACAACTTTAACCCCTTCTTCAACCTTCACCGGTGACTTCTCCCTCTCTCCAAACCAACCGTCGTTCTCCCTCTAACCTGAGCCAAAACCAATTGCCGATTGCCATCTCCTCTGTTCCTGAGCTCAACTCCGCTCCAACACACTCACGTACTTGAAATGGCCTAATCTGGAATCTAAGTTTTGTTCCGTCCCGAAACCAATTGAAGATCCTTAAACCTAACTTGGTTTAAGGAGCGTGGACTACGAGGGTAACGATTCTCTTCCCTCACCTTTGTTTCATTTTTGCTATTGTGTTTGCTCCATTGCAATCTATTCCCCGGACTTGATAAATCCGTCCCCCAATTATCAAGTCCCAACTGCCGATCTCTCTGTTTAATCTGTTTAGCTTGGTTTAATTGATATTCATAATGTGAATTGTGGGATTTGTTGTTTATTGGCCAAGGGAGTGTGGATATCCTTATATCCACGTCCCCTTTGTCAATCCACTATGAATTCATTGGTTTTTGAGTTGTTTTGATATTGTGTTTGGGATTCGATTTGCTCTCTGTTAGATCTGTGCTCACATTTGTAAGGTTCCTGCAAATGGTAAACAGGTGTCACGCGACACATCGTGCTAAGCATGTCATGTGTCACGCGACACATGGTGACCATCTGCAGAGATCATATTTTAGTTGTAAGTTCGGTTTGTCCTCGATGTAAAGTGGGATGTGGCCTCCCAGAGTCAATGGCTTACAAGTTGTAATCCCCTTTGTTGAGTAATAAAACAAAGCACATATTTGCATTTTAATACATATCTTGTCATACACACTTTGCACACACATTTGAATGGTTTGAATGTTGAACAATTGAAAGACTCGTCTACGGATGAGGCGTGTTAGGTGAACTCTCGGTTCTTCCCAACACGTAACTTGACCCCCGAACCCACTTTCTCTGTCAAAAAGGTTTTCAATGTTTCCTCTTAAAAATGGCGTGGCGACTCCTTTTTTTATTTTCGGCGAGCGCACATTCAGATGCGCTAGGGGAATAGGTTTGATTTCAGGCACTCAAGCGTAGGCGAATTATATGGCCGTTCGGGATGCCGTCAATCGCACCCGAGGGTTCTAGATCTATGTGACGTAGTGTGAGGGTGACTAAATTCTTTTATTTATGAAAATTAAATTTTGAATCCATTTTTATTTTCTTTTTTATTTGAAAAGGAAAAACAAACGGAAAAAACACACACAGATACAGATTAACAAGGCACAATAATCAACTGCACATTTAATCAAAGGGACTGCCCTTAGCCAAGAACCTACACAACTGCTCAGTGGCTAGTTCTGTCGCGTGACACAGGACAGAATGGTCCAAGCCTGTTGTACGACTTGGCTAGCCACTAAACCAGAACCTGAAACAGGAATCCAGCCCCTGCCTACTCAAAGCAAGGAACAAATACACAGCCCCAAAACACAACGACATGAGGCAAGCAAGGACACAGAATCTCAAAATCCCCATAAAATGCATATATCACATGAAGTCATTCACAATGCACACAAAATGAACATATTGGATGTTTGGAAGGAACTGAAAGCTTGACCCTCTTAATTTTGAAAAACAGGTTTTCAAAAGATGTCCCCAGCGGAGTCGCCACTGAATGTGCGCTCGCCGAAATTTTTAATGAAAAATTAGGAGTCGCCACGCCATGTTTTATGGTACACTTTGAAAAACCTTTTTTAAAATGGAGAAAAGGGTTCGGGGGTCAGGTTACGTATTGGGAAGAACCGAGAGTTCACCCAACACGCCTCGTTTACACGAGTCTTTCAACAAACATCCAAAAACATTCAAACTATGTGCAAACATGTAAGACAATATGCGATAAAATGGATTTTATTGATTAAATGAGATAATTACAACTTGTGAGCCATTTGGTAAGGGAGGCCACATCCCAATTACAGATCTCAAAATAGATTACAACTGGAAACAAAGGATCTCTGCAAAATGGCAAGATGTGTCGCGTGACACAGAACCTGCCTGGCTAGATGTGTCGCGTGACACATGATCCAGCCCAGCAAGTTGTGTCGCGTGACACAGTTTGCCCATCTGCAGAAACCTTACAAATTGAATACAGAAGGAACAGAAATCAATCCAGATCTAATTATATCATCAATTCAACTTCGGAAATGCATAAATCAATGACTAATCAATCAAGGGGTGTGGATATGGGAGATCCACACTCCCTTGATGATCACGCCACCAATAGAAGCCAAATTACACCATGAACATGAAATTATATCAAACAGAAACAATTAAACTGAGAGATTGCGATTGGAGATCGATAATTAAGACATGTAGAGTCTAATTACCAAAGCAAATGAGTATATGATACTTGAATTATGAAAATGACAAGATCTAAGAGAGAGAAGTAGGGAATCGGTGAGTTACCCTTGAAGATCCATGAATCCTATACCAAGTCAGGTATAGAACCCTTCAACAAGCAGCTTCTGAGACGAATTGAGCTTGGGAGAAGTGGTGCTTTGAAGATCTAAGTGGTAGTGGGTGAGTTGGATTGAGTTGGAGGAGGATTGGAGAGATTTGGGTATGAGAGAGGAAGAGTTTTGTGTGTTTGGATCTGTGTGTTACCCAACCAAATTGGCTGAGTAATAGTATGCAAAAGAGGGATCAAGATATGAGAGGGGTAGGGTCTTATTTATAGGCTGCTGATGATGGGCAAGTTATGTCGCACGACCTTCTGCTTCCATTTTCCATGGCTCGAGATGTCGCACTACCAAGCAAGCCAATAACCGTTTCTGGCGCCAAAACCTGGTTCTGGAACATTCCAAGTTAATTCCCAATAGGTCCAAGCTGAATAATACCTTATAGGTCCTTTTGCCTGAGAAAAATACTTAAAAGTACTTCCTTGGCAAGAAACTTATAAAAAGTTTCCGAAAGTCTCGGAATGGACCGGGAATTTACCAAAACGCCCCTAGTGCAATTTTATCATATTAAAATGCACCTATGAAGGGTCGCGAATTGGATTGGCATACTTACAGAATCGGTTTGCAGATGCCCTGGCCACCCTAGCATCTCTTGTTGAAATTCCCAAAGGCAAATCAGTAAAACTCCTAAGAATAGGCAGACGGGAAACCCCCGCTTATTTATGTGAGATCGAATTTGAACATGAACCGATCGACGAACCCTGGTACAATCAAATTTACCAGCACCTCCAAAATGGAGAAGCTTCCTTCACAAATGAAGATGGAAAATACAAAGAAGGGATCAAAGCCAAAAACATGATGGCTCTAAAATGCCGACATCCCATTTCGTCATTATGGGGGGTATGTTATACAAGAAGCACCACCAAGGACCACTCCTCCGGTGTGTAAATAAAGAAAAAGCCAGCGAGCTGATGAACGAAGTTCACAATGGAACCTGCGGTCTGCACATGAACACCAGAGCATTGACACAGATCATCCTCCGTATGGGTTACTATTGGGTAATAATGGAAACAGACTGTATCCAGTTCGTCAGAAGCTGCGACAAATGTCAACGGTTATCCAACCTCAATAACATTCCTCCTCACGAGCTCTACTGCATAACTACACCATGGCCTTTCGCCACATGGGGAATCGACGTCATCGGCAAAATTACTCCGCCTGGGAGTAATGGTCACGAGTTCATATTAGTCACAGTTGACTACTTCACCAAATGGGTAGAAGTCAGATCATACAAATTACTGAATTCTAAGAAGGTGGCTGAGTTCATCAAAGAGAACATCATGTGCAGACACGGGGTGCCCAACAAGATCATATCCGATAATGGGACCCACTTTGAAGGAGATTGTGACCAACTATTGACCGAGTTCAGAGTTACACGCCACAAGTCTTCTCCCTACAGACCACAGACTAATGGTACAGTAGAGGCAGCAAACAAGACTTTCGCAAGAATAATCAGAAAGATGGCCGTCAGAGGTCGGAATTGGCCCAAAACGCTACATTTAGCCCTTTGGAAATACAGAACATCAGTCAAAACCGCCACAGGGGAGACTCCTTTTGCACTCACATAAGGAACGGAAGCGATGCTACCAGTTGAATTAGAAATTCCATCCCTCCGAGTCCTCTTGAAAAACGGAATCAATGAAGACGAATGGCTCCAAAGCCGTCACGACGAACTAGCTCTACTTGACGAGCGAAGGTTGAAAGCCATGGAACATACTCGTGCCTACTAAAGCAGAATGGCCTGAGCATTTGATAAGAAAGTCAAGATTCGAGACATCAGAGAAGGCGACTTGGTGCTTAAGGAAAAGCCTCCTACACAGACCAATCCCCTTGGAAAGTGGGAACCTACTTGGATAGGCCCATTCGTGGTACAAAGAATCTTCTCCAGAGGAGCCATGAAGTTAGAAGATTTGGACGGGAACCCTTTCGATAAACCAGTAAACGGAAGCAAGCTCCGCAGATACTTCGTTTGAGGAAGAACACGAGTCAACTCTCCATCCCCATACACCACCCCTAAGTAAAATGAAAGTGCTAAAAGAGTAATACCCAACTAGATACATTCCCGAAAATGATCTAGGTAAAAAACAGGGTCGCACTTCTTGTCTTTTTTCAAATTTCACCTAAAAGTGTCGAACTACGGTGACCTGAGCCCCTTAGTCCAATTGTAAAAGGGGAACGTAGGCAGCCATCACTGGTTCGGTCTCAAAAACAAATAAAATTTAAAATACAACACCAATCGCTTGTGTTTCGAAAAACTCTTAAATTTAACCAACATATTCATTACGGTTAAAACAATCTTTGATGAGTTCAAGGACGGTCTACTCTTGACTTGCTACACGCTAGCGAAACAACAATAAAACACTTAATCAATTTAATGTGTCTCCAATGACAGTGGGTGAATATTTCGAACAGCAAGGTCAACCAAGTCACTCGTACTCGGTACTTCATCTTTCCTCCCCTTCCCTTTCCCACGGCGGGTATTCTTTGCCTTCACAGGGAATATCCCCGTAGTCCTTCTACCTGGCTTTGGGACCCTTCTCGACGCCTCTCTCAAACCTGTGGCCGCTAACACGGCCCTTTCCCTAGCTCTATCACGAGCTGCCTCTCTTCAAGTCATCATATCCGTGCTCGATCGGCCATCCGACTAGCATTGGCCTCATAGTTAGCCATATCATCCCCAGTACAATCCTGAGGGTTAGCCATCGCTTTGGCCCTCCTCAAAGTCGAGCTGTCACGGCGGTCAAGGCACAATAGCTCACTTCGTCTCCACAGCAGAGCCATTTGTGTCTCCCCTATACACTCCTCGTACCAGTTCAAATACCGAGTGGACAGAACAGTGCCCCCTCTCCGGTGAAAGAGAACCCTGGCAAGAAAATACGCATATTGCCACAACCGTATGAAAAGCAATGACGTCGAATAATCATCCATAAATAGCGATCCCACCTCAAATGTAGCGGCATCACTCAAGCCCGTCAATGGCACCTGCTCCAGCCCGAATTGCTGCAACACCAACGATGGAATGTAGAAAGAAGACTGGGACAGCCCTGGAACTCTAACAATGAGAAGACCCTCCTGAACAGTCCGATAAGTCTGTAACTTCCAGTGAGGAACCCACCATCGCAGACGATGAGTGAGGAGTTTGGCCATCAAAAGCTCCAAGTCAGCCTGACTGCCTCCTATCACCAAGGGACGTCGAGAAAAAGACCAGGGATCACATGTCGCTGGTACCTCGGGCATCACTTGTAACCGCTCCCTCAACCACAATGTAAGCATAGCGGGATTTCCTCCCCACATGTAACGGCTACCGGTCGCCATCCGACCTATGCCAAGGAATGTCTCGCCCAAGATCAAAGACACGATATCTCCTCCGCTCCGGTACTGCCTCACCAGGTCTAGAACATTGTGGTGGCACACTCCCAATGACGTGAATGTGAACAAAATAGCAATCGCGCACAGAGCAAAAGCGTCCCACGCAGAAACACTCCCATCAACACCAACAAATCTATCGGGCAGCCCCGAAATGTCAACATGATCAGTATTTGTTATCAGCATCCCGTATGCTTCTTCAGCCGAAACGCCAAGTAGGGACATCAACTTCTCAACGGTGGTCAGGGCGCCTGTCAAAGGAAGAACAATCTACTCTGCCTCAGGTCCTCCAAGGATAGCCCGAAAGTCCTTAAGTGTAGGCGTGATCTCGTTATATGAGAAGCTCTACACGTGCCTCCTTTCGTCCCAAAAATGAGCCGCAGCTCTCAGAAGATCCCAATCTAACACAAGCTCCTTCAAAGCCCAAACCGCCCTCATCCTATAACAACCCTCAAAAAATTCCTTACTTTGCCTCATGTGGTGCCGTACCCACGTTTGGAACCTCTCCAAAAATCGTTCTTGCATCTGAGACGCAACCTTGGAAACGCATCCATGGAAAACAAAGGAAACTTCAAAGAATTTGAGGGAGAAACAGAATTAAGCTTCAGAAACAAGCGTGAGATTTCTAGATTGTAGAAACTGGACTGCAATTTAAATAAGCTAAAATCGAGACATAGGCCGGCCGGCCTGTTTTTCAGGTTGACCAATTCAACCCTGCAGCCTGCTGCACTAATATCCCTCGACATTTCCAAAGGCGCTCCTGTTCAAGCCTTGACCAAAACATATTAACCCGTGATCAAATCACTCATTGTCAACATCACATCCGCCCCGAGCTCGTGCAATAGTGCAATTAATAAATAACAGTACATATAGTTATAAATTTTGCCAGCTCAAATTTTATTATTCAATGCATGTCACGTAATTATTTATTTTTGATCAACCTACTTGCTTATCTGCCAAAAATATGTAAAAGTAATCATAATGAATACTCAAAATGTACAAAAGTTTGCCCCAAGGGCCTTTCAAGTAAAAAATAATGTTCAGAAAGTACACACAAATTGTCTAAAAAAAGGAATCAACGGGACTACTCCGAGTCCTGCTCGTCATCTGAGCACTCAAAGTACTGCCCCGCAGCAGCCGGATCCGCGGTAGACAAATAATCCGCGAACTCATCAAAGCCGGAATTCGAGAAGTGACGGCTCCGTGCATGTGCTCCCGAGGACTCTCCGTGCTCGTATCCCAAATACGAGGAGTGGCGAGCTCCAAATCCAGTAGTCTCACCAGAGAACTGGCTAAAGCCCCGCCCGACATCTACACCACCAGCCGTGGAAGTAGATGAGTCTCTCGCAGCAGACGGTCGGGAAGGCATCGGCTCATGAACAGCCGCACTCCTCCAAGAACCGCACCATAGGAAGTCCACAAGCCTCCTAGCAAAGCCGGTCATCCCGTCCAGACGTCTTACGGCCTGATCGTAAGTACGGCCAAAAACCAGCAAACCAGGAAAGCCGTCAAAAGACAGACAGCACATATGCAACATTTGCAAAATGCTACTACAAGTAAAGAAAAGTAACAAAATACTCACCGAAGCACTGGGTTCAACTCTGTATTGAGGCCTCGCCTTCTCCGAAATAGGAATCGTCAGTTGCCTACGAGAACCACCAACGCCCTCGAATGCCAAGTGAGTGCGGGAGAGCAGATAATCTCTAGGAAGAGAAGGGTCCTCACCCTCTCTAGCCATCACCTGCGGGCTCCTCAGCCTCGTCCTTCAAAAGATGTCGTAGTCGACATCCTCTATGATGTTCTCGACATGAGGCACTCCCTGCCTGTACCACTGCAACTCCTCCCCAACTATGGACATAGGAAACTGCATGTGAAGAGGCGGATCCCTCGGAACCAAGGGATCAAATCCTGGAGCATACTTGCAAGACACCCTCTCGCCCAGATACATAACATCATAATAATGCCTCACTAGAAGCTTCCGCTAACGTGTCACCTCCCTAGAGGCCTGCACCACAAAATGATCAAACTGACTCCACCAAGTCAAGTTGATCCTCGGTGAGAAGTCTCGATCCAAGGCCAAAGACACCTCCTCATAAGTCACATGGGTACTCTCCCTTGACTTCACCGGCTTCCTCCCCGTCTTCAGCCAAGTCAGCATGGCAGGAAATAAAAGAGTGTATGCCTCCCTGGTAGTCCACCTATGCGGATGAAACACCTCGAAGCACCACACCTGTCAAATGCCAGGAAAGTTATATCAGCTACAAAGTGGATACATACAAGTACAAGCGGGACAAGGAAGAGAAAAAGAAGGAAAATCACATCTAACGCAAACTAAAAGCAACAGAACGAGTTGTCCTCCCCCCGGGAACACCTGTTCAAGGCGAAGAAGAGCTCGGCCAGACCAGCTTCTCCCCAGGCAAAACCCTTCACGGCCTCCAGATCAATCAAGGAGCCAAGCAAAGTGAATTGACACATCGTGTCAGCATTGGGAAACAGGGTTGCTGACAGAGCAAACCACAAAAATCCTTGGCTAAACACTCTGCTGTCATCCTCTTGGAGCCAGCCAGATACTCATATATCCCCCACCTCAAGTGTACCTCCATCTGCCCGTACCGAATACCAAGGCCCCTGGCATCCGTAATATCAAAACCAAGCAGTCCCGAAAGCTGCTCCATGATAAAACCATCAAACCACTCTATGGGATTGTCTCAGAACGAAAACCCTATAATCGCAGCAAAAGTGTGGGTCGTATCCCACCAATACTAGCTTAAGGCAATGTGAAGCACCTTCACCCTCTGCGTCGAAGCCACCACAGCCACCGCACTGATAAAGCCGCCTAGGCTAGAGTCTATCACAAATTGTCGTGGACTCCTCTCCCCATAACGAACCACATCTGGGAACATTTCCCATAGCTCGCGGACTGCCTCAACATCTCCCCTACTCTTTATGGTGGACACGTCAATTGGCCCTCGCCCTTGCAGGTGAACACAGCAAAAGTATGTTACTACAAGATAACGTACACAAAATGCACATACACATGTCAAGATCACAAAAAAAAAATCAACACAAAGATATTGTTCATTTTCCTAAAATATTTCCGTCCCAGTCAAAGTATTAACGGTTCAAGTTTCAAAATCCCGTTCATTAAACGGTTCATGTTCCTAAAATATTTCCATCTCAGTCGGAGTATTAACGGTTCAATTTTCAAAATCCCGTTCATTAACGATTCATTTTCCTAAAATATTTCCGTCCCAGTCGGAGTATTAACGGTTCAAGTTTCAAAATCCCATTCATTAACGGTTCATTTTCCTAAAATATTTTCGTCCCAGTCGAAGTATTAACGATTCAAAATCCCAAAAACTTTCAAAACATTTCGAAAAAAAACCGTCAAACCCGAAACTTTCAAAACATTTCGAAAATATCCGTCAAACCCAGAACTTTCAAAACATTTCGAAAAATCCGTCAAACCCGAAACTTTCAAAGTCATTTTCAAAAAACCCGTCAAACCCGAAACTTTCGAAAATCATGTTGAAAAACCCGTCCAAACCGGAACTTTCAAACACTTCAAAATTACTCCGTCCCGAATTAAACTCACTTTAATTTTGGAAAACGCCCCTAGACATGGAATTTTTCTACCAAAATTTCTACGTTGTCTACCCATAACGTCAATTGCACTAAGCTAAAGTCAATTTCAACAAAGGGGCATCGCGAAGTCAAAAGCCCCAAATCGGGCATCAAGAACCCTAACTCAATTCAAGTCAAAATTCCAAAATTTCAAGAATGCAAATTCTAAAATTCAACGGAAATCAGAGGATGCTTACCTTCCTCGCTATCCCCTCCTTGGATTTATGGCAATCCCGAGCTTTGTAAAACTCGATCGGATCCATAGGAAGAGTGATCGTTCTCACCGTCCTCTTGAGCCTCTTCCTCTCATTGTCGGTCCTTCTATGTCGACCCCTTCGCCCCAATCCCGCTTCCATAGCGATAATCTCTCGAAGATTTCAACAAAGATCGAAGAAAAGTGACAAATTTTTCTCTCTTTTCTCTCTTCCTCTCGACAAAACTCTCAAAATTTCTCTCTTTCTCTCTAACGGCCGACGGCTGCCTTAAATTTTGCCAATTTGAGACATAGGTCGTCTGGCCTCTTTTACGTGATGGGCCATTTTGCCCCAAATGCTAATTCAACCCCTCGTCTTTCCGAATTTGACACTTTTCCTCAAAAGTTAAAAAATTCCCAGTTAGACATTTCTAACACCCCTCTCCCGAGGTTAAATTCCAGATAAACATATCTAACACCCCTCTCCAGAGGTTAAATCCCCGACCGTCAATCGTAAGCCCGACCATCCCCTTTCAACGGCAATCACTGTAAGCCCGTACAACGAATCTTCCTTGGCCGTCAATCGTAAAACCGACCATCCCCTTTCAACGGCAATCACTGTAAGCCCGTACAACGAATCTTCCCCGACCGTCAATCGTAAGCTCGACCATCCCCTTTCAACGGCAATCACTATAAGCCCGTACAATGAATCTTCCCCGTTCGTCAATCGTAAGCCCGACCATCCCCTTTCAACGGCAATCACTGTAAGCCCGTACAACGAATCTTCCTCGGCCGTCAATCATAAGCCCGACCATCCCATCTCAGCGGCAATCAATGTAAGCCCGCACAACAATCCCTCTTCGGCCATCATAGTAAGCCCGAATATCTTTTCCCCCAGCAGGTGAACAATCACTTCCTCGACAGTCATTGTAAGCCCGACCATCTCATTTCAGTGGCAATCAATGTAAGCCCGCACAACAATTCCTCTTCAGCCGCCGTCGTAAGCCCGAACATTTCTCCCAAGCAGGATCCTAAGACACTCCTTCTAAAGGAACGTCAGTCAATCTTCTTAGTTCCTAACTAACTTTGTTAGAACTCTGGGCGCATTTCCCCAGCAATGTGTCATTTTCACCAGAGATCACATACCGTTCCTGACCCCGATGTTGGAACGTCAATCCTTTCGTGTTGTTTAAAATGCCAGTTTAACACAACCAGTCCCACCATCTCCACCATATCCCCAGCAGACAAACCCTGGTTGTCATCATAAGTCCAGCACCCAAGGCACGAATGCCTTACAAAATTTAGTCCCAAGGCACGAACGCCTTAGTCTTAGGTTCAGACGCCTCTGAACAGTCTCACTCAAGTTAAGACGCCTCCAAACAGTCTCCCTTAGGTTAAGACGCCTCCGAACAGTCTAACTCAGGTTCAGACTGTTGGTGTAGTGCCCTAGGCATTTAGTTATGTTTGACTTATTATCTAAACCGCTATGTAATCGTCTTTATCATTTATTATAGAGAAAGTATTATTTGGTTTATTATATGTTTTGAACGTTTATTATATTGAACTGCGTCCCTATTTTTTGAGAACAACTAGTATAAGTTGGTAGTGGATTATCATGGAGATGATTATATGCATGTGATGCACATTGCACTTATGGATACTTGCTAGAGAACAAGTATTGGACATGACCTACCGATGAGATTTATGACATGGTCAAGTCATATGTGTCATGAATAAATCTCATGATAGTCGTGTTATTGAATCCTTTGTACCTGAGATTATCATCGTCTTCCACATGATGAAGATTGTGTTTGATATAGTCTAACACTATCTTTAACCGGATAGCAATAAGGGCTATGTTAGCACGATTGGATTCATGTAGGAAAGAATGATAAGTCAAGACGGGATTTGTCCCTCTTAAGAAGAGAGATATTTGCTTGGGCCCCTCGATGAATGATGTTGATGAAATGTGTGGCCACACTCAAGTGATTTGATATAGATCAAAGGCATTTGGATTATCAACATATTCGGGATCGAGAAAGCATTGAACGAAATGAGTTGACATAGACCATGACTCATGTTCAATAGAACATCGTGGACAAAGGGATTGTGACATTTGATTACCAGGGAATCAAGCTTTGATGTTATATTTAATTAAGTGGACATAATGATTTGCTAGAAGTCACTTATGTCTTGTGAAGTTGATGTTTCAATTCACTACCAACATAAAATATAATTCCTAAAGGGTCACACACAAAAGAACGGGTTAAAATTGGCTAAAAGAATGAATTCTGGGCTCTGGGAATGACTCTGGCATGACTGATGCTTTAGGGGATGAGTCGTGCCCCATTGGCCCAAGTCGTGCCTTGTGAAGGGACGAAAAAATCAGAGAGGGGTCAAAAAGGGTCGAGTCGTCCCCTACGGAATGAGTCATGCTCACGACTCGTGCCCATAGGCACGACTCGTGCCCTGTTGATTTGACAAGCCTTTTTGATGGCATGAATTGTTGCACGACACATCTAGCCATAAGGCACGACTCGTGCCCCTGGGAACGAGTTGTGCTAGCGGCTAAATTTGGTTCGTACAACAATTCCTTTGCTGATTTGGTTTTGGTTTTTGACTAGGATTCTCCCCTAAAGGTTAGGGATTTATACTTAGTATAAATAGGACCCTTGGTCAGCCAAAAATACATGTAATTTTGGGTTTATGAAACACAAAATTGAGATCTAGATTTAGAATAAAAGATCAAAATCCTTTTCGCCATTGATTATTGACAAATCGTTTTCAATAATTGGGATCATCTAGCAATCAATCAAGAATCGTTCTTGGTCCGTTCAATTGTGGATTACCGATAGAGGGTGATAAGTTAATCACCAAAAGCTTGAAGCCTTTTCATTCGTTGATTCAACATAAGGTAAAGAACAAGAAGAAGATCAAAAAACTTCATCAACGGTTTTTGAGATTCGTTTGGCATTTGCTATTGAAGATCTATTTTGAATTAACAAATCGCATTCAAGGTATGTAAATTCTATTTCGTATAAAGTTTCTAATCTATTCATGCTAGACGGATTTAGGGCTAGGGTTTTGATGTTATTGTTAAATCTTCCGCAGCGTTTGTAACCCCAAAACCCAACAGTGGTATCAGAGCCCTGTCTTGCCATGATTAGGATTGAAATTGCATGCTAGATTTAATATGATTATTTTCTACCATGTGATATGAAATATATCTAGATTCCATGGGTTTTATTTCTATGAAAAACAAAGTATATGTGATATGCCATGATTCATGATTAATGATAAATTAATTAGAATAGTTTATCTCATTGGTTATTAATCTTTTAATATGATTAAATTAGATTTGTAATTTCTCAAAAATTGAATCAAATTGTATGTATGATATTTTGTGAAGCCCTATGTTCATGATTATGTTCACATGAGATCTATGTTACAACCATACGATGTTTGTTATATGTTGAAAACCTTCTAAATATTTAAATCTTATGCCATTCCTTGATTAGAACACTTGTGATATTTTAGGGTATTTTATGTAGTTTTGACTCAGTTGGGTGCATCTTATATCTTAATTTGTGATCAAGGTGAGATAATGGTTGATGTAGTTTTGACTCAGTTAGGTGCATCGTTTCATGTCTCACATGTTTGAAAAATGTTTTGATTTAATTAGTGATTTCAAATGAGATTTGACCCAAGGCATAGATGAGATTTAAAACATGCTTTTAATATATGATATCTATTGAAATCTCATAAAAGATCTAAGAGTCATATAGTGATATGATTGATATTTCTACCTAAATGGCTTGATTTCGGGCATTGACTCAGTTAAACCAAAATCAAGTGAAATATGGATCTTAGCCTATTATGATTATATGATACATGTTTGTATTTGAAGGTGTATAATTTAGTGGGAGTATTTATGAAATACATTATTTGCTCCACTACTACATTTCTGACCTAATGTAACGCATCTAATGCCATGACAGAGCTAATGTAACGTATCTAATGCAACGTCAGAGCTAATGTAACGAGTCTAATGCAACGACATACTTAATGTAACGGCTAATGCAACGACAAGTAGGTAATTTAACGCATCTAATGCAACGACAAAGCTAATGTAACACATCTAATGCAATGCCAGAGCTAATGTAACGAGTCTAATGCAACGACAGAGCTAATGTAACGGCATATTTTGATTAATGTAACGGCTTTGATCTCAGCATTACATTAGATTTTTTGGCGTTACATTAGATTTTTCTAATGTAATGGCTAAATTACTAATGCAACGCCAAAATAATTCCCTCTATTTTTTTAAGGTGGGCTAATATACCTTATGCCCTATGCCCTATGCCCTATATCCTATACCCTATACCCTATGCCCTATGCCCTATATCCCATATCATATACCCTATACCCTATACTCTATACCCTATACCCTGTACCCTATAGGGTATACCCTATACCCTATGCCCTATACCCTATAGGGTATACCCTATACCCTATGCCCTATGCCTTATACCTTATATCCTATACCCTATACCCTATACCCTATAGGGTATACCCTATGCCCTATACCCTATAGGGTATACCCTATACCCTATGCCATGTGCCCTATACCTTATACCTTATACCCTATAGGGTATACTATATACCCTATACCTTATAACCTATACCCTATACCCTATAGGGTATAAAGTATACCCTATAGGGTATACCCTATACTCCATAGGGTATACCCTATACCCTATGCCCTAAACCTTATACCCCATATCCTATAGAGTATACCCTATACCCTACAATCTATACCCTATACCCTATATCCTATAGGGTATACCCTATGCCCTATGCCCTATACCCTATAGGGTATACCCTATACCCTATAGGGTATACCCTATGCCCTATGCCCTACACCTTATACCCTATACCCTATACCCTATAGGGTATACCCTATATCCTATAGGGTATACCCTACACCTTATACCCTATATCCTATACCCTATAGGGTATAATATATAGGGTATAAGGTATATTATATAGGGTATAGGGTATAGTATATAGGGTATACCCTATAGGGTATAGGGCATAGGGTATAGGGTATAAGGTATAGGATATACCCTATAGGGTATAGGGTATACCCTATAGGGTGTAGGGTATAGGGCATAAGGTATAGGGTATACCCTATAGGGTATAAGGTATATGGTATACCCTATAAGGTATATGGTATAGGGTATAAGGCATAGGGCATGGGTATAGGGTATACTCTATAGGGTATAGGGCATAGGGCATAGGCTATAGGGTATACCCTATACCCTATACACTATACCTTATATCCTATATCATATACACTATACCCTATACCATATATACTATATCATATACCTTATACCCTATAACCTATACCCTATACCCTATACCCTATACACTATACCCTATAACCTATATCCTATATCCTATACCCCATACCCTATACCATATACACTATGCCTTATACCCTATACACTATACCTTATACCCTATACCCCATACCGTATACCATATATACTATATCCTATACCCTATACCCTATACCTTATAACCTATACCCTTTAGGGTATAGGGTATACCCTATATCCTATAGGGTATACCCTATGCCCTATGCCCTATGCCCTATACCCTATAGGGTATACCCTATACCCTATAGGGTATACCCTATACCCTATAGGGTATATCTTATGCCATATACCCTATAGGGTATACCATATACCCTATAGGGTATACCCTATACCCTATGCCCTATACCTTATACCCTATACCCTATAGGGTATACCCTATACCATATAACCTATACCCTATAGGGTATACCCTATACCCTATACCCTAAACCTTATACCCCATACCCTATAGGGTATACCCTATACCCTACACTCTATACTCTATACCCTGTACCCTATAGAGTATACCCTATGCCCTATACCCTATAGGGTATACCCTATACCCTATGCCCTATGCCCTATACCTTATACCTTATACCCTACAGGGTATATCCTATACCTTATACCCTATATCCTATACCCTATAGGGTATAGGGTATATTATATAGGGTATAGGGTATAGTATATAGGGTATAGAGTATAGGGTATATGGTATAGTACATAGGGTATACCCTATAGGGTATAGGGCATAGGGTATAGGGTATAGGGTATACCCTATAGGGTATAGGGTATAGGGTATAGGGTATAGGGTATACCCTATAGGATATAGGGTATAAGGTATAGGGTATACCCTATAGGGTATATGATATAGGGTATAAGGTATAGGACATAGGGTATAGGGTATAGGGCATAGGGTATAGGGTATACCATTTACCCTATGCCCTATACCCTAAATATTTATGTCTATTCATAAAAAATATAAAAAATTATAAATTTATAAAAAAATTAAAAGAATTTTGCCCGTCCTTGATTTCTTTATTATACTTGATAATTACTAGTTTTATAATAATTACTAGTTTTATAATAATGATAATTACAATAATTATTAAAGATTATTATTATTTGTTCTATTATTATTATTTAATATTATTTTATATTTATAATATTTATTGTTTTTTGAACGATAAATTATAGTTTTTTCTATTTATTATTTTTGCTAATTATTATAAACTTCAAGAAAATTTTGATGATAAGAGCATCCACAATGAATGCTTTTTTAAAGCTTTTTATTTTTGTGAAAAAGTTATATAGAACTTTTTATTATTGTGAAAAACTTTGAAGAACTCCTTACTAAGGAGTAGCTCTTTGTTGAAAGAGCTACTTTTTTGTGGTTTTTAATTAAATTTCATCAATTCCCTAGATAAAAAAAAAAAGAGCTCTACCATTGTGAGAAAATATTAGAGATTTTAATATATTGCTTAAGAATGATGTGTCATATTGAAATTATAAAAAAGCTTTCACTTGAGCTTTTACCATTGTGGATGCTCTAAATATATAAGTCATTGGAATTATGAGGTTTAGTAAGATCTTCACCATTAAATACTTCACAAATAATTAGATCTAATGGTCCAAATACATCAAAGAAAAACACAAATACAATTTCATTTGATTGGTTGTTTTATACTCACATGGATTGTCAATCTGAACCATTAATCACTCACAATCCTATGGTCCAAATTCAATCTAGCAAAACCCTAAAAAAATTCTTCCTTTACTCCATCCGCCTCCCACCCTCCCTCAAATCTTTCTCTCTCCACAATTCTCTCTCTTTCTCCCTTCTGTTCACTTCACGGCCCCCAACCCCTTCATTCGTCGCACTATGACGAGGTTCTCTTTGTCGGATTTTTGCGCCGGGAAAAGCGTGGTAAGACTATGGAACAGTTCTGGGTTCGCTTAAGATTTTGAGGATAATGATTTCGACGACGACAAGGTTTCACCCTGGGATTTCACCGGCGGCGATGTAAAAATGAGCAACATTTTCGTCGGCCGGAAATAACTGGGTTTGTTTCAAAGGTTTGAATTCTCAAATGAGCTAGATTGGATTTTGTTTCTCTAAATATTTTCTGGCATTCCCAGATATGTGTGCTTGCTAATGAACTTTTGTTTGTGACTTTTTGCAGCATTGAGATGGCGATGAGATTATGGTCACGGTGGCGGTGGTGGTGTTTGGTGGTGGCTTCCAAGGGATTCTTCGAGGACTTAACTGTTATTTTTTGAAATTAAGGGATAAAGTTGAAAAGAAAATATATGCAAGGACTGATTGGATTATAATAGAACTTAAGGGGAGTAAATTGTAATTGTTGGAATATTTTATATTTCTGAAATATCAAGGACTGTATTGAGAATAATCAAAATTAAGGGACTGACTCAAAAATATAATAAAAAATTATAATTTATTTTGATAAATTAATTTTTATTTTTTTTATTTAATTGAAGTTCACAACAAATTATATATATATATATATATATATATATATATATATATATATATATATATATATATATATATAATTTTTTTAATAAAAAATATCAAATTAGCGACGAAAATATCCGTCGGTAATTTGGTATATATAAAGAAAAAATATTGAAAAAAGAAAATTAAAAAATTAATAAAATTGTGATAATATGTAATAAATTTTAGGTACTCATCTACTTTTTGGCGTTACATTAGGTATTCAACTACTTTTTAAATTGATGTTGCATTAGGTAATCATCTACTTTTTGGCGTTACATTAGGTGTTCATATAGTTTTAAAATTGGCGTTGCATCAGGTATTTACCTGATGCAACGCCAAAGCTCTGGCGTTACATTAGCTTACTATGTCGTTGCATTAGACCTAATGCAACGCAAGAGAATGCAACAGCCATTTTGCGTTACATTAGGCCTAATATAACGGTTTTTGGGCCCTAATGCAACGCAAATTGGCGTTACATTAGCTCAGAAATGTAGTAGTGCTCTTAGATGATACATGTGTCCTTGAGAAGGACAAGCTTGAGGAGAATGGTACAAACTATTCTGATTGGATCAGAAGCCTTAGAATTGTTCTAAAGCAAGAGAAGAAACTGTACGTTCTCAATGAACCCATTCCACCTCAACCTGTTCCAAATGCTTCTAGGGCTGATAGGGATGCACATAAGAAACATAATGATGATTCTATGGATGTCGCATGCCTTATGCAAGCCACTATGTCTAAGGCTCTTCAGAAGGACCTTGAGCACGTAGATGCAGCATTTGATCTTGCTGAGCGCTTAAAGGAAATATTCTAAGTGCAAGCAAGAAACGAGAGGTATGATGTGGTTAAGGCCCTAACTGCATGCAGGATGCAAGAGGGGCAATTGGTGGGAGCTCATGTCCTTAATATGAAGGGTTACATTGAGCGTGTCGATAGGCTTGGAAATCCATTGACTTTGGAACTCGCTACGGATTTGATATTGAATTCATTGCCTGAAAGTTATAGTCATTTTATTATGCACTATCACATGACTGGCATGGATAAGAATCTCTCGGAATTGCATGAAATGCTTAAGACCGCAGAGATGAATATCAAGAAGCCTAAAACCTATACTGTGTTAATGGTTAACAAAGGCAAAGGGTTCAAGAAGGATGGCAAAGGTAAGGCAAGTGTTGCTAAGCCTAAGGCAAAAGTTGCCGATGCCAAAGAGGCTCCCAAGGCATCTCAAAAGGATACGGTTTGCTACCATTTCCAAGAGGTTGGACATTGGAAGCGCAACTTCAAGGCTTATAAGGAAGGCCTAAAGGAGAAGAAGGGCAATACGATTGCTACTACTTCAGGTATTTATATGATAGATATTTTCCTTTCTGTTTCTAGTTCATGGGTATTAGATACCGGATGTGGATCTCACATTTGTTTAAATGTGCAGGGACTGAGAAATAGGAAGCTACTCAAACAAGGTAAGTTGACCTGCGTGTTGGGAATGGAGCAAGAGTTGCTGCATTAGCCGTAGGGACATATGATGTAACTTTACCTAGTGGCTTAGTACTTGTTTTGAACAATTGTTACTATGTTTCAGATTTGAGTAGGAATATTATTTTTGTTTCTTATTTGGATAATGAGGGATATAATTTTATTATTTCGAATAAGAAGTTTTATATTTATTTAAATGATATGCTTTATGGTATTGCAAATTCATTTAATGGTCTTTATGTTCTTGATGTTGATGAGAAACAAGATAGTGTTGAAAATGTTTATCATGTGGATAAGAAGTCTAAACCAAATGACGTGAATAACTCATTCATTTGGCATTGCCGGCTTGGTCATATAAATGAGAAATGCATTTCTAAACTCCACAAAGATGGAATGTTAGACTCACATGATTATGAATCATATGAGATATGTGAATCTTGTTTATTGGGTAAAATGACCAAATCACCCTACACTAAGAGTAGTGAAAGGGATAGTGACTTATTGGGCCTAATACATACTGATATATGCGGACCAATGAGCAGCATTGCTAGGGGAGGATTTCGGTATTTCATTACATTCACCGATGACTTATCTAGATATGGCTATGTCTATCTAATGATGTTAAAGAGTTAATCGTTTGAGATGTTTAGAACATTTCAAAATGAAGTACAAAATCAACTTGGCAAAACAATTAAAGCACTTCAATCCGATCATGGTGGTGAGTATTTGAGCCAAGAGTTTGACAATCATCTCAAAACTGTGGAATTGTTTCAGAGTTGACTCCACCCGGAATGCCACAATGGAATGGTGTTTCTGAGAGGAGGAATAGAACCTTATTAGATATGGTTCGTTCAATGATGATTCAAGTAGACCTTCCTATATCATTTTGGGGACATGCATTAGAGACTGTTGTGTTCACACTGAACAGAGTCCCTACTAAATCGGCTCCTAAGACCCCACATGAGATGTGGCATGGAAGAAAACCTAATTTGTCTTTCATGAAGATTTGGGGTTGCGAAGCATATGTGAAGAGACTTGTCTCTGATAAGTTAGCACCTAAATATGACAAGGTTATTTTCGTTGGTTACCCTAAGGAAACCAAAGGTTATTACTTTTACAACCGCGTTGAAAACAAAGTGTTCGTTGCTCAATATGGTACTTTTCTTGAGAAACAGTTTCTCAATAAAGCATCTAGTGGGAGTAAAATTGATCTTGAAGAAGTTCAAGAACCCTAAAATAACATGGAACCGATAGTAGAGACTGAACCAAGTCCATAATAAATTGTGGAACCGGTTCAAGATCCACAAGTCCATCATAGATCGAACAGGTTACGATCCGCACCCGAGAGATATGGATTTCTCGTGTCGAAAAGTAATGAAGTGGAAGTCATTGAGAATGACGAACCTACTTCCTAACAAGAGGCGATGTCCGATCCCGATTCGGATAAATGGCTAGAAGCCATGAAATCCGAATTGCAATCCATGTCGGATAATCAAGTTTGGAACTTGATTGAGCCACCCGAAGGTGTAAAAAACATAGGGTGCAAGTGGATTTTCAAGAAGAAAACTGACATGGATGGGAAGGTGCATACTTATAAGGCTAGGCTTGTAGCAAAGGGAATGGTGTAGACTATGATGAAACCTTCTCGCCTGTTGCCATGCTTAAGTCTGTTAGAATTTTGATTTCCATAGCCGCATATTATGACTATGAGATATGGCAAATGAATGTCAAAACTGCTTTCCTTAATGGAAAACTTCTTGAGGATGTGTATATGACACAACCCGAAGGTTTTGTAGATCCACGAAATTCTAGTAAGGTGTGCAAGTTGCAAAGATCCATTTATGGATTGAAGCAAGCTTCTAGGAGTTGGAATCTTCGGTTCGATGAGAAAATCAAAGAGTTTGGTTTTATCAAGAACGAAGATAAACCTTGTGTATACATGAAATTCAGTAGGAGCGTTGTGCTATTTCTTGTTGTATGTCGATGATATCTTACTCATTGGAAATGACATTCCTGTGCTTGAGACTGTCAAGTCTTGGTTAGGGAAGTGTTTCTTAATGAAAGATATGGTCGAAGCCGCTTACATCCTTGGTATCAAGATCTATAGAGATAGATCAAAAAGGATCAATGGTTTGAGTCAAAGTACCTACATTGACAAGGTTCTTAGAAGATTCAAGATGGAAAATTCTAAGAGAGGAAACTTGCCAATGGGTCATGGTGTTACTCTTAGTAAGACTCAGTGTCCTAAGAAAGCTGATGAACGAAAGAGGATGAATGAAGTTCCATATTCCTCGGCTATTGGATCTATCATGTACGCTATGATTTGCACTAGACCCGACGTCTCGTATACTTTGAGCATGACAAGTCGTTACCAATCTAATTCGGGTGAGAACCATTGGATGGCAATCAAGACGATCCTAAAGTACTTACGAAGGACTAAGGATGCGCTCTTGGTATTTGGAGGGATAGAAGAAGATCTTGTTGTAAGAGGTTACACAGATGCTAGCTTCCAAATCGACAAAGATGATTTCCAATCGCAGTCGGGATTTGTGTTTAGGCTTAATGGAGGTACGATATGTTGGAAGATTTCCAAGCAGAGTACTATTGCTGATTCTACTACTGAGGCCGAATATATAGCGGCATCCAATGCAGCTAAGGAGGCTGTTTGGATCAAGAAGTTCATTAGTGACTTGGAAGTTGTTCCAAGTATCACTAATCCGATGGAACTTTATTGTGACAACAATGGTGCCATTGCGCAAGCAAAGGAACCAAGGTCACATCAGAGATCCAAACATATACTTAGACGTTTCCATCTCATTTGAGAGTTCATTGATCGGGGAGACGTTAAGATATACAAAGTATCAACCGATGATAACATTGGGGATCCGCTTACAAAGCCCCTCCCACAAGCTAAGCATGATGGTCATGTGAGGTCCATGGGTATTAGATACATAGATGGAGCCTAGTGCAAGTGGGAGATTATTGGTGTAGTGCCCTAGGCGTTTAGTTATGTTTAACTTATTATCTAAACCGCTATGTAATCGTCTTTATCATTTATTATAGAGAAAGTATTATTTGGTTCATTATATGTTTTACATGTTTATTATATTGAACTGCGTCCCTATTTGTTGAGAACAACTAGTATAAGTTGGTAGTGAATAATCATGGAGATGATTATATGCATGTGATGCATATTACACTTATGGATACTTGCAAGAGAACAAGTATTGGACATGACCTACCGATGAGATTTATGACATGGTCAATAGTCATATGTGTCATGAATAAATCTCATGATAGTCGTGTTATTGAATCCTTTGTACCTGAGATTATCATCGTCTTCCACATGATGAAGATTGTGTTTGATATAGTCTAACACTATCTTTAACCGGATAGCAATAAGGGCTATGTTAGTACGATTGGATTCATGTAGGGAAGAATGATAAGTCAAGACGAGATTTGTCCCTCTTAAGAAAAGAGATGTTTGCTTGGGCCCCTCGATGAATGATGTTGATGAAATGTGTGCCACACTCAAGTGATTTGATAGAGATCAAAGGCATTTGGATTATCAACATATTCGGGATCGAGAAAGCATTGAACGGAATGAGTTGACATAGACCATGACTCATGTTCAATTGGACATTGTGGACAAAGAGATTGTGACAATTGATTATCAAGAAATCAAGCTTTGATGTTATATTTAATTGGGTGGACATAATGATTTGCTAGAAGTCACTTATGTCTTGTGAAGTTGATGTTTCAATTCATTACCAACATAAAATATAATTCCTAAAGGGTCACTCACAAAAGAACGGGTTAAAAATGACTAAAAGGATGAATTCTGGGCTTTAGGGACGACTCTGGCACGACTGATGCTTCAGGGGACGAGTCGTGCCCCCATTGGCCCAAGTCTTGCCTTGTGAAGGGACGTCAGAATCAGAGAGGGGTCAAAAGGGGACAAGTTGTGCTCACAACTCGTGCCCATAGGCACGACTCGTGCCCTGTTGATTTGACAAGCCTTTTTGATGGCACAAATTGTAGCACGACACATCTAGCCATAAGGCATGACTCGTGCCCCTGGGAACGAGTCGTGCCAGCGGCAAAATTTGGTCCGTACTTCAATTCCTTTGCTGATTTGGATTTGGTTTTTGACTAGGATTCTCCCCTAAAAGTTAGGGATTTATACTTAGTATAAATAGGACCCTTGGTCAGCCAAAAATACATGTAATTTTAGGTTTATGATGTAGTGCGTATCGAGACGGACCAAGATGGTGTAGCACTTGGCAAAACTGGTAGCTAAACAACCAAGCAAGACTGGAGCACAGGTGCTCGGCCGAGCAGTTTGTTAACTCGGCTGAGGGGAAGAAGTCAGAGGCTTGGTGTTTCTGGTCAGCGATGCTCGGACAAGTCAGGCCATTGCTCGGGCAAGCCAAAGCAGTTTGCTCGGCCGAGCTACTCTATTGCCTCGGCCGAGTGGCTCCTGAATGTTCAGGTGTGCTCGTTCGTAGCTGTTCAATCCAAGAGGCATACTGTTTATTGTTCGTGGCTATTCACCAAGAGTTGTACTGATTAATGTCCATGGTTGTTCATTCGTGGCTATTCACCAAGAGTCGTGATGATTAATGATTGTGTCTTTCAACAACAATTGTAAATAGGTTCTTCCTTGTTAGGGAGTAGTTTAAATACTTTAGTCCATTATTTTTTGTAGATTCATTCAAGTTATTATAATCAATTTATTGCCTTTTCGCAATTATCGTCCCTTTCGGTTTAAAACTCTAAAGTTAAAGTTTAACTTTATTTTTCTGAGAATTCTTTCGAGAAGTCTTGTTGGAGAATTGTTTAGGAAATTCTTCTTAGATATTCCGCTGCGTACACATCATTTGGTATCAGAAATCGGATGATCCTTGAGGTTCTCCGACGTGAAGATGACAAACAATGAAGGAAACAACGTTGACATCGCAGCAATACTAGAACGCATGGCACAGCAAGAACAAGCGGCCAGAGAGCGTAGCGAACGTCAACATGCTGAATTATTGGTAGCATTGGTTCGGATGCAGGTTGGTGGTGGTGTCAACCCACAGAATCGGGCTAATCGTCGGAGACGTAATGTCCACCAAGATGAACCGATTGATGAGGAAGATTCTGATGTTGATCAGGAAGAAGAAGAAAACGTAGAAGCACCTCGGAACGAGCAACGTCCTAAAATTAGGGCGGATATTCCACCCTTTTCGGGAAATTTGAAGATGAACGAGTTCGTAGATTGGCTAGCAGAGGTTGAGAAATTCTTCGACTTGATGCAAGTTGAAGATGATCGGAAGGTTCCATACGTAGCATATAAACTACGTGACGGAGCATCCGCATGGTGGGAACAACTATGTAAGAAGCGACATCGTAAAAATAAAGCACATATTCGTTCTTGGGCTAGAATGAAGAGGGAGTTACGATCTCACTTTTTACCGGATGATTACGAACAAGTAACTTATCAAGCCTTTTTAGAACTTAAACAAGGCGCTCGTTCGGTTGAAGATTATGCCCACGATTTTCATGCACAATCAGCCCGGGCAGATTTGGATGAAACAGAGGCTCAAGAAGTCGCAAGATTCGTCAGTGGTCTTCGGGTCAGCATTAGGACTCAGGTCGAGTTGTTTACAAACCGGTCCGTGAGTGAAGTTATAACTTGGGCTAAAAAGATCGAAAGGCAGTAGTCCTACAGAAATTTTTCTTCGGCTTCTTCGTCAAGTTCCAAGAATCCAGTAACCGGGTCAAGTATGGTGACGGGTTCTGAGAAAGCTCCTGTTATAGAAACCGATCGAAATGAAGGGAAGCAGATGGCCCCAGCTGATGTTCAGAATCCACCAGTTCGACGTAACACCAACACCACTAATCGTGGTCCACAAAATCAGAACCCTTATACTAAGACTTTTAGTGATAAGTGTTTTCGATGTTTGCAACCAGGGCACATGTCTAGTCAATGCCCTATAAGGCGAGGAGTCAACATGGTCAAAAGAGATGACGACGTAGATAATGATGAAGGTGTGATAGATCTTAATGAGGAGATAGCGGAATCAGATAACCATGAGTCTTTGGTGGTTCGACGTCTTTTGTTGACGACACCTAGTGGAGATGATGATCTGCAACGTCGCAATATCTTTCGAACAAAAGGGAAGGTCTGTAATATTGATGCTACCGTAATTGTGGATAGTGGCAGTAGTGAAAATTTGGTGGCCCGTGGTTTCATGAAATCGTTGAAGTTGGATATTCACAAACACCCGACCCCTTACACAGTTGGTTGGATCAACTCGGGCGGCAACATAAAGGTACATGAACAATGCATTATTCCTTTCACTATAGGGAGTTACAAGGATGAAATTTTATGCGATGTTGTCAATATGAATGCATGCCATGTTTTATTGGGAAGACCATGGCAATATGATGTGAATGTGGTATATAATGGACTGGATAATTCTTTGCTTTTTACAAAAGATGGGTTTCATTTTCAATTACGTTCATCACTTGATTTGGGTGGACAGTGTACTATGAAATCTAAACCTATTGTTTCTTTGTGTACGGCTAACGAGTTTGCTAAGAATTTAGCCGAGGCCCCTGTTATATATGCTGTCGTGCAGAAAGGACTTTCGGGACATACTACGTTACTTCCAAGATCGTTACAGTCGGTTTTGGATGAGTTTCAGGATATTATGCCTGATGATCTTCCTCCGGGGTTGCCACCCCTACGAGATATTCAGTATAACATCGATTTTGTCCCAAGTGCTTCATTGCCTAATCTCCTTCATTATCGTATGAGTCCTACGGAGCACGATATTCTCAAAGAACAGGTTGAAGAGCTATTAAAAAAGGGGTATATACAGGAGAGTTTAAGTCCTTGTGCAGTCCTGGCTTTACTTGTGCCCAAGAAGGATGGTTCGTGGCGCATGTGCATTGATAGTAGAGCCATCAACAAAATCACAGTCAAGTATAGATTCCCAATTCCTCAGTTGGATGATATGTTGGATATGCTTCGGGGTTCCAAAATATTTTCAAAGATTTATCTAAAGAGCGGATACCATCAGGTACGGATTCGACAAGGCGATGAGTGGAAAACCGCTTTCAAAACTAAAGAGGGGTTGTACGAGTGGCTAGTGATGCCTTTCGATTTGTCTAACGCCCCAAGTAAGTTTATGCGTCTGATGCACCAAGTTCTCAAACAATTTAATGGGAAATTTCTGGTGGTGTATTTTGACGATATATTGATTTATAGCAAATATGAGGAGGAGCATATCGGGCACGTACGAAGTGTTTTGCAGGCATTACAAGCGAACAGATTGTATGTTAATTTGAAGAAGTGCAGTTTCATGTTGAATGAATTGTTGTTTTTAGGATATATTGTTTCGTCGGATGGCATTCGGGTGGACGACGAAAAGGTCCGTGCTATTCGTGATTGGCCAACTCCCGAAACCGTTAGTGAAGTCCGAAGTTTTCATGGGCTTGCTACTTTTATCGGCATTTCATTCGAAAATTTAGCACTATTATGGCACCAATAACAGATTGTATGAAGAAAGGAGGATTTTCTTGGGGTGACGAGGCCGCCGCAAGTTTTGTGTTAATCAAAGAGAAGTTGACTAATGCCCCACTCCTGGTGTTACCAGATTTTTCCATCCCATTCGAGTTGGAAACGGATGCTTCAATGGTTGGCATTGGGGCTGTTTTGATGCAAAAGAAGAGACCAATTGATTTTATGAGTCAAAAGTTAGAGGAGGCAAAACGAAAGTGGACAACTTACGAGCTTGAGTTCTATGCAGTGGTGCAAGCTACTAAACATTGGGAACAATATTTGCTGCATCGGGAGTTCGTCCTCCATACCGATCACGAGGCTTTGAAATACTTGAATGGTAAGACGACCCTTAATCGCATGCATGCACGTTGGGTATCTTACTTACATCAGTTTTCTTTTGTCATTCAGCACAAAAGTGGACAGCTTAATAAAGTGGCGGATGCCTTGAGTCGCCGGGCTAGTTTGTTGGTGACAATGAGCACTTCAGTGGTGGGGTTCGATTTGTTGGGTTTTATGGGTCCATGCGCAGCGGAATTAAGCATCAAATTAACACAAAACCCAAGCCCTAAGATCCGTTCTATACGATTAAATTGAATTCCTATGAGATAGAATTTACCAACCTTAATTGCTTTCCGGTCTTGAGCTATCGAACAATTTATTGGTGTGATTTTGAATCACAATCTTCGATCTTCAAAAACCTTTTTCAATCTTCGGATTGGAACTCTAGGCCTTGATCGTCAAACGAGCGAAGACCCTCTATTGTTGTATCCACACGTAAGAATGAACCAAGAACGGTTCTTGAGGATTGCTAGATCCTTAAACCCTTGGAAGAATATTGAAAGAACTTTTGTTATGATTTTCTTGAGAAAATTCGGCTCTGTTTTGGCTGCTCACAGACTCATATTTATACTACATTAGTATTAGAGTTTGTGCCCTAATCAAATTAGGAAACCAGCTGTAAACAGCCTCTCTGGCATAAGTTGTCGCGTGACAACTTAAGGCAATCTGCCTTTCAGGCATAAGTTGTCACGTGACAACTTAAGGCAGATCAGGAACTTCTCAATCATTCTTCCTTTGGTTTAACCAATTCATTCTAGTTGTGTGTGACCCAATAGGATTATATTATGTTGGCAATGAGCTCGATCATATCGACCCTCATAAGACATAAGCGGACTCTAGCAAGCCATTATGTCTACCCAAATAATATAACGTAAGAGTTCACGTTTCCAATGGTACACTTCCATTTCTCCCTTTGTCTCACGATGTTATATTGAACACAAGTCATGGTCCACGTCAACTTGTATTTGTTCAATGCTTTCTCGATCTTGAGTATAATGATAGTCCAATCATATTGGGGTGTGGCCACACGCTTTCATCATTATCACTCATTGAGGGGCCCAAGCAAAACATCTCTCTTCCGAGGAACAAATTCCATCTTGACTTATCATCCTTCCCATCATGAATCCGATCATGCCAAAGATAGCCTTTATAGATATCGTGTTAAGATACCGTTTGACTAAAATCAAACATAACTTTCATCATATGTAAGGTCATGATAATCTCAGGTCTAGGGACTAAATGAAGTGACCATATGAGATTTAATTATGACATTTGACCATGACATAAATCTCATACGGGTCAAGTCCAGTCACTTGTTCTCTAACAAGTACCCATAATTTCAATGTGCATCTCTATGCATATAATCATCATATGATTGTCCATTGACAATTATACTAATTATTCTCTTAATAATTAGGGACGGAGATTATTACAATAAATATGCAAACTATATAATAATCAAATAATAAACATAAACGATAAAGATGATACATAACGGTTTTCAGTTAAACATAACTAAAGCCTAGGGCATTACACCAACAGTCTCCCACTTGCACTAGGCTCCATTTATGTATCGAATACTCATGGATCTAACATGCCCACCATGCTTCTGCCTATGCGAGGGTCTTTGTAAGTGAATCCCTTATGTCATCATCGGTTGATATTTTGTATATCTTAACGTCTTCTCATTCTTTATGAATTCCTCAAAGAACGTCTAAGTGAGTGTTTGGATCACCGTTGTGATTTTGGTTCCATTGTTTGCACAAATGACACCATAATTATCACAACAAAGTTCCACGGATTAGTGATACTTGGAAAAACACTTGAAGTGTTTCCAAAACACTAAATGAACTTTTGATCCAAACTGCCTCTTTCAGCTACATCATATGTTGCTAAAATATGGCCTTAGTAGTAGAATCGGCTACAATTTCTGCTTGGAACTCTTCCAATCAAAATTGCACCTCTAATAAGCATAAACATAAATCCTAATTGCGATTTTAAAATAACTAGCCTAAGCCCGTGTCCAAGGCCACGTTTACGTTTTTGTTTTTTTTTTTGTTTTTTTAATATATATATCACCAAAAAAAAAAAATTGCATGTATGTCGCACGACATACAAAGGTGGAAGGGCAAAACGGGAAAGAGAGTGAATAGTGAGGGCAAAAGGGTCATTTTCGCGAACGAAACTGTTCATTCAACTGTTCCTTTGCTGAGCTGGACCGCTTTGATTTATACTATAGATTTTGTCAGTTTGGAAGCTAGCATCTATGTAACCCTTACAACAAGATTAACTTCCAATCTTTCAACTGCCATCCATTGGTTCTCAACACAGGATCAGATTGGTATCGACTCATCATGCTTAGAGCATATGAGATGCCGGGTCTAGTACAAATCATGGCATACATGACAGATCCAAATGCCGAAGCATATGGAACTTCATTCATTTCCCTTTTGCTCATCAGTTGTCATAAGACAATGAATATTGCTAAGAGAAATACCATGACCCATTGACAAGCTACTCTTCTTAGACTCTTCTAAGAATCTTGTCAATGTGAACACTTTGACTCAAACCAATTTATCCTTCTAGATCCATCTCTATAGATCTTGATGCCAAGGATGTAAGCGGCTTCACCCATATCTTTCATTGAAAAACCTTTCCTTGACCAAGACTTAACAGTCTTAAGTATCGGAACTTGTTTTTCCAATGAGTAAGATATCATTGTAATAAACAATAGAAATAATACCATGCTCCCACTGAATTTCATGCATACACAAGGTTCATCTTCGTACTTGATAAAGTCAAACTCTTTGACCAATTCATCAAAACGAAGATTCCAATTCCTTTAAGCTTGCTTCAACCCATCTCATGGATCTTTGCAACATGCATACTTTATTAGAGTTTCTTGGATCGTCAAACTATTCGGGTTGTGTACTATACACATCCTTAATAATCTTTCCATTTAAAGAAAGTTGTTTTGACATCCATTTGTCATATCACATAGTCATAATATGTGATAATGGCAATTGAAAATCTAACAGACTTCGACATTGTAACTGGCGAAAAAGGTTTCAACATAGTCAATACTATGAATTTGCCTAAATCCCTTTGCTACAATCCTTAGTCATGAAAGTATACACCTTCACATCCATGTCGGTCTTTGAAGACCTACTTGCACCCTTTAGTTTTTACACTTTTAGGTAGCCCAATCAAGTTCCAAACTTGATTGTTAAACATGGATTGTAATTCGGATTCCATGGTTCCTAACCATTTATCCAAATTAGGAGTGGACATCGCCTCAAGATAGGAAGTAGGATTGTCATTCTCAATGACTTCCACTTTATTACTTTCCGAAACGAGAAATCATTATTTCTTGAGTTCGGATCGTAACCTATCCGATCTACGATGGACTTGTGCATCTTGAACCGGTTCCACAACTCCTTTGTAAACTTGGTTTCATCTCTACTCTTGGATCCATATCATTTTCAGGTTCTTGAACTCTCTTCAAGATTAATTTTACTCCCACTAGATTCTTTATTGAGAAACTATTTCTCAAGAAACAAATCGTGTAGAGCAACAAACATTTTGTTCTCTTTGCGGTTATAGGATTAATTTCCGAAAATAACTTTGTCAAATTTGGTGCTAACTTATAAGAGACAAGTCTCTTTACATAAGATTCGCAATCCCAAATCTTCATGAAAGACAAACTAAGTTTTCTTCCATGCCACATCTCATTTGGGGCCTTAGGAACCGATTTAGTAAGGACTCAATTCAGTGTAACTACATTATTTCTAATGCATATCCTCAAAAGGAAGAAAGTCAACTTGACACATCATCGAATGAACCATGTCCTACAAGGTTCAATTCCTCCTTTCAGACACACCATACAATGTGGTGTTCCGGGTGGAGTCAACTCTGAAACGATTTCATAGTTTTGAGATGATTGTCAAACTCTTGGCTCAAATATTCACCACCTCGATCTAATCGAAGTACTTAATAGTTTTGCCAAGTTTGTTTTGCACTTCATCTTGAAATGTTCGAAACATCTCAAACGATTCACCTTTGGACTTCATCAGATAGACATAATCATATCTAGATAAGTCTTTAGTGAAATATGATGAAATACCGAAATCCTCCCCTAGCAATGCTGCTTAATAGTCCATATACATCTCATGTATAATGACCAATAAGTCACTAGCCCTCCCACTACTCTTAGTGTAGGGTGGTCTGGTCGATAATCCCAATAAATAAGATCCACATTCCTCAAATGATTCATGGTCATATGAGTCTAAAAGTCCATGTTAATGGAGTTTAGATATATGTTTCTTATTTATTTGACCAAGCCGGCAATGCCATATGAACGCGTTGTTCATATTGTTCGGTTTAGATTTCCATTTATAGTATAGATATCTTCAACATTATTTTGTTTCTCATCTTCAAGGATATGAAGACCATTCAATGACATATGCAATACAATAAGGCATATCATTAAATAAATATAAAAATTCTTATTGAAAATAAGAAAATTATATCCTTCATCATCCATTTAAGAAACGGAAATAATATTCCTACTCAAATCCGGAACGTAGTCATACTTGTTCAAAACAAGTACTACTTCACAAGGTAAAGTGACTTCATAAGTCCCTTATGGATAATGTTGCAACTCTTGCTCCATTCCCATGCATAGGTTTAATTTACCTTATTTGAGTAGCTTTCTATTCTTTGTTCCTTTCACATTTAAACAAATGTGGGATCCAATCCGGTATCATATACCCAAGAACAAGAATTCGAAAGAAAAATATCTATCATATAGATTCTTGAATTAGTAGCAATCATATTGCCCTTCTTCACCTTTTAGGCCTTCCTAATTAGCCTTGCAACTTTGCTTCCAATGACAATCTTATTGTAATGACAGCAAACTGCATCCTTTTGAGACACTTTGGGTTTAGCCTCTTCGGCTCTGACAACTTTTGTCTTAGGTTTAGCAACCTTTGCTTTACCTACTTTGTGTTTCCTTTTAAACCCCTTTCTTGTGTTAACCATTAACACAATCATCCTTCTCTTGTCTAGCTAGCACTTTGGAACATTTCCTTTGTGCGTTTTGCTAGAAGAAAAGCAGTTTCCACGTGTTCAAGGTTCTTCATAAGAGCCCTTAAACATGGTGGCAATTACAAGGCAAGCAATGTTGTCAGAATCATCAATATGTTTCTAATGTTGCTTCCTTATTTGCCATTTGCAACATTTGCAGTAGGTTCAGTAGGAATGGATTCATCAAGAACGTACACATTTGCCTAAGAACCATTCTTTAGGCTTCTGATCCAATCAGAATTCTCTGTACCGTTCCTTTCGAACTTTGTCCTTCATAAGGACGAATCACAATTATCATTATGTAATGCTACTTCCACAACAAAATATACAAATTATATGAACGCATATCAATATCAACATATTTATCATTTAAGAGCAAATAATGTATTTTACAAATACTCCCACTAAATCATACACCTTCCAATGCAAATAAGCATAATATGCATTTAATGGGCTAAGATCCAACTTTAATTTAATCTCAAGTACGCTATAGCGCACCGCTCAAGATTAAACTAATTAGGTAGAAAACATCAATCATATCGTATATGACTCTTAGGGCTAAGATCCAACTTTAATTTAATCTCAAGTACGCTATGGCGCACCGCTCAAGATTAAACTAATTAGGTAGAAAACATCAATCATATCATATATGACTCTTAGGATCTTTTATGAGATTTATTTAAGACATCATATGTCCAAGCATATTTTAATCTCATCTTATGCCTTGGGTCCAAAACCATTTTGATAACCCAATTAAGTTCATCCATTTTAAACGTATAGGAACCACTATTTCCTCATCTTGCTCGCAAACGGAATAGAATCAAAGCACCTTGCTATGGCAAGCCCACCCAAAACTATCCGAGTGGTCTCAAGTGTTTTAATCATGGATTGGCATAAAGAACTTAAAAGTTAAATGAAGGTTCTTTAAGGTAGATTATAAGCATATCAGCAAAGATAGTCACAATCATGCACCAGGTAAGTTCCCAGGAAGATAGGTGAGCCACAAGGACTACTTAAGTACCAACTCTTCCTTAGACAGAACTCTCATAGTCATGCACAATTAGAAATCAGCTCTGATTTGGCAACATAATCATTACCTTTTATAAACAATCAGTTTCCTTTTAAATTTCGCGTAATTATGACTTGTTTCCATAAACAATCATAAAATCCAAAATTTACAATGTCTAAATCTAAACATATTAGCAAACTATGAATCAATGTTTCAACTAAACATCTAATAAAATTCTTAACACTTAAGAACAATTAATTCATTCATCGCAACAATTAATAAAAACACATTTGAATTAATTAAGCATGCATCATAAACAATGAATTAATCTAGCATGGTCCTATAAATTTTATTTCCAGAAATTTATAGCATCTAGATTATCATATAAACATATCAGATTGTAAACACAATCACAGAATAGCAGAAAAATTAAACAAACTGATTCTGCCCAGATTTGGCTTATTATGTCGCGTGACATAACTAGCCAGTGGCTAAGTATGTCGCGTGACATAACTAGCCAGATTACCAGATTTCCACATGTGGCCTACTATGTCGCACGACATAGGTAGCCAGTTCGCAGGATTTCCAGATTTCAATCAATTCAGATTACATGGCAATTAAATCATATAAAACAGCCCTTTTATAGATTTAATTCATCATAATTCGAAAACGATTTTCATATTGTTTCACATAAACAATCAAAATTCTATCGCATACAAAACATGCAACGAACATATAAACAATTTATATAATCATTCTAGCATGTTAATTCAAACTTAACCATACGAACGGGGCTCTGATACCACTGTTAGGTTTTATGGGTCCATGCGCAGCGGAATTAAGCATCAAATTAACACAAAACCCAAGCCCTAAGATCCGTTCTATACGATTAAATTGAATTCCTATGAGATAGAATTTACCAACCTTAATTGCTTTCCGGTCTTGAGCTATCGAACAATTTATTGGTGTGATTTTGAATCACAATCTTCGATCTTCAAAAACCTTTTTCAATCTTCGGATTGGAACTCTAGGCCTTGATCGTCAAACGAGCGAAGACCCTCTATTGTTGTATCCACACGTAAGAATGAACCAAGAACGGTTCTTGAGGATTGCTAGATCCTTAAACCCTTGGAAGAATGTTGAAAGAACTTTTTGTTATGATTTTCTTGAGAAAATTCGGCTCTGTTTTGACTGCTCACAGACTCATATTTATACTACATTAGTATTAGAGTTTGTGCCCTAATAAAATTAGGAAACCAGCTGTAAACAGCCTCTCTGGCATAAGTTGTCGCGTGACAACTTAAGGCAATCTGCCTTTCAGGCATAAGTTGTCACGTGACAACTTAAGGCAGATCAGGAACTTCTCAATCATTCTTCCTTTGGTTTAACCAATTCATTCTAGTTGTGTGTGACCCAATAGGATTATATTATGTTGGCAATGAGCTCGATCATATCGACCCTCATAAGACATAAGCGGACTCTAGCAAGCCATTATGTCTACCCAAATAATTTAACGTAAGAGTTCACGTTTCCAATGGTACACTTCCATTTCTCCCTTTGTCTCACGATGTTATATTGAACACAAGTCATGGTCCACGTAAACTTGTATTTGTTCAATGCTTTCTCGATCTTGAGTATAATGATAGTCCAATCATATTGGGGTGTGGCCACACGCTTTCATCATTATCACTCATCGAGGGGCCCAAGCAAAACATCTCTCTTCCGAGGGACAAATTCCATCTTGACTTATCATCCTTCCCATCATGAATCCGATCATGCCAAAGATAGCCTTTATAGATATCGTGTTAAGATATCGTTTGACTAAAATCAAACATAACTTTCATCATATGTAAGGTCATGATAATCTCAGGTCTAGGGACTAAATGAAGTGACCATATGAGATTTAATTATGACATTTGACCATGACATAAATCTCATACGGGTCAAGTCCAGTCACTTGTTCTCTAACAAGTACCCATAATTTCAATGTGCATCTCTATGCATATAATCATCATATGATTATCCATTGACAATTATACTAATTATTCTCTTAATAATTAGGGAAGGAGATTATTACAATAAATATGCAAACTATATAATAATCAAATAATAAATATAAACGATAAAGATGATACATAACGGTTTTCAGTTAAACATAACTAAAGCCTAGGGCATTACACCAACACGATTGTTTGAAAAGTTTGTATGCAACAGATGTTGATTTTGGGGAGATATGGGCCAAATGTCGAGATGGAGGTCTGGTTGTCTTATATTTGTTACAAGATGGGTTTTTATTTTTTTGTGACAAGTTGTGTATCTTTCACGGTTCCATTCGCGAGAGCCTTATCGCGGAGTTACATAAAGATGGTCACCTTGGTCGTGACAAGACAGTTGAACTTGTTTCTCGGAGGTATTTTTGGCCACAACTTCGCAAAGATACGCACACTTATGTTCGTAAATGTATGGTTTGTCAACGTAACAAAGGACAGTCCCAGAATACGGGATTATATTCTCCATTGCATGTTCCGGATGGTCCGTGGGAGGACATATCAATGGATTTCGTTTTGGGCCTACCGCGGACACAGAGGGGGAATGACTCTATTTTTCTGGTGGTTGACCGTTTTTCTAAAATGGCTCACTTCATTCCTTGTCGAAAAACTTCGGATGCTGCACATATCGCCGGTTTGTTCTTCAAGGAAATGGTTCGCCTACATGGGGTGCCTAAGTCGATCACGTCGCACCGGGATACAAAATTTCTCAATCACTTTTGGCGTACTCTTTGGCATATTTTTCAGACATCATTGCAGTTTAGTAGTTCCTTTCACCCTCAAACAGATGGTCAAACGGAGGTGGTGAATCGGACGTTGGGTTCAATGGTTCATTGTCTATGTGGTGATTTTCCAAAAAAATGGGATTTAGCGTTAGCCACGGCTGAGTTCGCATTCAACAACATGGTCAATCGTACTACGAAGAAGACGCCTTTTGAAATCGTTTATCAAAAGCCTCCTTCATATACTCTTGATTTGATACCTCTGCCGAAGATTCCAGGATATAGCGTTGCAGCTGAACATATGGCTGAAATGATCGAGGCAGTTCAATCAGAAGTTCGGAGAAACATTGAAGAATCCAATGCAACGTATAAGGAACATGCTGACAAGCGTCGTCGTTTGAAGGTCTTCGACGTGGGTGACTTGGTAATGGTCCATTTACGCAAGGAGCGTTTCCCTCAAGGTACTTATAGCAAGCTCCATCAAAAGAAACTTGGCCCTTGCAAGATTGTTCGGAAAATCAATGACAACGCTTATGTGGTGGAATTACCCCCTGGATGGAACATCTCCCCGACATTTAATGTAGCGGATTTGGTTGCTTTCTACCCGGATGACCCCCTTTATGAAGACATGGATTCGGGGACGAATCCTTTTCGAGTGGGGGCGCTTGATGTAGCGCGTATCGAGACGGACCAAGATGGCGTAGCACTTGGCAAAACTGGTAGTTAAACAACCAAGCAAGACTGGAGCACAGGTGATCGGCCGAGCAGTTTGTTAACTCGACCGAGAGGAAGAAGTCAGAGGCTTGGTGATTCTGGTCAGCGATGCTCGGACGAGTCAGGCCATTGCTCGGGCAAGCCAAAGCAGTTTGCTCGGCCGAGCTACTCTATTGCCTCGGCCGAGTGGCTCCTGAATGTTGCTGGTGTCTGTTCGTTCATAGCTGTTCAATCCAAGAGTCATACTATTTATTGTTCGTGGCTATTCACCAAGAGTTGTACTGATTAATGTCCATGGCTGTTCATTCGTGGCTATTCACCAATAGTCGTGATGATTAATGATTGTGTCTTTCAATAACAATTGTAAATAGGTTCTTCCTTGTTAGGGAGTAGTATAAATACTTTAGTCCATTATTTTTTGTAGATTCATTCAAGTTATTATAATCAAGTTATTGCCTTTTCGCAATTATCGTCCCTTTCGGTTTAAAACTCTAAAGTTAAAGTTTAAATTTATTTTTCTGAGAAGTCTTGTTGGAGAATTGTTTAGTCATTACTTCTTAGATATTCCGCTGCGTACACATCAGTTTATGAAACACAAAATTGAGATCTTGATTTAGAATCAAAGATCAAAATCCTTTTTGCCATTGATTATTGAAAAATCGTTTTCAATAATTGGGATCATCTAGCAATCAATCAAGAATCGTTCTTGGTCCGTTCATGTGTGGATTACCGATAGAGGGTGATAAGTTAATCACCAAAAGCTTGAAGCCGTTTCGTTCGTTGATTCAACACAAGGTAAAGAACAAGGAGAAGATCAAAAACCTTCATCAATGGTTTTTGAGATTCGTTTGGCATTCGCTATTGAAGATCTATTTTGAATTAACAAATCGCATTCAAGGTATGTAAATTCTATTTCGTATAAAGTTTCTAATCTCTTCATGCTAGACGGATTTAGGGCTAGGGTTTTGATGTTATTGTTAAATCTTCCGCTGCGTTTGTAACCCCAAAACCCAACACAGACGCCTCCGAACAGTCTCACCCAGGTTAAGATGCCTCCGAACAGTCTCACTCAGGTTAAGACACCTCCGAACAGTCTCACTTAGGTTAAGATGCCTCCAAACAGTCTCACTTAGGTTCAGATGCCTCCAAATAGTCTCCCTTAGGTTTAGACACCTCCGAACAGTCTCCCCCAGGTTCAGACGCCTTCGAATAGTCTCACTTAGGTCTAGTCACCTTCAAATAAGTCTCAACCAGGACGAACTCCTCCTAATCAATCCCCCACAGGTCGAGGACCCTACAAAGCGCCCTCGCACCTATGAACTACGGTCGGCTTGATTCCCGCTCGGGATACGTAGGAATCCTTTCATTAAGGATCCAGCCATCTGGCCGCTCAGGTCTCTCCAAGTAAGGCATCCCCCGATTTGGATCCTTATCTTTTTTCAACGATCCCACTTCCTTAGAAAGTGACTTCGCTGAGGGGCTACTGAAAGTACCCAAATCCTGATCATCAAAATCCATTAAAAGTTAACCGAAATCCGTTAACTGGCCCTTCCCAAGTTAGCCAGAACCCGTTAAACTCCCTATTCCCGAGTCAACGAGACATCCTAGGACTGACACATGCATTCCGACACCAAAGTGTACTCAATACACGTTATCACACATAAAAGTACCACTTTCCTCCAAAAACGCAATTTCTGAGACTTTTCGGGGGCATTTCGGACATTTTCCGGATAGTTATTTAGAAAACAGTCAAAACCGGGATTGACGGGACAAAAACCCTAGTCTTGGTGACTCACAGGGACACGTCGCACACATGCACAGCCTCCCCCATCCCCATCAATCAAATTTAAGGGTGAAAAGACTAAAATACCCCTGAAATTGATAGTTAGGCCGTCCGGCCTGTTTTACATGAAAAACCAGAATTCTCATCAAGTCCCTGCAATTTCCAAAATACCCAAAAACCTCCCAAATTGAAGGTTAGGTCGTCCGGCCTGTTTTACAAATTTACCCCTATAAATATAAGGGCTGTCATTCAGTGAAAAAGAGAAAAAAATACTACCCCTCTCCACAAACCCCACAGTTCTAAGCAATCTCTCCTCCTCTCGAGCCCCGTTTCGTCTCGATTTGCGTAAAATTCCATTTTCTGACCAAACACGAGCCAAACCCTTTCAAAACACCTCCCAAACATTAAATTGTATCCCGTATACGTCTTTCCGAGCCAAAAAGTCAATCCCTAGCCATAGGTAACACTCTCTTTCTCTAAAACTCATTTCGCCTCGATTTACGCGTAAAACGCTATTTTTGATCCGGTTGAAACTCTCAAAATGTAGACGTAACGCCGTCTACCGGACTCGATACGTTTTATTACCTAATCATCTTCTCTCCCGTAAGAGAAGTAATTTCGGGTTAAAACGGCATTTCAGTCCCGTTTTTACGTTTCTGTTATTTACAGTCTGGATCGTTCGATCCGTTGATTCGCTTTTACCGTCCGAACCGTTTGGTTCGTGATTGTCATTTACAAAGTCCGAATCATTTGATCCGTTAATATCGCTATTTACTTTATGAACCTTTACAAATCTGAGCCGTTTGGCTCGTCGATCGTATCTTTACTATCCGGATCGTTCGATTCTGTCGATACCGCACTTTAAATACTGTCATTTACAAGTCTGAGCCGTTTGGCTTGTCTTAGTATTTACTTATTAATGTCCGAGTCACAAAATGACTCGTTGATCGCATATCATTTATCGCCTTTTTTCAAAAAATTGGTAACAATGTAATGCCTGGTTCAAAACCAAAGTTCGTCATTCGAACTCCTTTTCAAAACAACGTAAAAACTCGACGTTTGACATTCAAACGCTCTTTTACCAAAAATCAACGTTTATCATTCAAACTAAAGATTTAAGTTCGTCATTCGAACTCTGTTTTCAAAACAACTCAAAATCGACGATTGACATTCAAACGCTCTTTTCCGACTCAAAAATCGGCGTTTGACATTCAAACGCTCATTTCCAACTCAAAACCCGACGTTTGACATTCAAATGCTCTTTTTCCAAAAATCAACATTTGTCATTCAAACTAAAGATTTAAGTTCGTCATTCGAACTCCGTTTTTAAAACAACTCAAAATCGACGTTTGACATTCAAACGCTCTTTTTCGACTCAAATCTCGACGTTTGACATTCAAACGCTCTTTTACCAAAAATCAACGTTTGTCATTCAAACTAAAGATTTAAGTTCGTCATTCGAACTCCGTTTTCAAAACATCTCAAAATCGACGTTTGACATTCAAACCCTCTTTTCCGACTCAAAACCCGACGTTTGACATTCAAACGCTCTTTTTCGACTCAAAACACGACGTTTGACTCAAACGCTCTTTTACAAAAAATCAGCGTTTGTCATTCAAACTAAAGATTTAAGTTCGTCATTCGGACTCCATTTTCAAAACAACTCAAAATCGACGTTTGACATTCAAACACTCTTTCCCGACTCAAAACCCGACGTTTGACATTCAAACGCTCTTTTACCAAAAATCAAGGTTTGTCATTCAAACTAAAGATTTAAGTTCGTCATTCGAACCCCTTTTTCAAACTCAAAACCGACGTTTGTCATTCAAACGCTCATTTTTTTCCACAAAATCAAAGTTTGTCATTCAAACCAAGATTAAAGCTTGTCATTCAAGCTCCTTTTCAAAATGCAACACACACACACAATTTCGAGAAAGGTAGAAAGACTCGTCATACGAGGCATTTCGGGTGATCTCAATATACTCTTCCCGAAACGTAACATGACCTCCGAACCTAACAATCTCTGGTCCTAAAAGCCTTTTTTTCAAGTTTTGGCTACCAATCAAAACGTCCCCCTTTCAAAGCCTTTACCATGTTTTGGCTACCAATCAAAACGACTCCCTTTTCAAACCAGCCATTTTCAAAGTTTGGGCTCATAATACAAAATGGCGTGGCGACTCTCCCCTTCTCTCTTTCCAGCAAGGTCCCAAGTTTTCCCCGCGAAAGCCGCTCGCCGCGTCCCCCGCGCGCGATCCGGGTAATTTTAGCTTTGTCTACCTGCAGCATTTCGTCTTTGTTGAAAATAATCATCATTATTAGTGATTTCATTCACTATACGAAGAAAAACATGTTTGTGCATACGAAATCTACGTCGAAATATATTTGGAGGGTACGTTGGACTGTTGGAAAAATAGTCGTTGAACAAACGATGTTCACCTTCCTCCCGTTGCCTTTCAATACCTCGTCTTCTAGATTTATGAGTGGAATTTGTAGATTGTGAGAATAAAGTAGGAATACTAATCATCACATCTTCGATGATGTGATCAATTTGTTTATTTTGTTCAAAAACTCTTGTTTCCCATTCATCAAATTCTATGAAATTGAAAGAATCAAAATTAGAACTTGAATCTTGGGATGAGATTTCATCTGAAGGCATATTTGAATTTGTGTTAGCTTGATACAGATTCAATGAGTATTTAAAGGAGTAAAACTCATCCATCAATTTCAATTATTAAAGTAGAACATGTGGATAGAAAATTTGGCAGTGTAATAATCGAGTACTCTTGCCATTATTAAAGTGCTGATTTGACAATTCAATACTACAATTCAAAAAACTTTATCTCATTTACTTCTTTTGGGTAGATGCCATCAGTGTTGGACAATAATGAAACCAAAATTAAAGTATAACATGTGGATAGAAAATTTGGCAGTGTAATAATCGAGTACTCTTGCCATTATTAAAGTGTTGATTTGACAATTCAATACTATAATCCAAAATACTTTATGTCATTTACTTCTTTTGGGTAGATGTCATCAGTGTTAGACAATAATGAAAGCAACAAGTTGTTCTGTTGAATTACAACTGTTCACGTTAATTATTAAAGCATTGACGGAACAGTTCACAAGCTACGTTTCAAAACCTATCTAGCCATTGTGAACTGGATAGTTGAAGTATATTTTTTTAAATGTCAAATAAGATAAAATAAATGAAAGTAGCATAAACTTAAATTACAATGATAAAAATAACACAAACTTATATTACATGAAGTGAAAACACAATACATAAACTGAAATTACATGAAAAAAACTAATCATTTCCCAAATACTTTCTCCACGAGAAGACGTTTCATTTCTTCATCTTGTGGCGATAGGAAGTCTTTCGCCAACAAGGTATTCAACAAAATAGCATTCATTTTCATAATTTTCCTTTCATCCTTTCGATGTTCCATTTCAATTTTTATTTTCTTCCTTTTTATGTTTCAGTTCAATCCTTTCATTTCCCAATTTTTTCATCAACTCAACTTCATTGTTTCTTGTGAGCCTCAATGCATGAATTTATGCTGTAAAATCATCAGAGATATGAGATGATTATAATACCTTTTCTTTTCCTTTCCTTTTAGCTACATCTCTACCTTCAGGACGAAGAATTGATGAATTTTCACTAATTGGAGTTTTTGGGTTTGAAGGGGTTGAATGCTCTACACCTTCATCAGTCCTTGATCTTTTTGAGCTGTCACGACTTTCTTCAGTACTCTCTTCATACTCAGAACGGGCTCGTGTTGCATTGTGATTCAAATGTAACTCCCACTTGGGATGTTTACTCATAACTTCTTCAAACACATGCAAATTAGTGAACTTGCTACCACCGGCCTCATAAATTGTGTGAGCTTCTATCTCTATATCTTTCTTGCTCATTCCACTTCTTCTCCGACCATATGATTCTCTATATGAAACAATCCATTTGTTCACGTTATCGTTAAGTCGTTTGTAATGGCTCCTACTCATTTGTGTATTACTTTTGCGTATTTCCTCTGGATTCTCCATGCGAGCTTGATCAAATAATTTCGCTACTTTTAACCGTATACCCTTCTGATTATTTCCATGTACACTATTTCACTTACAAAAATATAACTCGACATTAGAGCTACATCTTCTTTCACAAGCCAAGTCGCACATTTAGGCTCTTTTTGAGTATTTGTTTGTGTTTGTTCAAAATCATGAAATAAATTTCGAGAAATATTCTGGGAGGTTTAGATATTTTCAGATGTAGGAATGTAATTATGATTCGGAGAAATTTGGGAATTTGAATCATTTTCAAAATTTGAAATATTATGAGGGTTTGCAGAATCCTAAGAGATATAATAAAATTAAGAGTTTGAATAATTTTGAGGATTGACAAATTCCTTAGAATAATTAAAAAAAGGAAAATTTGGTTCCATGAGGGAATGATTTTTTTTTGGAATTTAGGATAAAAAAGTTGGACAAATGATGATTTTTTAGAGTGAGAAAGAGAGTATTTGAGTTGTGACTCAAAAAATACCAAACTGATCTCTATTTATAGAGAATGAAAAAACAAAAATTTAGGTAATTTTATTTTTTATTTTTAATTAAATATAAATATATTTATAGCCATTTTAGAATTATATTTAAAAAGATAAATCAAAAGTTTAGAGAACCAATCAAAAAGTGCCACTTGGCACAAGGTGGTGGAATATTTTGGGTCGTGACCAACGTCGGTCAACCGACCAAATCGTTGTTGTTTGGTTTCTTTGCTTTTCTTTTTCATTTTTTTCTTTTCTCTATTTTTGTCTTCTAGCCCCCCAACCCAACCCCATGTTCACTGATGGCTCTAGTCTATGGGTTGAATGGCTAAGGAGGTTGAGATGCCGTGGCCAAGTGGTACGAATGAGGTTGAAAAGGATTGCCAATCGGGTTTAAAGGAGTGGGCATTATCCCACGACCAACATCACCACCCCTACCTTTCTTGTTGCCTTGACTACTATTTGGGATGAAATTTTTTCCTATGTTCAAGTTTGCACTGACATCTTAATTGAGCATGATCCTTCAGCGTCTTGAGCATAGCATCTTGTAATGACATCTTGAAAATGCACATTTGTCTATTCCTATTTTTAAGGAGATAATATACTACGAGCTAACTACTCAGTCAAAGATTATTCAACCACGTTTCTAACGGCAAAGAGAGAAGACCAAGTCGTGGCAACGTCTCAACGGCCTCCTCCGGATTTGTAGGGATGTTTGTTATTTTTCTTTTTATCTTTACTTTGGGGTATTTAAGAGAGATGAGGACAAGTAGTATGGGATGACTTTTGTATCTCTCTGAATACTTCCACTTTGTACTCGAACTCAAGCATTAATAATATCAATTGGATTTTTGGTAGGTTTCCTAAACCCCCCCCCCTAGGTTTTGTGCCGGAGATCAATTGATCAAGGGCTTTCCTCGTTACATCTTGGTGTCACATCTTGAAATTATCTATTCTTATATTCCATTTGTGCCCAAAAATCAATCCACGAAAATTCAGTTTCGAAGTCTACAAGAAATTGACCAAAACAATTTGGCGCCGTCTGTGGAAACTTTGGTTTTTTAAGATTGCTAGAAAGATTCAAGATGAACAATTCCAGTTCCGGTCAAGCTACCCATAATGTTCCTGTGAGAGCTGGAGATAGGAACGGAGCACCTTGGACATCTGGAGTTCAAGCCACAAATACAATTGGGATGTCTACTCAACAAACCTCAACCGTTGTTACCCCTTCAGCCTTAATTCCTCAAGAGCTGACCTTTGATTTTATTACCAACATGACCAACTGTGAGTACGCCAATCCAATTCGCAACCCTTTAAAGGTGCCTTTTAATATAATAAAATTACACTAGGGGCATTTTGGTAAATTCCCGGTTCATTCTAAGACTTTCGGGAACTTTCTATAAGTTTCTTGCGAAGGAAATACTTTTAAGTACTTTTCCCATGCCAAAGGACCTACAGATAATTAATTGTTTTGGACCTATTGGGAATTAATTCAAAATGTTCCAGAATCAGTTGTTGACGCTGAAAACGGTTAAGTGGCTCGTCTAGTCGTGCAACACAACGAGCCATGGAAAACAGAAGCGTTACGCCGTGCGACACAACTGGCCCTCATCAGCAGCCTATAAATTGGACCCTCCCCCTCTCATTTCTAGATCCCTTTTCAGCTCCCTAAAGTCACTCTGCCCAAATTACGCCAGAAACCTCCTCTTTCTCAAAAAACACACACAACACACACCAATTCCCTTCAATTCTCTCATCTCTCATACACAATTCACCCATTTCCTCATATACTTTCCTCACACGCATTGAAGACCACAATTCTTCCTCAGATCCGAGATCCAAATCTCACTCCAGCAGCTGAATCAAAGGTCTCTACACCTAACTTGGTGTAGAGATTGAGGACTACAAGGGTAACGAATTCCTTCCTCCTTATCTCTCTCTCTTATTTGCTATCTTCTCATAATTCATTGCAATCTCTGTTCATTGACTTGATAATTAGGCTCCATCTGCACTAATTATCAAGTCACAATCGCCATCTCTCTGTTTAAGTTGCATTGTTTCATATTGTTTCATGCTTATGAGTTAATTGGGTTTAATTGAGACTTGTTCATCAAGGGAGTGTGGATCTCTCCATATCCACACCCCCTTGATTAATTGAATGTTGATTCCTGTACTTTCCAAGTTGAATCTCTGATGTAAGTTGATCTGGATAGGCCTTGGTTAATTATGTATTTAATTCTGTAAGGTTTCTGCACATGGCAATTCGTGTCACGCGACATAACTAGCCTGGCTGGTCCTGTGTCACGCGACACATCTTGCTATTCTGCATAAACCACTTTTCCAATGTAATCTGTTCTTCTTCATTGTAACTGGGATGTGGCCTCCTATAGTAAATGGTTCACAAGATGTAATCCTCCCCTTTTGATCAATAAAACAAAGCATCAATATGCTTTTCATTACCTATCTTGTCTCACACATTTGCACACATTTATTGAATGAATTGGATGTTGAATGTTGAAAGACTCGTTTACAAACGAGGCATGTTGGGTGAACTCTCAGTTCTTCCCAACACGTAATCTGACCCCCGAACCCATTTTCTCTTTTCAAAAAGGTTTTCAATGTTTCCTTTAAAACGGCGTGGCGACTCCCATTTTTTATATAAAATATTTCGGCGAGCGTACATTCAGTGGCGACTCTGCTGGGGATTTGAAACCTGTTTTCAAAAGTGGGTCAAACTTTCGTGCTTGTTCAACATTCAGTGGCGCCAATCCAATTCGCGACCCTTTAAAGGTGCCTTTTAATATAATAAAATTGCACTAGGGGCATTTTGGTAAATTCCCGGTCCATTCTGAGACTTCCGGGAACTTTCTATAAGTTTCTTGCGAAGGAAATACTTTTAAGTACTTTTCCCATGCCAAAGGACCTACAGAAAATTAATTGTTTTGACCTATTGAGAATTATTTCAGAATGTTCCAGAATCTGTTGTTGACGCTGAAAACGGTTAAGTGGCTCGTCTAGTCGTGCGACACAACGAGCCACGGAAAACAGAAGCGTTACGCCGTGCGACACAACTGGCCCTCATTAGCAGCCTATAAATTGGACCCTCCCCCTCTCATTTCTGGATCCCTTTTCAGCTCCCTAAAGTCACTCTGCCCAACTTACGCCAGAAACCTCCTCTCTCTCCTAAAACACACACAACACACACCAATTCCCTTCAATTCTCTCAACTCTCATACATAATTTACCCATTTCCTCATATACTTTCCTCACACACATTGAAGACCACAATTCTTCCTCAGATATGAGATCCAAATCTCACTCCAGCAGCTGAATCAAAGGTCTCTACACCTAACTTGGTATAGAGATTAAGGACTACAAGGGTAACAAATTCCTTCCTCCTTATCTCTCTCTCTCATTTTTGCTATCTTCTCATAATTCATTGCAATCTCTGTTCATTAAATTGATAATTAGGCTCCATCTGCACTAATTATCAAGTCACAATCGCCATCTCTCTGTTTAAGTTGCATTGTTTCATATTGTTTCATGTTTATGAGTTAATTAGGTTTAATTGAGACTTGTTCATCAAGGGAGTGTGGATCTCTCCATATCCACACCCCCTTCATTAATTGTATGTTGATTCCTGTACTTTCCAAGTTGAATCTTTGATGTAAGTTGATCTGGATAGGCCTTGGTTAATTCTGTATTTAATTCTGTAAGGTTTCTGCACATGGCAATTCGTGTCACGCGACACAACTAACCTGGCTGGTCCTGTGTCACGCGACACATCTTGCCATTCTGCATAAACCACTTTTCCAATGTAATATGTTCTTCTTCGTTGTATTTGGAATGTGGCCTCCCATAATAAATGGTTCACAAGATGTAAACCTCCCCTTTTGATCAATAAAACAAAGCATCACTATGGATTTCATTACATATCTTGTCTCACACATTTGCACACACTTATTGAATTAATTGGATGTTGAATGTTGAAAGACTCGTTTACAAAGGAGGCGTGTTGGGTGAACTCTTAGTTCTTCCCAACACGTAATCTGACCCCCGAACCCATTTTCTCTTTTCAAAAAGGTTTTCAATGTTTCCTTTAATACGGCGTGGCGACTCCCATTTTTTCTATAAAATATTTCGGCGAGCGTACATTCACCAACATGATGGAGTACTTGAAGAATCAAAATGAAACTCAAAAGTACACCAATGAAATGTTGTTCAATTCTATCTCTCTTCTTCAAGGTGGATCTGCTCAACTTCCAGGGCCACCTCCAGAACCAAGTCGAATTTCTCCTTTACAGTCCAGACATTTCAACTTTGTAGGAGAGTCATGTACAGGAGGTTCGAGGAACCATGCGATGCAGTCAGAAAGCATCATCACAAACCCATGCACCATCTTTCCGGCATCAATTCCATCATTTCAAACACCATCTTCAGGATTAGCAGGGTTTTTTTTCTAATTATGCATACAACTTTGTTAATCCTGGTCCTAATCCCAATAACTTTGATGCAGGAAACTCTATGGCTAGACAATTACAGGAGTTAAGAGAGATAATTATGAATGTCCCAGGAGTTGCATCTGTGATATACCCCAATCCAATTTGGCCAACAATTTGGAGTTTCAAATGATTTCTGGAATTGGGTCAATCCTAGCGGACTTAAAAACAAATGGAGTCGCCATGCCATTTTAGTTTAGGGCCAAAACTTTGAAAAATGCTCGAAAATAGAGAAACGAGTTCGGAGGTCATGTTACACTTCGGGAAGAACGTTTGGTGTTCACCCGAAATGCCTCATAAGACGAGTCTTCCAAGCTTGAAAATAATGTGTGTATGTGTGTGTATTTTTAAAAGAGGTTTGACTAATGGACTTTCTGAAATTAAGATATGTTTACTGGTCTGGACTGTAAATAGTGCAAAATAGTGCTGAAACTGGAAAAAACAGAAGAAACTGGAAATGTATGCAGACTACAATTTCATCCACGTGAATGAAATTGAAGGTGCAATTTCATCCGCATGGATCACTCTCCAGTTGACTTTTTACAGCTTTTCAGTCTGTCTCTGTAATTTCTAGAAAGTTAACTGGATTTATAGAGTTTAAACTGATACTGTAACAGAAAATACAGTAAAGCAAGGAATCTTTGAATTTTAGCATCCATGCTTGTCCTCTCTCTCCCTAGACTTGATTAGTGATCATCTAAGAGTGATTAGTGATGAATCAAACTAGATCAAGCCATCATGGGGGTACATTAGGACTTGAAGCACTTCATTTGCAAGGGGATGGGGAATTAACATGTAAGCAAGTAAATATGCAAAGTAAACACAAGGATTAACACATAAAATAAAGTTAGGTCAAAGATATATAAACTTTTAGAGTAGATCTATAAGGTGGTCATAAGAAGTGACCATCCTTGAGATCTAGGCTCAAGTGTATCAACTACATCCTTGGTTGACCAAAATGTGAGTCTTGATGATGTTCATCCATGGAAATGTTTCCAAGGTGAGCATTTTAGACTAGGAAGGGACATTTACAAAAAAGTAAATCATGTAAACCATTAAAGATGATCATTCATGGATATTGACTCCAAGATGATCAATCTTAGGTCAAAGCAAGGAAGTAAATACTTGTAAAGTAAAAGGGACACGGGAGATGACATAAATAGTAAAGATGTAGATCTTTTGTATAGAATCATCCATGGAGATGAACTTCATGGAGATCCTCTTAGATCAAATGACAAGAAGGAAGGGGGTGAACAATAAGTAAGTGAACAAGATTATATCATTTTAAACAAGGAATTGATGCATGAATAAAGAGGGTTTAGGTAGGGAGAAGGAAGGTTTACTAATGGTTACACCATATCTTCTTTGCTTAGTGTTTGGGCTTGAAGAGTATCAAGGCTTGTGTGTGATTTTTGTGTTTGGTTTGTGTTTGGTTTTGTGTTTAAGGGTGTTTGAGAGCTCAATTCGACAGAGTAACAGTAAGGAAGTGAGTTGTTTCCCCCCCTGAAAATGAAGTAGAAGGGCTCAATTTATAGGTTATCCGGGGATGCAATTTCTTCCGCGTGGATGAAATTGACATGCTAATTTCATCAACGCGGATAAAATCGGCAGCGTGCCTGATTTTGCAGAAACGCATTTTGGCATCTTCTAATGAGTCATTTTTACTTGGAAACTACGCTTTCCAGCGAGGCCACTGGCCATTATTTTATTCCCAATAAGTTCTTCCTCATTCAAATTGTCTAAAATAGTGCCCGAAATGCCCTTAAATGATTATAAATCATTAAATTGGACTGACGGAACACTAACGACCCAGATTGGGGCACTTACAGTAGCCCCTCGACGTCGGTACTTTCGGAGGAAGTGGGTTCGTCGACAAAAGTGAGGATCCCAATCTGGCAAGCTTTACCTAGATGGGCGAGAAGGTGACCAAAGTGGTCAGACGGCTGGATCCTTTTAGAGGTTCCTTACGTATCCTGGATGGGAATCAAGCCGGTTGTAGTTTGGAACTTTCCGGGGAAAGGGGTGACCAAGGTGGTCAAATGGCTGAACCATTGATAGGCTATCTATGTATCCTTGAGAGGAATCAACCCGGTCGTAGTTCGGACCTTGCTGGGTAGGGGACAGTCTTCTTTGCTATAGGAGCACCTCACCACCGCAGACTTGCTCGATTGGCGAGGACGTACTTTTGTTGTCGAAGATGTACTCGACTAACGAAGGAGTACTTCATCACCGCAGACTTGCTCGGTTGGCGAAGGCATACTTTTGTTGCCGAAGATGTACTCGACTAACGAAGATGCACTTCATCACCGCAGACTTGCTCGGTTGGCGAAGGCGTACTTTTGTTGCCGAAGATGTACTCGAATAATGAAGGTACACTTCATCACCGCAGACTTGCTCGGTTGGCGAAGGCATACTTTTGTTGCCGAAGATGTACTCGACTAACGAAGATGCACTTCATCACCGCAGACTTGCTCGGTTGGCGAAGGCGTACTTTTGTTGCCAAAGATGTACTCGACTAACGAAGATGCATTTCATCACTGCAGACCTGCTCGGTTGGCGAAGGCGTACTTTTGTTGCCGAAGATGTACTCGACTAACGAAGTTGCACTTCATCACCGCAGACTTGCTCGATTGGCAAATGCATACTTTTGTTGTTGATTTGCCATGTAGGGGATGGTCTTTCTTGTTGATTTTCCGTGTAGAGGATGGTCTTCATTGGAGGGAATTAGGCTTCCGCTAAGTTTTGTTGAAGAAGACGAGCCTATGTTGGAGGTCGGGGTTGAAAACGAGGAAGGGAACTGGCTTCCATTAAGAAAAGTGAGCATACGTTGGAGGCTGGGGTCTAAAATGAGGAAGGGAATGGACTTCCGTTAAGTTCTGTTAAAGGAGGATGGGCTTACATTGGAGGCCGGAGTTGAAAATGAGAAAGGGAACGGGCTTACGTTAAGTTCTGTTGAAGGAGGACGGGCTTACTTTGGAAGCCGGGGTTGAAAATGAGGAAGATAATGGACTTTCGTTAAGTTCTGTTGAAGAAGGACGGGCTTACTTTGGAGACCGAGGTTGAAAATGAGGAAGGGAATGGACTTCCGTTAAGTTCCGTTGAAGGAGGACGGGCTTACTTTGGAGGCCGGGGTTGAAAATGAGGAAGGGAATGGACTTCCGTTAAGTTCCGTTGAAGGAGGACGGGCTTACTTGGGATGCCGGGGTTGAAAATGAGGAAGGGAATTAAGTTCTGTTGAAGGAGGATGGGCTTACTTTGGAGACCAGGGTTGAAAATGAGGAAGGGAATGGAATTCCGTTAAGTTCCGTTGAAGGAGGACAGGCTTACTTTGGAGGCCGGGGTTGAAAATGAGGAAGGGAATGGACTTCCGTTAAGTTCCATTGAAGGAGGATGGGCTTACTTTGGAGGCCGGGGATGAAAATGAGGAATGGAATGGACTTCCGTTAAGTTTTTTCGAAGGAGGACGGGCTTACTTTGGAGGCCGGGGGTTGTCTTCCCAGGGACAGCTGCCGAGGAACCAAGCACGGCTCAGAGGAGGGTGCGTAGGCGTGGCAAGGCGGTTGCTAGGGAGGTTGATCCCAGTTCTTGCATTTGTTAGGGTAGAGAGAGAGAGAGAGAGAGTACATGCATTTTATGCACAGTATTTCTATTTTGAACATATGTAATCCTATTTTTGGCAGTATTTACTATATTTTTTTTGAGATTGTAATAGCTAGACTTCTTTATTTTTTATTAATTATCTAGTATATGTTGAATGCAAGTTGCATGAGCCCGGTTTTGTGTTTTGTATGGGCATGTATATGATATTTTATTGAGATTTGGGATATAAACTGTAATGGGCAGGTTCTGTGAAGGTTTTGAGCAGTTGGGATGAAAATTCCACTACGGGACAGCAGTTTTTACTGTTGTCAGATTTTTTTCTGTTGGGGTACAATTTCATCCGCATGGATGAGATTAAGGGTACAATTTCATCCACGCGGATCAAATTGTGGTCTGACAAGATTATTCAATTTTTGCTTCAGATCTGGTTTTCCTTCCCCTCTTTAATTCAAATATATCCCTCAACTGTTTTAAACCTTCTGGAATTCGGGGAAGAACATAAGAAAACCATGGAAAGTGTTGTAAACATGAGAAATTCACCCAAATTACCAAAATAAATGCAATCTTCTTCAACAAATTCAAAGAGTGGTCCCGAGAGATCATGCACGAAAACAAAACGTTTTTCGAAGAATGGTACAAGATCAAATCCATGTGGTCCCTCAAGGAGCTTTTTCCGAATTACGATTTGATGAGAGCTTTCGCCACATTTTGGGACACTAGGAGGCATGTCTTTTGCTTCTCTCACAATGAAATAGTTCCGACCCTTGAAGATTTTAGGGCTTTTCTTAGAGGGCTCGAGGTGGAGGATGTTGCGATTCCCTTGTCTGGAGGAGTGTCTTTTGTCAAAAAGTTGTCCAACTTTCTTCAAATCTCACTGGAAGAAGCTCAAGGTATGATCCGAAGTCCCGATCATTTTGCTATCTCCGATCACCCAGATAGGTTTAGGAGTTTGGCTATTGTTGGTGATGCTTATTGGGATGCATTTGCTCTTTGTGTGATTGGGTCTTTGTTCATGGTCTACTCCTTCGGGATGTGTCACCGAGCTTTGTTGGATGTTGTCGTACATTATCAATCGGGTCGAGACATTGTTCCCGTGATTTTGGAAGAGACCCTCCATGCTATTGACCAGTTGGCTACCGAGAAGCAGTACATGCAAGGGGGAAGCCCCTTTTTTGTTGACGATGTGGTTGATGGAGAGGTTGGAGTTATGCGTGAGGCTTTGCATACATTCATGCCATGGACTTCTAGGAAGGTATTGTTATCGAGATTGATGATCAGGCCACATGGGAGCATTGGATGGCTCAGAGTCGTACTCAGGATATCCATTAGTGGGTCCTACATTGGCAAATAGAGACTCGGAGGATACTCTAGGATGGGTCTCATGTAGTCATGCTTCCGGGGCTTTCCCAGTCTACTTTTTATATTCCGGCTTTAGTTCCCCGACAGTTTGGGATGGAGCAGATTTCTCTGGATGGCTGTGATGATATTGCTACCAGGGTGGTGGTTTCCATTTCTATGGATGACCTGTCTTCGTTGTCCTTCTTTTCCCAAGTATGGAGGTATCATGTCTTCCCTCCTGTGGTCATTCTCAGGCATCCTGAGCGTATGTTTCTGACTACTTGGTACTTAGATTGGTATGCAAGACATATGGGAGAGAATCAAATAGCTTTGATGAGGAGGTGTGAGGCCATTGTAGGACCTGAGGATATCACTGTTTTGGAGTTGAGGAGAGCCGAGGCGAAGGCTAGTCCTTATGACAGGAATGGAGATGACATGGTTGATTATGAGGCATAGGTAGTGAAATTACCCGGATCCAGTCGCGCGGGCCCCGGCATCTCGTACGAGTCGAGAGGTATCGTCGCATTTCGTTTAGAGGAGTCGCTATGCCGTTTAGATATAGCCTAAAACATTGAAAAAAGGCTTTGTTTAAAAAGGTTATTGTGTGATGAGATTTTGAGTTCCGAGGTCAGGTTACGCCTCGGGAAGAGAATAGCAGAGCTCACCCGAGTCGCCTCGTATACACGAGTCTTTAGATAACCCTCTTTCTTTAAAAGTTGTGTGTGTGTGTGTATGTGCTTTTAAAAATGCATGCTGAATATGATGCCTACATTGTATGCTATGTATTGAAATAAATTGAAATAGTTTTGGAAGGAGGCCTTACCAATATTGGTTCGTGTCTATCTTCCGCTTGGGAATAGTGTTTGAGTGTGAATAGAGCTCCGGGACGGACCGAAATTGCTTCGGGATATACCAGTGTCTGCGGATATAGCTTCAGCGTGCCTCAAGAGTGCTAGGTGAGTCTGCGGGCAGAGGTTCGGCGTGCCTCGGGTTTGTTGATTGTACTCGGGCAGAGGTTCGGCATGCCTCGGGATTGTTGGTTGTGCTCGGGCAGAGGTTCGGCGTGCCTCGAGATTGTTGGTTGTGCTCGGGCAGAGGTTCGGCGTGCCTTGGGATTGCTAGTTGTACTCGGGCAGAGGTTCGGCATGCCTCAAGTTTTTTAATTGTACTCGGGCAGAGGTTCGACGTGCCTCGGGATGCCTCGGAATTGTCCGACAGAGTTCGGCTTGCTTCGAGATGCCTCAGGATTGTCCGGCAGGGCTTTAGGATGGATCGGGATACCTCAGGATGGGACGAAATGGCTCAAGATGGACTGGTAGGTCTTCGGGATGCGTCAGGAGTGGCTCGGAGTGGCCCGGGAGCATCTTGGGAGCGCTCGGCTTTCGGAGCGCCTCAGAAGGGCTCGAAAGGCCCCAGAAGGAACCGAAAGGGATCGGGATTGCCTCGGAAGGACTTAGAGGGGAGCCTGAAGGCTGGGGGAAAATGGAGAGAATGGAGGTATGAAGAAAATGAGAGGGGGAGCCTTCTATTTATAGGCCTTTAAAATGTGCAAAATGGTCCGCACGGATTGTTCTTGCAAAATCAAATTTTTGGTTTTCCCGGATTTAAGGGAATATTGTGGACTTTAAGAGAATTTTGTAATTATGATGTCTGGGTGCAAAAGAGTTAGTGCGGACTATTATGTAGGCAGACTATTTTTCGTAATTCCCAAAAAGTCCTTCTATTTTATTTTATCTCGGAAGGGTCCTACCTTGGTTTGGTTGGTGGTTTTGGGGGTTTTTGAAGGTTACGGGTCTTCGGGATCACATTTGTGTGAGTCCGCATTTTTCCCGTGTGTCGGATAGAGAGCGATCCAGATTGGGGTACTTACAAAAGCCCCTCGGCGACGTCACTTATGAAGGAAGTGGGGTCGTCGATAAGATAAGGGTCCCGATCAGGATCGCTTGTTGGGAGAGAGAAGGTGACCGTGTTGGTCAGTTCACGAGGACGTGGTGGTGTCCTGATGTGAGGTAGACGTGTCGGTGTCCTGAGGGTGACCGCTTAGGTCGATTGGCTGGACCCTTTGGCAGGATTCCTACGTATCCCGTATGGGAATCAAGCCTGATCGTAGTTCGTGTGTGAGGTGACCGCTTGGGTTGATTGACTGGACGTGGTGGTATCTGGGGTGTAAGGTGGATGTGTCGGTGTCCTAAGATGAAATGGTGAGCGGACGTGTCGGTGTCCTAAGGTGAGGTGGACGTGTCGGTGTCATAAGATGAAATGGTGAGAGGACGTGTCGGTGTCCTAAGGTGATGGGGACGTGTTGGTATCCTGGGGTGAAATGGTGAGCGGACGTTAAGGTGTCCTAAGGTGATGGGGACGTGTCGGTGTCCTGGGGTGAAATGGTGAGCGGACGTGTCGGTGTCCTAAGGTGAGGTAGATGTGTCGGTGTCCTAAGGTGAGGTGGACGTGACGGTGTCCTGGGGTGACCATTTAGGTCGGATGGCTGGACCCTTTGACAGGGTTCTTACGTATCCCGTATGGGAATCAAGCCTGATCGTAGTTCAGAAGATTTACGAAAAGGTGTGTAATCTTACTAGAAGATGGATAATCTTACGAAAAGATGTGTTTTGGTGTAGGAGGACGTGGTGGTGACCTGAGAGTGAAGTTGTGTCGTGTATGAGGACATGTGATGTCCTCTGACTAATGTGATGTCATTATGAGGACGTGTGATGTCCTCTTACTGAGGTTGTGCCGTGCATGAGGACGTGTGATGTCCTCTTACTAAGGTTTGATTCAGAAGTATGAACCTGGTATCTGAGACTTGTGGGAGGCGTGCTTGCCTTGTGCTTCAATTTTGGTAGAAAGTTCGGGCTTACAATGGCTGCCAGGGTTTATCTGCTGGGGATATGTACTTTCGTACGATCTTACATTGATGGTCGTTTGACTTTTATGTTTTGTGTTTTGAAGGCATTTGGGCCTTGAGATTTGCGTTCCAAGGCGTTTGGGCCTCGGGGTCCGGACTTATGATGACGGTCGGGGTTTGCTTTTCCGTTTTAGTGGGAGAGATCTGGACTTACGATGATGGCCGGGATTTGTTTTGCCATTTAGTGGGTGAGATCCGGACTTACGATGACGACTGGAGTTTGTTTTACCGTTTAGTGGGCAAGATCCGGACTAACGATGACGGCCGGGGTTTGTTTTACCGTTTAGTGGGCGAGATCCGAACTTACGATGACGGCCGGGGTTTGTTTTACCATTTAGTGAGCGAGATCCGGACTTACGATGACGGCCGGGGTTTGTTTTACCGTTTAGTGGGCGAGATCCGGACTTACAATCACGGCCGGGGTTATCTTTGGTTGTTTAGGGACCAAACTGCATGAATCTTGCTGGAAATGACCTTTGGACGGCCACATGAAAAGATTGTAAGGGCAAAAGGGGGATTTCCCCTGGGATACAAAGTGATCCGCGCGGATTCATCTTGCATGCAAAGAGATCCGCACGGATTCCTCTGTAAATCTGATTTTCTGAGTCAGAATCAGATTTCCAACGACGCCATTTCATCTTCTTTCCCAATTGCTGTCGAGGAGAAAGAGAGAGAGAGATAAAGAAAACTTGATTTTGATCAAAATTCTCTTGAGAAAATCCTTCCAAGTTGTTAGATTTGCTATCATGGCGGAAAGAATCGGGCGAGGTCGTTGTCAAAGGGGCCAATAGGCCATAGAGAGGAGGTTGGACCTCCAAATGAATTTTTCCTCCTATTTTCCTTCAACAATGAACCCGGATGTGTTGTATTCGGATTCGGGGGTGCACACCTTGCGGGGGAAAACCGTACATGAGGTAAGAAATCAAATTTTGTTTTGATTCTTGCTCGGAATGATGTATACTAGAACTAGGTTTTTAATTTTTGCATATTTGGGGCTTTTGTTGTTGCCATGTTTATTCTGTGAAATTGACTTTGAATTGTTGAAATTGGGTGTATATGAATTGCGGGTATGTGATTTTTGTTCAAAAAAGTGGAGTTTAGCTCTTATTTGTGAAAATAAAGTGCCCCTCCTTGAAATGCATGCTTTGGTGACTTGTACCTTGATGCTATTTTTGTATGTACATGGCTTTTTGTGGAAAAAAATTGCCGTTTAGGGACGGACTTTGTGTGGGAAATTCATGTACAATGTGTGCCGTGTTTTGTGACGGACTTTTGTTTGAAAATGTGTCGTGTAGGGACGGATCCCCTTTTGTGAAAATGTGTGCCGTGTTCTCCTGACGGACTTTTATTTGAAAAAAATTGCCATGTTGGGACGGACTTTTATTTACGAGATTGTCGTGTTGGGACAGACTTTTATTTACGAGATTGACGTGTTGTGACGGACTTTTGTTTGAAAAGTTGCCGTGTTGGGATGGACTTTTTGTGATTTGTGAGATTGTCGTGTTGGGAAGGACTTTTATTTACGAGATTGCCATGTTGGGACGGACATTTATTTGTGAGATTGCCGTGTTGGGATGAAAAATTGCCATGTTGGGACAAACTTTTTGTGATTTGTGAGATTGCCGCGTTGGGACGGACTTTTTGTGATTTGTTTTTTTGTATATTTGCTTAAGTAGTGTTATTGACGTACCTTTGCTGTGTTTACTTGCAGGATGAGTTGTCGTCATCAGGGAAGGCAAAGAGGATGAAGTCACGTGTGTCTCTTGAGGCCGTGGTAGAGTTGTGGCGGAGCCTGCCTGATATTTCCCGGGATGGGAGGCCTAGTCCTCGGAGGCTAGTGATGGCTACGGGGCTGAACGTGTTCGTGGAGAACCTAGCCGGGATAATGGAGACGCAAAAGAACAAGGGCGTCTTTTTGGCCTTGTCTGAGTACTGGTGGGACACCACGCATACCTTCCATTTTAGCTGGGGAGAGGTAACGGTGACTCCTACTGACTTTGCGGCGATCACCGGGCTTTCCTTTAAGGGGGAGTTGGTGAAGTGTCGGGACAGGATGTCCGACGAGGTGCTGGCCGAGCTGCTTGGGTTTGCGCCTTGGCCCCGTAAGGGCTTGGGTATGGTGTATCATGACGTGGAGGCGAAGATAACCGCTAACATCGGGGATTATAGCTGGGGCACTGGGGTAGTGACGGCAGAGCAGCTGGCACGCTTGTTTCTGTGGTTTACCCTCTCCGAGACTTTCTTCTCGAATCATGCCTCTTCAGCTCTCTTCCCTCTGCTGTAGAGTCTGGTGGATTTGGAGAGGGTTTGTGACATTACTTGGGGCGAGGTGGGCTTGGCCGAGCTCTATTTTTCCACGGACAGATTTAGCCGGGGTGCGGCCAATTCCCTGGGGTATTTTGACTTTGCACTGGAGGTATAAGTTTATTGATGTTTGTAGTTTAGCACTTTGTCACTTTTCCGTCTTCATTTTCTTTTTCTTATTCAGAGCACTATCTGCTTTTTTTGTTGCATGCGTGGTGCTATGAGATCTTTCGGTGCCAGCCGTGGGACTGGGAGGATGAGGCCATGTTCGGTTATCCCGCCATGCTGTGCTGAGCTCTCTCTTTGAGGAAGAGGAGGACGAGACGGGGAAAGATCACTGTCACCTATCAGGAGGTGCAGCGATACCTGGAGAGGGACAGTCCGGAGGGGTTTCAGCTATACCCTTGGACTCGGTATGGCGAGGACGAGCTGGAGGGTGCCCATTGGGTGACACGGCAGCGGAAGCTTCGGTGGGGCTTCACTTACGACTCCATGTATCTGGGGGAGAGGGTCTTCTGGCAGCATGGCACAGGTATGCCTCCTATGGCTCTGAGGGATCTGCCCTTCCATATGATGAGTCCTCTTGATATGGACGTGCTGGAGTATGAGAGGTACCGGGGCGGCGTGAGTGCCAAGGAGTTCGTCCTGGAGGGCAAGGAGTATGCGGCCTTTGTTAGGCGGAAGCTAAGGATGCCACAGGTGTTGGCGAGGGAGAGGCAGACTGGCTCGTCACGTCCTCCAGATGTCCCGGTGCCTGGGCCGAACTTCACTTATGTTCGTGGGGACTCTTTGAGGAGGAGGGTGTCGGTGCCCATCCCAGAGCATGGTCCTGCTGCTTATCGGGTTAACCCGAATGCTGCAGTGAGTTTGTTTACTCTTTTCCGTCCTGGCATCTTTTCTGTATTTTTCTCTTTTTTTTGAATGTTTTGTATGTCTTTTGCTGAGTGTTTCTTTTGTTGTTTGATTATGTAGGTCTCGGGGCGGTCCTTGGACGTGCTCACCCGCCGGTACGTAGGGTTGAGGGCCTTCACGAAGAAGCTTCTGAAGAAGATGTCCTGCGGGCCTTCGCGGAGTGCGGCAGCGTTCGAGTCGATGCCTTCGAGATGGTCTGTGGAAACTCCTTCTGCGAGGGCTGAGCTAGAGCCACAGCCAGAGATGCCGGTTCGGGAGCGACACAGCTTTGATGTGCAGGGTGAGGGTCTGTCCTCACATCCCTTCTTTGATCCTTTCACCGAGTTTGACCCTTCGGACTACTTTGAGCACTCAATCGAGGAGGGGGTCGAGTTTTTCGATGACGAGGAGGTGACCGCCGAGTTTTCCGAGATGCCGGAGTTCTCGTTTGAAGAGGCTGATGATGATGAGTCGGAGTAGGGCTCCTTTATGTTTGTTTCTTTTTTTTTTGTATTGTATTTGTAGAGCAATAGACATTTTGTTTTTGTAATAAAACACTTATACTTGGCATAGCAAAGGATTTAATTTGAGATGTATTTGTGATTCCGGGGACTGACCTAGGAATTGTTGCTTGCTTATTTTATTTCTTGTGCATGTCTCATGAGCTAGGAATGCATTTGTGGTTTGTGTATGGTGGCCGAAAATAGCTTTGCTAAAGCTTTGATCGCTTGGTGACAGGGGATAGGTTCATGCGAGGGGGAAGCCCCATTTTGCTCACCTTGTGGTTGCGAGAGAGGATTCAAGCCATGCCTGAGTCTCCGGCGTCTCTTAGTCCATGGACGTTTGCTCGGCGACCTCTTGTATTGGATATGGATCAGTCCGCCTTGGAGAGATGGATGGCAAAGCTGGTACGCATCAGATACGTTGGTGGGTTTTCAATTGGGGGATTGAGACTAGGAGGGCCTTTCAGGAAGGTTCCTATGTTGTCAGAGTTCCAGGGTTGTCTTGATCCTCTTTCTATATTCCATCGCTTGTTTTCAGGCAGTTGGGGATGAGGCAGGAGCTTTTGCTGGGCTGGGATGACATTGCTACTGTGGAGGTAGCTTCTTTCTACATGGCAGATCCAGATGTCTTTCTGTATTTTCTGAGTGTATGTAAGTATTCTGCTTTCCTTCATGTGGTGCTCCTTCGACGCCGGGAGAGTGTTATGTTCACCACCGAGTACCTGGATTGGTACGAGTAGCATGTCAGGCAGACCCAAGTGGTTTTGGGGAGCAGGAGTGAAGCGATTCTGGGGCAAGGTTGCCGTCTTAGCTACAGCCTTAGAAGTGCAGAAGCCTGGTCTGACCCTCGGAATATTACAGGAGATGCTTTATTTGACTACGAGACCAGAGTTGACCAACTGACAGAGAGGGGTCCCCTTTTGCAGACTCGCGGGGAGGAAATCCGGGCCGAGGCACTGGCGAATGAAGCTTTGCGAGCTACAGGTTTTCTTGACTTGACGGGGAGGACCCCTGATCTCGGAATGAGAGAGATAGAGTTGGCTCACGTGGAGCGAAAGAAGACTCGCCGGGAACGAGGGAAGAAAGGGAAGAATGGCGAGGGGACAAGCTTTGGACCTTTCTGTTGCATTTTGTGGACTGAAGCAGTCTGAGCCTTGACGGCATCCATTTTTATTTTTATTTTTATTTTTGTGTTTGGATTGATCAGAGCCTTGATTTGCATCCAATTTTTTTGTTTTTGTGTGTTTTTAGACCGAACCAATTAAGGCTACCTACGTTTCCCCCGGACTGAGGGGCTAAGGTCTCCGTAGTTTGACACTAATTTGAGTGACGGGAGGCGAAAAGTTAATCTTCTTTAGGTGAAGTATCTGCGGAGTTTGCTTCCGTTGACTGGATTCATGAAGGGATTGCCGTCTAGGTCTGTCAGCTTCATGCCCATCCGAAGAAGATCTTTTGGACCACGAACGGGCCGATCCATGTTGGTTCCCATTTTCCAAGTGGGTTAGTTCAGGTGGGAGGCTTTTCTTTGAGTACCAGATCGCCTTCCCTGATGTCTCGGGATTTGACTTTCTTGTCGAAAGCACTAGCCATTCTGCTTTGGTTGGCTCGGATTGTTGGTGTAATGCCCTAGGTGTTTAGTTATGTTTGACTTATAACTTAAACCGCTATGTAATCATCTTTATCATTTATTATGGAGCATGTTTATTTGGCTTATTATATGTTTACATGTTTATTATAATAACTTGCGTCCCTAGTTATTGTGAATGACTAGTATAAGTTGGTAATGGATAATCATGGAGATGATTATATGCATAAGATGCACATTACACTTATGGGTACTTGCTAGAGAACAAGTACTGGACATGACCTACCGATGAGATTTATGACATGGTCTATAGTCATATATGTCATGATTAAATCTCATGATAGTCGTGTCATTGAATCCTTTGTACCTGAGATTATCACCGTCTTCCACATGATGAACATCGTCTTTGATGTAGTCTAACACTATATTTAATAGGATAGCAATAAGGGCTATGTTGGCACGATTGGATTCTTGTAGGGAAGAATGATAAGTCAAGATAGGATTTGTCCCTCTTGTTGAGAGAGATATTTGCTTGGGCTCCTCGATGAATAGTATTGATGAAATGTGTGGCCACACTCAAGAGATTTGATAGAGATCAAATGCACTCGGATTATCAACATATTCAGAATCGAGAAAGCATTGAACAAGATGAGTTGACAAGGACCATAACTCATGTTCAATCTGACATCGTGGACAAATGGATTGTAACATTGATCTATCAAAGAATCAAGCTTTGATGTTATATTTAATTTGGTGGACATAATGACTTGCTAGAGATCACTTATGTCTTGTGAGGTTGATGTTTCAACTCACTACCAACATAAAATATAATTTCTAAAGGGTCACACACATAGAACGGATGAAAATGGCTGAAAATTGGATTTTGGGCTGGGAAAATGGCTCTTTTACCTAAGGGTTAGGGATATTTCTAATGTATAAATAGAACACTTTTGCCTCAGCCAACAAAGCCGATTTTTGAGTTTTAGAAACACAAAAATATTGATTTTGGTTGTGAATCAAAGATCAAAACACCCAAATCAATTCCATAATTCAGCCATTGATTGCTGAATATCGATTCAACAATCGGAGGATCATCTAGCAATCCTACAAGAATTGTTCTTGGTTCGCTCGCATGTGGATTATCGATAGAGGGTGATTGCTTTATCACCAAAAGCATGAAGACTTGCAATCGTTGATTCATCACAAGGATTAGAACAAGGAAAAGAAGATCAAAGGTTCGGCATCAATTCAAAGGTTGAATTTCAGATTCAATTTGAGATTCTTTTTAAGCAAACATAATCACTACAAGGTATGTAAAATCTATTTCATATGATTTCATCTCTTCATGCTAGACAGATTCAAGGCTAGGGTTTTGTTGATTTATAAAGTTCTTCCGTTGCATTTGTAACCCAAAAATCCAATAGTGGTATCAGAGCCGTGTTTATCATGATTAGGACTGAAATTGGCATGCTAGATTTAATTTGATTAAATGCTTTACATGTTATATGAAATAGATCTATGATTTTATGTGTATTATTATGAGAAAAAAATTATTTGTGATATGCCATGATCATGATTTATAATTGATTAATATGATTAGTCTTTTACATAGGTTATTGATCTATTTAATATGATCAAGTAGATTAGTGAATTCTCTAAATTGTATCAAATTGTTTGATTGGAATATTTTGTGAAGCCCTATGTTCATGATTATGTACACATAAGTTTCATGTTACAACCATACGATGTTTGTTGTTATGTGTAAAACCTTCTAAATGATTAAGTTTTATGCCACCCCTTGATTAGAACACTTGTGAAATTTTAGGGTATTTTGATGTAGTTTCGACTCTGTTGGATGCATCATTATATCTTAAATTGTGATCAAGATGAGATAATGGGTGATGTAGTTTTGACTCAGTTAGGTGCATCGTTTCATGTCTCATGCGTTTGAAAAAGGTTTTGACTTAATTGGTGCTTTCAAATGATATTTGACCCAAGGCGTAGATGAGATTAAAACATGCTTTGACATATGATGTCTAGAAATCTCATAAAAGATCTAAGAGTCATATATGAAATGATTGATGTTTTCTACCTAAATAGCTTGATTTCGGGCATTGACTCAGTTAAACCAAAATCAAGTGAAATATGGATCATAGCCCATTTTAATTATATGATACATGCTTGTATTTGAAGGTGTATAATTGAGTGGAAGTATTTGTGACATACATTATTTGCTCTTAGATACTAAATGCGTTGATACTTATATGTTTATTGTTTGCATATATTATTGTAGTAATGGAACCTCACAATAATCAGCCCCTGTCACTGCGATCCGTCCTTGAGAAGGACAAGCTCGAAGAGAACGGTACAAACTATTCTGATTGGATCAGAAGCCTAAGAATTGTTCTTAGGAAAGAAAAGAAAATGTACGTTCTTGACGAACCCATTCCACCTCCACCTGCTGCCAGCGCTTCAAGCGCAAATAAGGATGTACATAAGAAACATACTGATGATTCTAATGATGTGACATGCCTTATGCTTGCCACCATGTGTAAGACCCTTAAGAAGGACCTTGAACACATGGAAGCTGCTTTTGATCTAGCCGAGCGCTTAAAGGAAATGTTCCAAGTGTAAGCTAGACAAGTGAGGTATGATGTGGTAAAGACCCTAAATGCATGCAAGATGCAAGAGGGGTAGTCAGTTGGTGATCATGTCCTTAAGATGAAGGGTTACATTGAGCGTCTCGAAAGGCTTGAAAATCTGATGAGTTTGGAACTCGCCACGGATACGATATTGAATTCATTGCCTGAAAGATATGGTCATTTTATAATGCACTATCACATAAGTGACATGGATAAGAAACTTTCGGAATTGCATGCGACGCTTAAGACCGCATAGAAGAATATCAAGAAGCCTTTAGTGACAAATGTGTTAATGGTTAACAAAGGTAAAGGGTTCAAGAAGATGGAAAAGGTAAAGCAAGTGTTGCTAAACCTAAGGCAAAAGTTGCCAATGCCGGAGAGGCTCCCAAAGTGTCCCAAAAGGATTCAATTTGCTACCACTGACAAGAGGTTGGTCATTGAAATCGTAATTTCAAGGCTTACAAGGAAGGCCTAAAGGCGAATAAGGGCAATATGATTGCTACTGATTCAGGTATCTATGTGATATATATTTTCCTTTCAATTTTTAGTTCATGAGTATTAGATACCGGATGTGGATCTCATATTTGTTTAAATGTGCAGGGACTAAGGAATAGGAAGCTACTCAAACAAGGTGAAGTTGACCTACGTGTGGGGAATGGAGCAAGAGTTGCTGCATTAGCCGTAGGGACATATGATGTAACTTTACCTAGTGGATTAGTACTTGTTTTGAACAATTGTTACTATGTTTTGGATTAGAGTAGAAATATTATTTTCTTTTCTTGTTTGGACAATGAAGGTTTTAGGTTTCTTATTGAGAATAAGAAATTTTCTATTTATTTAAATGATATCTATTGTATTGCAAATTCAATTAATGGCCTTTACGTTCTTGATGTTGATGAGAAACAAAATAATATTGAAAATATTTATCATATGGACAAGAAGTCTAAACCGAATGACGTGAACAACACATCATGTGGCATTAACGGCTTGGTCATATAAATGAGAAATGCATATCTAAACTCTATAAGGATGGACTTTTAGACTCACATGATTATGAATCATATGAGGTATGCGAATCTTATTTATTGGGAAAAATGACCAAACCACCCTACACTAAGTATAGTGAAAGGGCTAGTGACATATTGGGCCTAATACATACCGATGTATGTGGACCAATGAGCAGCATTGCTAGGGGAGGATTTCGGTATTTCATTACGTTCACCGATGACTTATCTAGATATGGCTATGTCTATCGGATGAAGTCCAAAAGTGAGTCGTTTGAGATGTTTAGGACATTTCAAAATGTAGTACAAAATCAACTTGGCAAAACTATTAAAGCACTTTGATCCGATCGTGGTGGAGAATATTTGAGCCAAGAGTTTGACAATCATCTCAAAAACTGTGGAATTGTTTCAGAGTTGACTCCACCCGGAACACCACAATGGAATGGTGTGTCCAAGAGGAGGAATATAACCTTATTAGATATGGTTCATTCGATGATGAGTCCAGTTGACCTTCCTATTTCCTTTTGGGGACATGCATTAGAGACTGTTGCGTTCACACTGAACAGAGTCCCTACTAAATCGACTCCTAAGGCCCCACATGAGATATAGCATGGAAGAAAACCTAGTTTGTCTTTCATGAAGATTTGGGGTTGCGAAGCTTATATGAAGAGACTTGTCTCTGATAAGTTAGCACCTTAATCTGAAAAGGTTATTTCGTCGGTTACCCTAAGGAAACCAAAGTGTATTACTTTTACAACCGCAATGAGAACAAAGTGTTTGTTGCTCAATATGGTACTTTTCTTGAGAAACAGTTTCTCAATAAAGCATCTAGTGGGAGTAAAATTGATCTTGAAGAAATTCAAGAACCCGAAAATAACATGGAACCAATAGTAGAGGCAGAACCAAGTCCACAAGAGGTTGTGGAACTAGTTCAAGATCCACAAGTCCATAGTAAATCGGATAGGTTACGATCCGCACCCGAGAGATATGGATTTCTCGTGTTGAAAAGTAATGAATTGGAAGTCATTGAGAATGACGAACCTACTTCCTATCAAGAGGCGATGTCCACTCCCATTTCAGATAAATGGTTAGAAGCCATGGAATCTGAATTGCAATCCATGTCGGATAATCAAGTTTGGAACTTGATTGAGCCACCCGAAGTGTAAAAACCATAGGGTGCAAGTGGGTCTTCAAGAAGAAGACTGACATAGATGGGAAGGTGCATACTTACAAAGCTAGGCTTGTAGCTAAGGGATATAGGCAGATTCATGGTGTAGACTATGATGATACCTTTTCGCCTGTTGCAATGCTTAAGTCTGTTAGAATTTTAATTGCCATAGGCACGTATTATGACTACGAGATATGGCAAATGGATGTTAAAATGGCTTTTCTAAAGGGAAGTTACTCGAGGATGTGTATATGACACAACCCAAAGGTTTTGTTGATCCAAGAAATTCTAACAAAGTATGCAAGTTGCAAAGATCCATATATGGATTGAAGCAAGCTTCTAGGAGTTGGAATCTTCATTTTGACGAAAAGATCAAAGAGTTTGGATTTGTAAAGAACGAGGATGAACCTTGTGTATACATGAAATTTAGTGGGAGCGTAGTATTATTTCTATTGTTGTATGTCGATGATATCTTACTCATTGGAAACGACATTCCTACACTTCAGACTGCCAAGTCTTGGTTAGGGAAATGTTTCTCAATGAATAATATGGGTGAAGCCGCTTACATCCTTGGCATCAAAATCTATAGAGATAGATCTAAAAGGATAATTGGTTTGAGTCAAAGTACCTACATTGACAAGGTTCTTAGAAGATTTAAGATAGAAAATTTTAAGAGAGGTAACTTGCCAATGGGTCATGGTTTTACTCTTAGCAAGATTCAATGTCCTAAGACAATTGATGAGCAAAAGAGAATGAATGAGGTTCCATACGCTTCAGCTATTGGATCTATCATGTATGCCATAATTTGTCTAGACCCGACGTCTCGTATGCTCTAAGCATGATGAGTCGATACCAATATGATCCTGATGAAAACCATTGGATGGTAGTTAAAACGATCCTTAAGTACTTAAGAAGGACTAATGATGCGTTCTTGGTCTTTGGAGGGATGGAAGATGATCTTGTTGTAAGAGGTTACACAGATGCAAGCTTCCAAGCTGACAAAGATGATTTCCGATCGAAATCGGGATTTGTGTTTATGCTTAACGGAGGTGCGATATGTTGAAGAGTTCCAAGTAGAGTACTATTGCCAATTTTACAACTGAGGCCGAATACATAGCGACATCCGATGCAGCTAAGGAGGCAGTTTGGATCAAAAAGTTCATTAGTGATCTGGAAGTTGTTCCAAGTATCACTAATCCGGTGGAAATTTATTGTGACAATAATGATGCCATTGCGCAAGCAAAGGAACCAAGGCCACATCAGCGATCCAAACATATACTTAGATGTTTCCATCTCATTCGAGAATTCATTGATAGGGGAGACGTTAAGATATGCAAAGTATCAACCGATGATAACATTGGGGATCCGCTTACAAAGCCCCTCACACAAGCAAATCATGATGGTCATGTTAGGTCCATGGGTATACGATACATAGATGGAGCCTAGTGCAAGTGGGAGATTGTTGGTGTAATGCCCTAGGCGTTTAGTTATGTTTGACTTATAACTTAAACCACTATGTAATCATCTTTATCATTTATTATGGAGCATGTTTATTAGGCTTATTATATGTTTACATAATTATTATAATAACCTGCGTCTCTAGTTATTATGTGAATGACTAGTATAAGTTGGTAATGGATAATCATGAAGATGATTATATGCATAAGATGCACATTACACATATGGGTACTTTCTAGAGAATAAGTACTGGACATGACCTATCGATGAGATTTATGACATGGTCTATAGTCATATATGTCATGATTATATCTAATGATACTAGTGTCATTGAATCCTTTGTACCTGAGATTATCATCGTCTTCCACATGATGAACATCGTGTTTGATGTAGTCTAACACTATCTTTAATAGGATAGCAATAAGGGCTATGTTGGCATGATTGGATTCTTGTAGGGAAGAATGATAAGTCAAGATGGGATTTGTCCCTCTCGTTGAGAGAGATGTTTGCTTGGGCTCCTCGATGAACAGTATTGATGAAATATGTGGCCACACTCAAGAGAATTGATAGAGATCAAATGCACTTGGATTATCAATATATTCGGAATTGAGAAAGTATTGAACAAGATGAGTTGACAAGGACCATGACTCATGTCCAATCTGACATCGTGGACAAAGGGATTGTGACATTGATCTATCAAGGAATCAAGCTTTGATGTTATATTTAATTGGGTGGACATAATGACTTGCTAGAGATCACTTATGTCTTGTGAGGTTGATGTTTCAACTCACTACCAACATAAAATTTAATTCCTAAAGGGTCACACACAGAGAACATATGAAAATGGCTGAAAATTGGATTTTGGGTTGGGAAAATGGCTCTTTTCCCTAAGGGTTAGGGTTATTTATAATGCATAAATAGAACTCTTTTGCCTCAGCCAACACAGAAGATTTTTGAGTTTTAGAAACACAAAAATATCGATTTTGGTTGTGATTCAAAGATCAAAACACCCAAATCAATTCCATAATTCAGCCATTGATTTTTGAATATCGATTCAACAATCGGAGGATCATCTAGTAATCCTACAAGAATTGTTCTTGGTTCGTTTTCATGTGGATTACCGATAGAGGGTGATTGCTTTATCACCAAAAGCTTGAAGACTTGCAATCATTGATTCATCACAAGGATTAGAACAAGGAAGAAGAAGATCAAAGGTTCGACATCAATTCAAAGGTTGAATTTCAGATTCAATTTGAGATTCGTTTTGAGAAAACATAATCGCTACAAGGTATGTAAAATCTATTTCATATGATTTCATCTCTTCATGCTAGATAGATTCAAGGCTAGGGTTTTGTTGATTTATAAAGTTCTTCTGTTGCGTTTGTAACCCCAAAACCCAACAGTGGTATCAGAGCCGTGCTTATCATGATTAGGATTGAAATTGACATGCTAGATTTATTTTGATTAAATGCTTTATATGCTATATGAAATAGATCCATGATATTATGTGTATTGTTTTGAGAAAAAAATTATTTGTGATATTCCATGATCATGATTTATAATTGATTAATATGATTTGTCTTTTACATAGGTTATTGATCTGTTTAATATGATCAAGTAGATTAGTAAATTCTCAAAATTGTATCAAATTGTTTGATTGGAATATTTTGTGAAGCCCTATGTTCATGATTATGTACACATAAGTTTCATGTTACTACCATGCGATGTTTATTGTTATGTGTAAAACCTTCTAAATGAATAAGTTTTCACTACAAGAAACATTACTATTAGGGTCGACCCGTCACCGTCCCTAAAAATCAATTTGCCGTCCTTAATAGTTTTTAGGCCGGCCTTAGGGACGGGAATTTGGGATCGGGAATAACAGGCGACTCTAAAACTCTGGGACCCCCGTCACCGTCCCCAATAAAATATTAAAGACGGCATACTGTGGTCCTTAAAATTAATTTGGTGGGAATATTTTGGAGCCAATTTTTTTTTTGGGACGAGTTAATAGGGTCGGACTTGCCGTCCCCAATTTTAATTTAGCGCCAATAAATTTTTTTTCGGGAAATTATTAGGGACATGCGTCGCCGACCCTAATGTAATTTTGCACCAAAATATAATTTTGGAGGGAAAGATTTAAGATCGGCTTTCAACGACCCAAACAAGCTTGTATCCCAAAAGCAAATTTGAAATGTTTTTGAACATATATCTTGGGACGGAGGACTAACACAATAACCATAATCAATTCAACAAGGTACTTATAATGAGAACTAAACAAATAATCCAAAGTTAATCAGCTACATCATTCAAATATAGGTCTTTGCAAAAAAAAAAAAAAAAAAAAAAAAACTAGATCATGTAGAACTACTCAAATTTCCATTAAAAATACTCTAATCTAAATAATTAAGTCTCCAACTAGTTCAAATAATCCAGATTGCATACTATTGAAAAAATTGCCTCCCCTAGAAGTTTGTTCCTTGATAACATTGTTGCAATAAAATCCACGTGTCCTTGCTATTGAATGAAACCTGAAAAAAAAATTTGCAACACAAAGTATAGAAATTAGCTTTACACGATCAAATGCCAAACTACTGATCTCCATAATGTACATTTAAAGTAACATCTCGGAAGTCATTAGGATTTTGAATCCTTTTATATCGTAAAAAAAAATTCTTTGAAGTTAACCCCCCTCACCATGAATCCTAGATTCGCCACTGGCCGACATGATATCATAAACTAATTAAAATCACAGTAGTATATATCATTATACTCAATATCTACTTGCATACAAACAGTGTAGGTACTAACATCTTGCCTTTGAATCTTTATTTTTACCTAATTAACTTTAGAATATCTCTCAGTAACTCATATTTTGGTCTTGAATCTTGAGTATTTCCAAAAACAACCTTAATGTTCTACTAGCAGATTTATGAGTTTGAGGGTTTGTGGAAGTAGTACATACCAGCAGCAGGAGTGATGGCAACTAAGCCTGTGATCATGCCTTGAAATGCACCAATGACAGAAGCTTTTTTGAAAATGATTACCTCTAGAATTAGCCACGTGAGCAAGCTAGTAGCTGCACAGACATGAGTGTTCAAGACAGCCAATGAAGCATCAGAACTTGCAGCATAAGGGTCTCCTCCATTTAACCCTGTCCATCCCATCCACAGTAATCCTGCTCCTGCTAGCATCAGAATAATGTTGTTTGGAGGAAACCTTTCCCTATCTTTTGTTAATATTGGACCAAACTGAAAAAATCATATTCAAATACTCCCTCCGTCCCAGCGAAAGAGTCATTTATTTCCTTTTTGGGCGTCCCATTTAAAAAGTCACTTTCCCAAAAAGGAAACCTTAAATCACTATTCTCTCCACTCATTCTCTCTCCTACTTTACTTTTACACTCACAACATTCTCTTTCTTACATCACCTCCCACTCATTCTCTCTCCTATTTAATTTTTCATACTCACAACATTTAAACTTTTTCTCTTTCCTACATCACATTTCTTATTTTGCGTGTCGGACAAATTTTGTGGCTTTTTCGCCGGGACGGAGGGAGTATTGTTTAGGAGTGTGAGTGTGTGTGTGTGTGTGTGCGCGTTGATGTAACAGAGGAGTTTAGTGTGAAAGGATGATATTTTTATTTATCCAGTTGTATTATAATATGTTTTTCTCATTCATAGAAACTTGTATACGTATAGTTGAGAAGCCACTGCATACAGAGTATAGGTACTATTTTCTTGCTTTTGAATCTTGAATCTTAATTATTTCCCAAAACAACCTTAGTATGTGTGTGTGTTGATGTAACAGAGGAGTTTTGTGAGAAAAGTTGATGAGTACCCAATATGCAGCAGTGAAACCGGCAACGCCCGAGGAAAGATGGATAACATAACCACCGGAATAGTCAATTATCCCCATAGTGGATAGCTGTTGAACAATCGCAGCGGAAGCAATGATTATGCAAACAACAAGAACACACACCAAAAAAACAAGCAATTGAAAATTGAAAGGGAATAAAGATAAAATTCAGTTTGGGGCAATTGGAATCCGTCTCTTATTAATTATGTGCAATGTCCTCTAGCAATACGTAGGATACCAGCAGTATATATATTTACTACACAACCCTAATCCAAGAAAGACTATAAAACATAAGAGACCCAGCCCAAATAGAAACCCCCCGTATGGGCTTTGAGGCGCCCGCCCAAGATCAACCAGGCGCCCGCCTGGCGCAGTGCAAAGCCAGGCAGCACCCACGGACCTCCAGGCGCCCGCCAAGCCAAGAGCCAGGCGCCCGCCTCAAACCAAGAACGCTAAGCTCCATCCTCGCAAACCAGCGCTCGCCTCACACTTTGTGGGCGCCCGCCTCAAGCTAAGAGAGATCCGGCCAATACAACGAGCCACATCCAACAATCTCCACCTTGGCGAGTGATCACCCAAACCAACAGAAGATACAAGGAACCAGCTCGAACCTCCCCATCTCTAACAACTCGAGATGTGCAACAAATCCAAGCAATGCTTGAACTTGTCAGTAATGCCTGGCTTTGTCAACATATCTGCGGCATTCTCCGTAGTGTGAACCTTCTCTAGCACAACCTCACCCATATCGATCAACTCCCGAATCTTGTGAAACCGAACATCAATGTGTTTCGACCGTTGATGATAAATGTGATTCTTCGCTAGAAATATCGCGCTTTGACTGTCACAAAGCAACTTCACTCCACCTTGCTCAATTCCCAACTCGTTGACCAAACCCCGAAGCCATAAGGCCTCCTTCTGCAGCCTTCAACCGCTGCCATATACTCCGCTTCCGTTGTAGACAAAGCAATGATAGATTGGATCATAGATCTCCAACATATGGGTCCACCACCAAGAGTAAACGCATAGCCCGTAGTCGACCTCCTCCGATCCAAGTCACCCGCATAATCAGAATCAACATACCCCACAACAGAAAGCTCCTCACTCTTACCTCCAAACATGATGCCATAATCCATAGTGCCCTTCAAATATCTGAGAATCCACTTAACTGCTTCCCAATGTTGTTTGCCCGGATTCGCCATATACTTGCTAACCACACTAATGGCTTGCGCCAAATCCGCCTCGTGCAAACCATAGCATACATGAGACATCGCACTGCGCTTGCATAGGGAACCTTTGACATCCTCTGAATCTCTTCAGTCGAACTCGGGGAATCTGAGGCAGATAGACTAAAATGACTCGCCAATGGTGTCTTCACAGGTTTTGCATCCCGCATATTGAACCTCTCCAACACCTTCTCCACATATCCGGCTTGAGACAGCCACAATCTCCTAGATTTTCTGTCTCGGCGAATCTCCATCCCAAGAATCTTCTTGGCTTCCCCCAAATCCTTCATGTCAAACTCTCTACTCAACAAGGCCTTCAACTGATTGACCTCGTTCTTACTCCTACCCGCGATAAGCATATCATCCACATACAGTAACAGAAAAATACAAGAACCATCATCAAGGCTCTTCACATAAACGCAAAGAATCATACTCACAACGCTTGTAGCCAATACGTACCATGTAGGAGTCAAACCTCGTATACCACTGCCTTGGAGACTGCTTCAGCCCATAAAGTGACTTCTTCAATCTACAAACCAAACGCTCTTGCCCGGGCTCCGTGAACCCATGTGGTTGCTCCATGAAAATCTGCTCATCCAACTCACCATGTAGAAACGCAGTTTTCACATCCATCTGCTCCAACACCAAATCATAGTGCGCTACAAGACCCAACACAATCCGAATGGAAGTATGTCTCACAACAGGCGAAAAAATCTCATTATAATCCACCCCCTCTCGCTGCGAATACCCCTTTGCTACCAAACGAGCCTTGAACTTTTCCCCCTCTTTTTCCTGAGCACGCCTCCTTGCGCTTGAAGATCCACTTGCAACCAATAGCACGCTTCCCTTTACGAAGCTCCACCAAATCCCATGTATCATTCTTGTACAGTGACTCCATCTCCTCCGCCATAGCAATTACCCACTTGTCCTTTTCCGGACAGTTTATAGACTCCTGAAAAGGACTCAGGTCTCCACTACTAAGAACAAGAACATATGAAGCCATGTCTTCAAATCCATACCGACCAGGTGGCTTGATTACTCTCTTAGGTCTCCCAACCGAAGTACTAGCCACTTCTTGTGTAGGTTCCTCGACTCGGAAGAGTGAGATCCGCATCGCATTATCCTCACGTAGCTCCACCTCAATAACTTGCTTCTCACCCTCCTTGCTTTTCGGCACCTTCTCCTTATCATCATGAGTACACTTCAACATAGCCTTTTCATCAAAGACTACATCCCTACTAATCACCACCTTGCTTGACTTGGGATCCCAAAGCTTGTATCCTTTCACACCCTGTTTCATACCCGAGAAAGACACACTGTTTTGACTTTGGGTCAAGCTTCGACCGCTCTTCACCAGAATATGCACATAGGATGGACACCCAAACACCCTGGATATCGGTGAAGTCTACTCTCATTACCCGTCCATACCTCCTCCGCAAACCTGTTATCCAAAGAGACTCTAGGTGATCCTGTTAATCAAGAAACATGCCATACTCACCGCATCGGCCCCAAAATTCTTTGCCAATCCCGCATTGAATCGTAGACACCTAGCCCTTTCCGCAATAGTTCTCGCTCATCCTCTCGCCACACCATTTCTTTGTGGTGTCTTGCGTCTCGTGTAGTGCCTCTTGATTCCATGCTCTCTGCGTAACTTCTTGAACTCGCCATCTGTGTACTCTGTCCCATTATCACTCCTCAAACACTTGATTTTCCGCCCTGTTTGGTTTTCCACTTGACTTTCCACACCTTGAACTTCTCAAAAGTCTCTGACTTGTGCCTCATGAAGTAAACCCAAACCTTCTTCGAAAAATCATCAATGAAAGTCACGAAGTAATAATGTCCTCCTCTAGATTCTGTTCTGACCGGCCCCCACACATCTGAATGAACGTAATCAAGAATGCCCTTTGTTGTATGCTTACCCGTCTTGAACTGCACCTTATTCTGCTTTCCAAGAACACAATACTTGCAAAACTCAAGTTTACAAGTCTTCACACCCTTCAACAACTTACGTTTATGAAGTTCCCGCATTCCCCTTTCACCCATGTGACCAAGCCTCATATGCCATAGAAGGGCATCAGTATCAACCTCCGACTCAACAGATGTGACTCCACCTACAACCGTGCTTCCGAGCAACCTGTAAATGTTCTTGGAGCCTTTCTCACCCTTCATCACAACCATAGCACCCTTAACAACTTTCAGTACTCCACCTTGAGCCTTATAGTTCATACCATTAGCATCCAAGGTACCCAATGAAATCAGATTTTTAGAGACCTCCTGAACATGTCTAACATTACATAACGTTCTAACTACACCATCATACATCTTAATTCTTATAATTCATATGCCGACAATTTTACATGTAGCACTTTATTACCCATAGTAACTATACCAAATTAATCGACCTGTAGGTATCGAACCAATCACGATTCGCAGTCACATGAAACGAACATGCTGAATCCAGAATCCAAACATCTGTCGGGTGCTCCACAGCTGATGAAGTCGTGAGCATATCTCCATCCACATCCTCTGAGCAATCTTCAACCACATTGACTGACTTTGAAGATCCTTCCTTGCCTTTACCGTTCCCCTTCTGCGGACAATTCTGCCTCTTGTGCCCCTTCTCCCCACACTTGAAACAATTCCCCTTGTACTTCTTCCTTGACTGCGAACGAGGATTCTGCCTCTGCTGCGAGTTATCCGAAACCGGGTTCTCCCACGTTCACGATTTTCCTTCACAAATAACCCTCACCCGCGGAGTTCATCAACGGACTTCTTCCGTTTATGAAAAGCTAGAAGAGCTTCTGTGACCGGTTGCAACTCCACGGTATCCTTCCCCCAAGTCAACGTAGTAACAAGATTTTCGTATGTCGAAGAAGTCGGCAACGAATTCAGCAACATCAACGCCTTGTCCTCTTCCTCGAACGTCACCTCCACCCTAACCAAATCATTGAGTATTTGGTTAAACGTGTGGATATGAGCCTCAAGATCCGAACCCTCTGCCATCTTAAGCCCATACAACCTTTGCTTGAGATGCAACTTGTTCGACAGCGATTTTGACATATACCGGCCCTCCAAAATCTCCCAAACCTTCGTCGGTGATTCCTCATCGATCACGTGATACACCACCTCATCCGCAAGGCACTGCCGTATCGAAGAAACAGCCCGCTCTTGCAACTCCTTCCATGGACCTTCTTCGATATCATCGGGTTTAGTCGAATGTCGAAGAACCTTTCCCAAGCCTGCTTGAACCAAGAAATCCTTCACCCTCCGTTGCCACAACGCAAAGTTTCCATGACCATCAAACTTTTGAACGTCGGACTTCACGGTGATAGAATTCCCCCCAGACATCGCAACCGTGCTCTGATACCAGTTGTTGAACAATCGCAACGGAAGCAATGATTATGCAAACAACAAGAACACACACCAGAAAAACAAGCAATTGAAAATTGAAAGGGAATAAAGATAAAATTCAGTTTGGGGCAATTGGAATCCGTCTCTTATTAATTATGTGCAATGTCCTCTAGCAATACGTAGGATACCAGCAGTATATATATTTACTACACAACCCTAATCCAAGAAAGACTATAAAACATAAGAGACCCAGCCCAAATAGAAACCCCCCGTATGGGCTTTGAGGCGCCCGCCCAAGATCAACCAGGCGCCCGCCTGGCGCAGTGCAAAGCCAGGCAGCACCCACGGACCTCCAGGCGCCCGCCAAGCCAAGAACCAGGCGCCCGCCTCAAACCAAGAACGCTAAGCTCCATCCTCTGCAAACCAGGCGCTCGCCTCACACTTTGTGGGGCGCCCGCCTCAAGCTAAGAGAGATCCAGCCAATACAACGAGCCACATCCAACAATAGCCAACCGTCCGTTGACCAAATGGTGAACGCGCCAACCGTGTAAGAAAACGTTAGCCATAAAGGAACAAACAACATCCACGCGTAAAAGTTCATTCTTCCCAATAATGCCCCTACAATCAAGATCAAAGTGATAGCTGCAATGACAGACTGAAAAAACAACATAGTAGCATTTGGAAAGTATCCCAAGAATGCTTTTTCGAGGAGATACTTTTATTCAAGGGCGACATTGACTTTTCCCCAAACGGGTATAAGTTGATCACCAAAAGACAGTCTATACCCCCAACATACCCAACAAACAAGAACCATGGCAAAGGCGTATAAAGCCATGAAAGCCGAGTTGACTGCCCATTTATTTTTCACAGCTCCACCGTACAAGATAATAAGTCTTGGGACACTTTGGAGGCCTACTAGAGTTGCTGCAATAAGCTGCCACGCGTTGTCACCTTTGTTCATCCAGTCTGGACTCGCAATGTCTGGCAACAAATTTGGAGGGAAAGCAAAGGGAGGGGCAAGAGGAGGTCCGGGTGGCGGGATACTCATCCAAAAACTTATTGCAGCAACTCCAAAAACTTCCACAGGTCCCAAGGCTTAAGAAGCACCAAAGAATGACGCGTCAAAGAGGGACGACCCAAACATCTCGGCGGGAAACTCATCCAAAAACTTATTGCAGCAACTCCAAAAACTTCCACAGGTCCCAAGGCTTAAGAAGCACCAAAGAATGACGAGTCAAAGAGGGACGGCCCAAACATATCTGAAGTCATTAGGATTTTGAACATTCAAGTAAAACAACAGACTGAGTGTTCATCCTCAATGTACATACAATTCATAAAAAAGATAGAAATCATCAAATAACCAAGCAACGAAATCAGGTACCATTTTTATTTTATTTTTAAGGTAAAAGCTGAAAAAAAAATCACGAACAAAGCTCACTAAACTATAAGTTTAGAACAGTGAGCTTATAATATGTTCTTGAATTCTACCAACACTTCTCATGAAGGCACTAACAAACAAACTTCACCACTTAAGAGGACTGCCCTGCTACCTTTATATATGGCTAAAAACATATGAACACTACACCATTAAAGGACAGAGGATTCAGTAGACATGCCGAGTTTTATCAATTTCAGATTCATTCAGAGCACCAACATTGCAGGGCCAAACTAGACACATCTATAGAGCAAAAAACCATCATGAGGACCTCAGAATCGCCCTTGCCAATGATAGGGAAACATAATCAGTGTGAATCGACTGTTGAACATATAGGGTGTATTTTGTCATACTCCTCATTTTATAATGACCACTAAGCTACCATGAAAGGAAAGGCCGGGCCCACAACTAAGCTACATGCCGAATGGCAAATAGAAGCAATTTTTCTTCCATAGATTCCAGGTAAGCGAGACTACAGGAGGTAACATACCTTTCTTGAATCTTCTCTATAATGCCTTCCCATATATCTTTGTTTCTCAAAAGATTCTCAATGATCTACAGGTTTAAAATGGGAAAAAGAAAAAGGTCAAAGATGCTGAGAAAGAAAACCGTAGAAAACTCTTAAAATGTTCTATCTACTACTCAAAAAAAGGAAATTAAACAGTAAAAATTTTACTCTCAAGAAACCAAAATAGAGAAAACTTAGGCAATTACATCATCTAGAAATTTCTTCTCTTCAACACCTTTATCCAGCTTGGCTTGCATCTTTTGCAATTTGGAATTCTGACTCAGAGCATTCTTGATAGCTTCAGACATTTCCCTCTCAGTCTCTTCTTCAGCTTCTTGAAGTAAAGACTCAAAATACTATGAAAACAGAGGTGGTTGTTACTATGATTGCGTACAAAGTCATATCCTTCTAAAAGTCTTTTCACATTGCATCTACTCCCTCCATCCCATTAGTAACAACACAGTTACTGTTCACGCGTAGAATAAGGAAAAAAATAATGATATAATTGTTGTGAGTGTAAAAGTAAAATAGGAGAGAGAATGAGTGGAGGGAATAGTAAATTATAATAGTGTTGTGAGTATTAAAATAATGTAGGAGAGAGAATGAGTGGAGGGAATAGTGATAAAAACTTTCCTTTTTAGGAAGTGTGTGGTTTGTAGTGGGACGCCCAAAAAGGAAAGTGTGTGGCTTGTAATGGGACGGAGGGAGTATATGATAAGCAGTAGCAGAAAATAAGAATAACTCAAAAGTTTTTTCAGTTGCCTATACATCAGTTCTACTTGTTAAATACTCCATACTTGAAAAAGAGAAAACAATACTGAGAACAGAATCCCAATTCAGGTGTCTACGAGAATCAAGGAATAGACTTACAATTTTTTGGTTCTCAAGTTGCGTAGTGAGGAGCTCATTTACAATCTGCAGAAAATATAAGAATGAGTAACTGAAGTTTACTACTGACAATCGCTTGGATCAAAATAAAGAGAGATAAAACAGTACAGCTTCAACTCTGCTGTTCAAAAGAACCTCGTTAAATCCAGAATCTACACATTCACAACTGCCATAACCACTATCACTTTGGGAACAAAAGTGATTCAGCTCAACCAACTTCCCATTAGTTATAGATAGAATTAAACGGTGAACATAGTTGTCTCCAACATAATCCCATACACGTTTTGTTTCCAGTTCAAGAGAGTAGTAGTGTTGTGTTTCTTTCCAGTGGTGTATGGCATGCCCTTCTTTATACCTACACAAAAGTTACCTAGTTCAATAATTAAGAATACGATGATGCTTGCTACTAGATACAACTGTCCCGCTTGCTGAAGAACTGAAGAAATAACAAGTTCCTAATTGAACCTCTTACCTCCCGCAACCCACAAAGCCACAAAGAACACAAATCCAAACATTCTCAGTAGGTAAAAATATTTTTTGCATGTGCAAATAATTTGGGGGCCTAGAAGCTTGTATGCATAAGAAAATGATGTGGTAGAGATGCATACATATGGCCAGTTGAAAGATATGATTATGGCAGTTTCATAATATTATTTGTCTCCCCTGAAAAGATGCATGTGATAAATCCCACATGACTACTCACTATCGTCGATTGAAAATGGTCAATTTTCTGCAGGTAAAATATTATTTGCTCACATAGTTTACATAGTTACATCATCAACCTCAACTCTTCTAGCAGCATATGTATCTTTACCATCTCAAGGTTTCGGTAATAACGATTCCGACACTTGCTACACGGGCAGTAAATCACGTCTCTCGCGGTATCTTTCTCCCTAAACGCAAAGCTTAGGAAAGCATCAACCCCATCTTTATATGACTTTGAAGTCCAATTTCGTAATGCAATCCAAGTCTTATCCATAACTACTTTAATGAACTGTTAACACATAAAAACACATAATATTAATCACTTAGAAAATTATAAGTAAATCAAGTACTTTCTTAGTATATAACATGCCTACGCAAAACATACTTTGAATGGAAAAACTATAATATAATCGTTTAAAATTGAGATTATTTTTTTCAGAGCAGTTAATTGTGAAGTACCTTGAAGAATTGAGATTTCTGAATTAAAAGTAGGAATGTTATTATGAGATAAAGCATCATTAGTTCCAACTTTTCTTGAACTCATTGGTTAAACTAAGTATTACATAGATGAATTCACAACTCTTATCAATATAATTGAGCTATTTGAAGTCAATTAAAGAGGTATTTGTTGAAGCCTACAAGTACTTCTTTAACATTTAAATATAAGTAAACTAATACTCATACTCATAATAACAACAAAGCATACCATATCAAATCAGAGGGGACATTTTAGGTTTTGATTTTCGGTGGAGCTGCCCAGTTTCTGCAAAGCCTCAATTACTGAGCAAACTAACATACTTCAAGAAGAGCATTTCATCAAACACCTGATATGCAACCCTCCCCGCCCCCAAAAACACTCTCGCTATTGATTAACAAAAATGAATTAATTGTTGATGAGGGCAGAACGGAAAACAACCGCCAACTTGGGTAAATTGATGATACAGATTAAACATATGGACCGCTGTTTACAAAAATAGGACGAATTGCAGAACGACTTGGTCAAGGAAACTGATGTTGCTTGGATCGCTATAAACAAACAAATTCATTACAAATAAGTAGAGAGAGAAAGAACCTTGATGATTGCAGAACACGGCGGATGAAATCGAACGAAAGCTGGTTGAAGGCAGGCAATTAAACCTAGAAAACGATTAGAGAACACGGCGGATGAAATCGACTTGGGTGTAGAGGGAAGGTGCGGGAGAGGTGATAGTGGGCGTAAGAGTAGGGAAGGTTTTGGGGTTTTCTTTTTTTCTTTTTTCTTTTATTTTCATTTATTAGCTGATCAATTCTTCAATTCAATTATTAGAGACCCAATTTGCCGTCCTTTCACTTTCGATCGTGTAAAGCCGACTAATTAACTAGGTAATAGGGACCAGAGAATTCGTCCGACTCAAAAAATCCAGTTCCTAATAATGACTTTTTTTGTAGTGTTTATCCCACCCCTTGATTAGAACACTTGTGAAATTTTAGGGTATTTTGATGTAGTTTCGACTCAGTTTGGTGCATCATTATATCTTAAATTATGATCAAGATGAGATAATGGTTGATGTAGTTTTGACTCAGTTGGTGCATCGTTCCATGTCTCATGCATTTGAAAAAGGTTTTGACTTAAAGGTGCTTTCAAATGAGATTTGACCCAAGGCGTAGATGAGATTAAAACATGTTTTGACATATGATGTCTAGAAATATCATAAAAGATCTAAGAGTCATATATGAAATGATTGATGTTTTCTACCTAAATAGCTTGATTTCGGGCATTGACTCATTTAAACCAAAATCAAGTGAAATATGAATCTTAGCCAATTTTAATTATGTGATACATGATTGTATTTGAAGGTGTATAATTGAATGGGAGTATTTGTGAAATACATTATTTGCTCTTAGATAGTAAATGCGTTGATACATATATTTTTATTGTTTGCATATTTTATTGTAGCAATGGCAACTCACAATAATCAGCCCCTGTCACTGCGATCTGTCCTTGAGAAGGACAAGCTCGAAGAGAACGGTACTAACTATTCTGATTAGATCAGTAGTCTAAGAATAGTTCTTAGGCAAGAGAAGAAATTGTACGTTCCTAACGAACCCATTCCACCTCCACCTGCTGCCAACGCTTCAAGGGCAGATAAGGATGTACATAAGAAACATACTGATGATTCTAATGATGTGACATGCCTTATGCTTGCCACCATGTGTAAGGCTCTTAAGAATGACCTTGAACACATGGAAGCTGCTTTTGATCTAGTCGAGCGCTTAAAGGAAATGTTCCAAGTGTAATCTAGACAAGAGAGGTATGATGTGGTAAAGGCCCTAAATTCATGCAATATGCAAGAGGGGCTGTCGGTTGGTGCTCATGTCCTTAAGATGAAGGGTTACATTGAGCGTCTCAAAAGGCTTGGAAATCCGATGAGTTTGGAACTCGCCACGGATACGATATTGAATTCATTGCCTGAAAGTTATGGTCATTTTATAATGAACTATCACATGAGTGGCATGGATAAGAATCTCTCGGAATTGCATGCGATTCTTAAGACCGTAGAGAAGAATATCAAGAAGACTTTAGCGACAAATGTGTTAATGGTTAACAAATTTAAAGGGTTCAAGAAATATGGCAAAGGTAAAGCAAGTGTTGCGAAACCTAAGGCAAAAGTTACCAACGCCGGAGAGGCTCCCAAAGTGTCTCAAAAGGATGTGATTTGCTACCACTTCCAAGAGGTTGGTCATTGGAAGCATAATTGCAAGACTTATAAGGAAGGCCTGAAGGCGAAGAAGGGCAATAGATTGCTACTGATTCAGGTATCTATGTGATATATATTTTCCTTTCTATTTCTAGTTCATGGGTATTAGATACCGGATGTGGATCTCATATTTGTTTAAATGTGCAGGGACTAAGGAATTGGAAGCTACTCAAACAAGGTGAAGTTGACCTACGTGTGGGAAATGGAGCAAGAGTTGCTGCATTAGCCGTAGGGACATATGATGTAACTTTACCTAGTGGATTAGTACTTGTTTTGAACAATTGTTACTATGTTCTGGATTTGAGTAGAAATATTATTTCCGTTTCTTGTTTGGACAATGAAGGTTTTAGGTTTCTTATTAAGAATAAGAAATTTTCTATTTATTTAAATGATATGCTCTATTTTATTGCAAATTCATTTAATGGCCTTTATGTTCTTGATATTGATGAGAAACAAAATAATGTTGAAAATATTTATCATATGGACAAGAAGTCTAAACCGAATGACGTGAACAACACGTTCATGTGGCATTGCCGGCTTGGTCATATAAATGAGAAACACATATCTAAACTCCATAAGGATGGACTTTTAGACTCACATGATTATGAATCATATGAGGTATGTGAATCTTATTTATTGGGAAAAATGACCAAATCACCCTACACTAAGAGTAATGAAAGGGCTAGTAACATATTGGGCCTAATACATACTGATGTATGTGGACCAATGAGCAGCATTGCTAGGGGAGGATTTCGGTATTTTATTACGTTCACGGATGACTTATCTAGATATGGCTATGTCTATCTGATGAAGTCCAAAAGTGAGTCGTTTGAGATGTTTAGAAAATTTCAAAATGAAATACAAAATCAACTTGGCAAAACTATAAAGCACTTCGATCCGATCGTGGTGGAGAATATTTGAACCAAGAATTTGACAATCATCTTAAAAATTGTGGAATTATTTTAGAGTTGACTCCATCCAGAACACCACAATGGTATGGTGTGTCCGAGTGGAGGAATAGAACCTTATTAGATATGGTTCATTCGATGATGAGTCCAGTTGACCTTCCTATATCCTTTTGGGGACATTCATTAGAGACTGCTGCGTTCACACTGAACAGAGTCCCTACTAAATCGACTCCTAAGACACCACATAAGATGTGGCATGGAAGAAAACCTAGTTTGTCTTTCATGAAGATTTGGGGTTGCGAAGCTTATGTGAAGAGTCTGATAAGTTAGCACCAAAATCTGACAAGGTTATTTTCGTTGGTTATCCTAAGAAAACCAAAGGGTATTACTTTTACAAACGCAATGAGAACAAAGTGTTTGTTGCTCAATATGGTACTTTTCTTGAGAAACAGTTTCTCAATAAAGCATCTAGTGGAAGTAAAATTGATCTTGAAGAAATTCAAGAACCCGAAAAAAACATGGAACCAATAGTAGAGACGAAACCAAGTCCACAAGAGGTTGTGGAACCGGTTTAAGATCCACAAGTCCATCGTATCGGATAGGTTACGATCCGCACCCAAGAGATATGGATTTCTCATGTCGGAAAGTAATGAAGTGGAAGTCATTGAGAATGACGAACCTACTACCTATCAAGAGGCGATGTCCACTCCCGATTCGGATAAATGATTAGAAGCCATGGAATCCGAATTGCAATCCATGTCGGATAATCAAGTTTGGAACTTGATTGAGCCACCCGAAGGTGTAAAAATCATAGGGTGCAAGTGGGTCTTCAAGAAGAAGACTGATATAGATGGGAAGGTGCATACTTACAAAGCTAGGCTTGTAGCTAAGGGACATAGGCAGATTCGTGGTGTAGACTATGATGAAACTTTTTCACCTGTTGCAATGCTTAAGTCTGTTAGAATTTTAATTTCCATAGCCATGTATTATGACTACGAGATATGGCAAATGGATGTCAAAATGGCTTTCCTAAATGGGAAGTTACTCGAGGATGTGTATATGACACAACCCAAAGGTTTTGTTGATTCAAGAAACTCTAACAAAGTATGCAAGTTGCAAATATCCATATATGGATTGAAGCAAGCTTCTAGGAGTTGGAATCTTTATTTTGAAGAAAAGATCAAAGAGTTTGGCTTTGTCTAGAACAAAGATGAACCTTGTGTATACATGAAATTCAGTGGGAGTGTAGTATTATTTCTATTGTTGTATGTCGATGATATCTTACTCATTTGAAACGACATTCCTACACTTCAGACTGCCAAGTCTTGGTTAGGGAAATGTTTCTCAATGAATAATATGGGTGAAGCCGCTTACATCCATGGCATCAAAATCTATAGAGATAGATCTAAAAGGAAAATTGGTTTGAGTCAAAGTACCTACATTTACAAGGTTCTTAGAAGATTTAAGATGAAAAATTCTAAGAGAGGTAACTTGCCAATGGGTTATGGTGTTACTCTTAGCAAGATTCAGTGTCCTAAGACAGCTGATGAGTAAAAGAGAATGAATGAGGTTCCATACGCTTCGGCTATTGGATCTATCGTGTATGCCATGATTTGTCTAGACCCGACGTCTCGTATGCTCTAAGCATGATGAGTCGATACCAATATGATCCTGGTGAAATCCATTGGATGGCAGTTAAGACGATCCTTAAGTACTTAAGAAGGACTAAGGATGTGTTCTTGGTCTTTGGAGGGATGGAATATGATCTTGTTGTAAGAGGTTACACAAATGCAAGCTTCCGAACTGACAAAGATGATTTCCGATCGAAGTCGGGAATTGTGTTTGTGCTTAACGGAGGTGCGATATGTTGGAAGAGTTCCAAGTAGAGTACTATTGCCGATTCTACAGCTGAGGACAAATACATAGCGACATCCGATGATGCTAAGGAGGCAGTTTGGATCAAAAAATTCATTAGTGATCTGGAAGTTGTTCCAAGTATCACTAATCCGATGAAACTTTATTGTGACAATAATGGTGCCAATGCACAAGCAAAGGAACCAAGGCCACATCAGCGATCCAAACATATACTTAGATGTTTCCATCTCATTCGAGAGTTCATTGATAGGAGAGACGTTAAGATATGCAAAGTATCAACCGATGATAACATTGGAGATCCGCTTATAAAGCCCCTCACACAAGCAAACAATGATAGTCATGTTAGGTCCATGGGTATACGATACATAGATGGAGCCTAGTGCAAGTGGGAGATTGTTGGTGTAATGCCCTAGCCATTTAGTTAAGTTTGACTTATAACTTAAACCGCTATGTAATCGTCTTTATCATTTATTAGGGAGCATGTTTATTTGGCTTATTATATGTTTACATGTTTATTATAATAACCTGTATCTCTAGTTATTATGTGAATGACTAGTATAAGTTGGTAATGGATAATCGTGGAGATGATTATATGCATAAGATGCACATTACACTTATGGGTACTTGCTCGAGAACAAGTACTGGACATGACTTACCGATGAGATTTATAAATGGTCTCTAGTCATTTATGTCATGATTGTATCTCAAGATAGTCGTGTCATTGAATCCATTGTACCTGAGATTATCAACGTCTTTCACATGATGAACATCGTGTTTGATGTAGTTAACACTATCTTTAATAGGATAGCAATAAGGACTATATTGGCACGATTGGATTCTTGTAGGGAAGAATAATAAGTCAAGATGGTATTTGTCCCTCTAATTGAGAGAGATATTTGCTTGGGCTCCTTGATGAATAGTGTTGATGAAATATGTGGCCACACTCAAGAGATTTGATAGAGATCAAATGCACTTGGATTATCAACATATTCGGAATCGAGAAAGCATTGAACAAGATGAACTGACAAGGACCATGACTCATGTTCAATTTGACATCGTGAACAAAGGGATTGTGACATTGATCTATCAAGGAATCAAGGTTTGATGTTATATTTAATTGGGTGGACATAATGACTTGCTAGAGATCACTTATGTCTTGAGAGGTTGATGTTTCAACTCACTACTGTTTTGGTAGAAAAAACAATAGAGTAGAATCTTAACTATGTTTAGTGTGTGGATTGAATAATAAGGAGGGAACTATGGAATTCGATTATATGGAACAAGAAAATGAAAAACGAGACAATGACAACGCGATTTGTTAACGAGGAAAACCTTGGAGGTGATAACCTCTTTGGAAAAAACCCCGGGAGTTAGGTCTCCAACCTTAAAGGTTCCACTATAATGATCACAATTACAACTTCGGAAGATAATGGAGAGGATTACAAGAGTTTGTGTGTAAAGTGTGTGCGTATGAGCATGAGTGTCATTTTCCGTCTCCATTTCCCCTTAAATACAAGTAACTAAGAAAGAGTCAAATATGGTTCCTACAATCTCGGCATTGTGGTTTATCTTTTCAAACTCCGTGAGACCAAGTCGCCCTAGCCGTTTGAAGGTCTGTTGAACGTGCTTGAAGGTTGTTTCCGCATTCCTCTCTTAATTACTGAAAAATAAGAATAATAATATTAGGAAATATTAGACAAGTAAATATTTAAAACAATACTTACGGTGTAATGACATCTCGTTATGCAGATCAATCAAGATGTCGTCATGTCAAAAAATGCCCACAACAATTTGTCCCCAAAAACATTTGACTATGTAGGCAATCGAAGAGGCAAAATGTTTTTCCTTTTGAATTAATGACCCAACCGTTACTCCGCACGATGGGACGTTCTTGGGAGACGTGGCGATGAAATGAACGGTTGGGGAGAGAGTTAATTTTGAAAAGGGATTCTTTTTTTCCTTTTTATTAACCGCTTGAGAAAACTTATCTTCTCAAATCTTCTTTTCACCTCCTTTGGCCCACGGCGCCGTTCGATTTCAAGGTAAAATCACTCCATCTCGACCTTCTTCCTTTGTTTATTCTTCTCTCTTTTGCTTTGTCAACCATGGGTAAAACCAGGATGTCTCGCTTCCAAACCCAAGAAAGCGTCATCCCCACAAGGTCCCGTAGAGATTAATCTCGACGACTTTGTTTGCGCAAATCTTCTCACTAAACTCTTGAAGAAACTTGTTTGTTTAATGATTCTCAAATAGAGACCATAAAACAACAATGTTGTTTCCCAAGTGGTGTAATTTTTCATCCTTTTTCCATAAAACTTAGGTCCGACCATGTTTCTCCCAAATGGATCCGCTTCTTCGAATATCCCTTCTTGCTAGGGTTTAGCTACCCTTTCCCACGGTTGGTTACCGAGTTCTTTCTAAAAACTCAACCGGCTTATGCTCAACTTATGCCAATGGCTTGGCGAGTATTTGCTTTTGTTCTTAAAGTAAACCGAGAAAACGGACTAGACTTAGGGCTCCCGAAATTGCCCATTCCTATGATCTTCAACTTTTTGGTTCCAAACGGTACCTATTTAGAAAGAAGTCGGTAGAAATCCTTTGATGAGCAGCACATCCTCCAGTGATAGGGGATGGAAGAATAGGTTTTTCTTTGTTGATAGGACGTCAATCGGTGAGAAGGATGAGATGTCGAAGCAATGGAACCAGGAGGTACTTAAATTCTTACTCTTGTGATTTCTGTTCTTGAGACAAACCGAATTGTAATTGTTTTTGCTTTCATGTAGATATTGATTGGGGAGAGTTATTTCCGCCGCAAAAGATACTTTAGCAAAAATCGAAGAGTTTTTCAATCTCCCTCTCGATAAGAGATCTCCCAAAGGTTTGCCGGAAGTTTCGTCGATCGTCCCGAGAGGATATAAAGGCTTCAACTTCTGTAATAATGTCTACCGGTAAGCTTGGCATCCTGTTACCTTTGATAACCGTCATTAATTTGATGTGTTATTTGTTATTGACAATATCTCTATGTCCATGCAGTCTCCAAACCGATAGCTTCAGGGTCTCGACTTTGATCTCGGAGGATATCGAGGCCTTGCTTTCGAGCCCATTGTCAAGATCGAAAGAAACCTCCACCCGCTCCTAAGAAGAGTCCTATTCTTGATGAAAGCGCTGGATTGGTTCTAGGGTGAGGAAAAGAAAAGGCGGCCAAGAGGAAGTGATCGAGGTTGGAGACTCTTTTGATGGACTCGTCGGGGGAGTTCAAGAAGAGATTTATGAGCTCGGCATCCGGGGTGAGACATCATTAATTGAATATTTAATAGTTTCAAAGGTTGTGATAACTTTTAGTAATATCGGGATGTCATTTTTCGATCGTAGGATACGTGGAGGAGTTGGCAAAAGAAGTTGAATTGGTGAAGAAGAAATCCAAAGCGGATATTGCTTTGGTCAAGAAGGAGAAGTTGGTATCCGATAATAAAGTGAAGGATTGTGAGAAGATAATAGAGCAACTAAGCAAATCGCCAGGAGAACAAGAGCGAGATAGCTAAGGACTTGTTGAATAGTTTGGCGAAAAGTGAAGATGATCACAACAAGTAGATAGCGAGGTGAGGAATTCTTGTAAACTGGCCGCAGTGAAGACTGTTTCTCAATGCAAGGTGAAAATGATGAAGGAATACCAAGAAGGAAAGGTCGGTGCACGGGATATTCACAGGAATGTGCCTATCTATCCAAGTTAACAGGTGAGGTGGGGGACGAGGGCGAGGTGTCATCAAGTCCATATGAAACAATTGTCCAGGATGCACCAACAGGTTGGAGAAGTGACACCCGATACAACACTGCGGCGAAGCCACCTAAACAAAAAAGAAGGTAAAAACAATTTGGTTCTTTGGTATTTTGTTGATGATTCCGGGGCGGAGTCCCTTAAGACAATTTTTATTTTGGTTTGGTTTGTAATAGGTCCTTAAGGGCCAAAGACAATCTGTTTTAAGTGTTGGGTTGGTTCAACACTTTTGCACTTTTACTTTGGTGGTTTGGATACATTATGGTTATTTTAGTTTAGTTATGGTTTAATGGTTTTCAAGCACGTCAAGGCTTGTTTTTTTTTGGATAATTTTTCGTATGTTTTTCACATATGGTGACATGATAGTATGTCAGAATAATAGGTATTTAGGATGACATGTAGATGTCATAAACCGTAGATACTTAGATGACACGTATATGCCATAAACCGTAGATACTTAGATGACACGAATATGCCATAACCATAAGAATAATGCTTAAGATCAATCATCTAACTGAGTGGGAATGGGTAAGATATATGAGTTTACCCATATAGGCCCACCCCACACCTCAATTAGTGAGATAACTTGCGCTCCAGGCGAAGGTGTGGTAACCTAACTTCTTTAGAAAGAGGTAATTAACTCTTTAAACCTTAGAAGGGATTGTGTACCTTTACTTGAGAAGAGATGGCCAGTCTCTAACGGAGGAGGAATCGTTGTTCTTTGCATGCTTTCGATACGTCCCCATGTAAATGTGTCAATACCTCATAAGATAGAAACACGTTAAAAACGGACGCCAACTAAGGTTGACGTCTCTCACAAATCATGTTAGAGACATCTTATCATGTAAATAATTAAAAAGATACAAAGGAGAAAAGAATTAAAATACGATTCATACCTGGAAAGATGAGTTCATGGGAAGTCATATTTAAATGTAATACCTTTTGAGATGAATGGCGTTCCAACTTCGGGGTATCATTTGGCCATCCAAGGTTGCAAGGCGATATGCTCCTTTTCCGGCTTGTGCATCTATCAAGTAGGGTCCCTCCCATTTTGGGGCGAGCTTGCCTGCATTGGACTCCTTGGTATTTTGGAATGCCTTTCGTAGGACTAAGTCTCATACTTGAAACCTTCGACCACGACGTTTTTATTGTATGATCGGGCTACCCTTTGCTGATATCTTTGCCATGCGAACTTTGGCCATATCCCTTAGCTCGTCCACGGTATCCAGGGAATGTATCAAGATGTCTTTATTATTTTCAGATGTCGGCAAGCTGTATCTTGCCGTAGGTACAAGGACTTCGCTGGAATAACAGATTCGGTTCCAAATACAAGTGAATAGGGGTTTGACCAAGTAGCATTCTTAGATGTCGTCCTGTCGGCCCATAGGACCATTGGTAATTCTTACGCCCAACGTCCTTTTTTCTCGGTTTAGTCTCTTTTTTAAGTTGCCGATTATTATTTTGTTGCTAGACTCGCCTGTCCATTGGCTTGAGGGTGAACAGGGCGAAGACGTTACCATCTTAACACCCCAAGCTATCAAGAAATCTTGGGTCCTCTTGCCGATGAACTGAGAGCCGTTGTCACAAATTATTTCGATGGAATTCCAAATCGGCTAAATATGTTCCTTTTGATAAAAGATATTACTTCTTTATCACGAACTTGCACATATGCCTCACTCTACCCACTTAGAAAAGTAGTCTGTCATGGCCAAAAGAAATACTCGTCCCCCTGGTGCTCTGGGAAGTTTTCCTACACTGTCCATTCCCCAAACCATAAACGGCCAAGGTGACGGGATAGGATGTAGCAATTCACTGGCCGGTGCGGGATGTCCCCATGTCGGCGACAGAATCGCATTTCTTTGCGTAGTCAATGGCGTCTTTTCTCATTGTGGGCCGAAATAGCCCAACCTTAGAGCTTTAGTATGTAAACTTACGCCCCGTATGATTTCCACAATCTCCTTCATGCGGCTCCTTGAGAACTGATGGGCTCTATCTGCTTCTAGACACCTTAAGTAGTGACTGCAGCAGATTTTCTAAACAAGAGATTATCAATAAGTACATATTTAGATACTCTTACCACTGAAGGCTCTCGCATTCTTCTCCTCAACTGGGATCGTATCATCTAAGAGATACTTGATAATAGGGCTGTCCAAGAGGTTGATGCAGAGAGGAAGGTATGTCAACATCTAGGACGAACATCTCGAGATTGTCAATTCTGGGATGTCAACATGCACGATTGGGATATTGGTTTGTGAGAAGCTTTTGAAGGCCGAACCCAAATTTGCCAAAGCATCGGCTTGAGAATTTTCTTCTCGCGGGATTTGTTCCAAGGAAAATGTTTTGAATTTGGCCGAAATAATTTTTACAATTTCCAAATATGTCGTCATTTTAGCATTTTTCGCGACGTAGGACCCATTGTATTGATTAACAATTAGTAATGAATCCATGAACACCGGATATGCTTGACATCTAAGTCTTGGGCTCGCTGTTAAACCTGCGATAAGTGCCTCGTACTCTGCTTCATTGTTGGTAGCCTTGAAGCCGCAGCGATAGATTGTGGTATTATGTCCCCTTGTGGCGATTTTAGTACAACTCCAAGACCTGTACCTCTCATGTTGGAAGCACCGTCCGTGTAGAGAGTCCAAATTTTTAGAATGTCATCATCTTGAAGTTCTTTGTACTTCCAATTCCACCTCTTGTTGTAGGGTTGGGTCGAAATCGACCACAAAATCGCCAGGAGCTTGAGATTTTATTGCGCTTCTAGGCTCGTACTTGATGTCGTATGTGCTTAATTGTACAAACCATTTCGCCATTCGACGACATCTCTGGTTTTCTCATGACATTCTTAATAGGATAGTTAGTGCGTACAATAATAGTATGTGTTTCAAAATAGTGCCTTAATTTAACGAAGCGCTTATCAAAGCTAAAATTAATTTTTGTAAATGAGAATACTGGTCTCGGCATCTAAGAGTGTCTTACTTATATAGTAGATGGGTTGCTCGATTGCCATCTCGTTCGTTATCAAGACCGCACTTACACCGCCTTCGGATCTTGCTAGGTAGATGTAAAGATGTTCTTCTATCCGAGGTTTGGCCAATAAGGGAGGTGTCGACAAGTAAGTTTTGAGTTCCTGAAAAGCTTTTTCATGTTGGTCCTCCCATTGAAACTTTTTGTTCTTTCTTAAGATGTCGTAGAAAGGTTTGCATCGGTCCGAGGATTTTGAAATGAATCTAGTGAGTGCGGCAATTTTTCCTGTTAGTCTTTGGACGTCCTTGACGGATTGAGGTGATGACAGTTGAGAATGGCGCGTATTTGTTGGGCGGCTTCAATGCCTCTTTTAGTGACCATATAGCCCAAAAACTTGCCGGCTTTCATTCCGAAGTTGCATTTAGTCGGATTAAGTTTCATATTGAAACAATCCAAGATGTCAAAGGCTTGAGAGAGATTGCTAATGTGGTCCTCGGCCTTCTTAGACTTAACAACCATGTCGTCGATGTATACCTCCATTGTGTCCCCAATCCGATCCTTAAACATCTTGTTGACGAGCCTTTGATACGTTGCACCTGCATTTTTTAGTCCAAAAGGCATGGCAATATAACAATAAATACCTGAGGGGGTTATGAAGGCAGTGTCTTCTTGGTCGATGGTTCCATCTGAATTTGTTGAAATCCCGAGGACGCGTCCATGAATGTGAGGAGTTCGTGACCTGAGGTGGCATCAACTAATGAATCTATGTGCGGCAAAGGGAAAGGATCTTTGGGCGAGGCCTTATTTAAGTCGGTGAAGTCGACGCAAACTCGCCATTTCCTGTTTCTCTTCTCTACCACAACCACATTTGCCAACCATCTTGGATAATCGACCTCTCGTATCATGTTGGCTTTGAGTAAGCGCTCTACCTCCTCCTTGATGATCCGATTTCGGTTTGCAAACTTTCTACGTTTACGGTGCACCGGTTTGAAAGCCGGGATCTATGTTAAGTTTGTGAGTGATGACATCTTTGCTAATGCCGGTCATGTCATCATGTTTCCAAGCGAAACTTTTTATTACGCTTCTTAATAGGTTCACAAGCTTCTCCTCTATATCCGACGATATGTCGGTGCCAATAAGTACTTTGATGTCCGGGTTGGAAGGATCTAACAATACTTCTTTCACCTCATCCTCCCTAGCTTCCAGGACTTCACGTACTTTCTTCGGTAATTGCTATGCTTGTTTTGGAGATGTAGACGCCTTCATTGAAGTTTTGTAACATTCCTTGGCCACACATTGATCACTTTGTAAATCTTAGCGACACCCCAAGGTGTTGGAAACTTCACACATTGATGGTAAGTGGAGGGTACGGCCTTCATTCCATGAATCCACGGTCTTCCAAGAATTACATTGTAAGATGTTGCGCAATCAATTACACAAAACCGTTCCACGGTGTTGAGGCCCTTTGAGTATATTGGAAGCTTTATCTCCCCATCTGTTTCTTTGACTTCGTCACCGAAGCCTACCAAAGATCAAGATTTTTTGACAATCTCCGATTCCGGGATGTTCATTTCTTTAAGGGTACCCAACATAATAAGATTGACTGAGCCGCCCCCATCTACCGTAATACGTCGTATGGTACGATTGGCGATACGCAAGAAAATGACCAGACCGTCATGATGGGGTTCCAGCAAGTTATCACGATCACTTTCATCAAAGACAATTGGAGTGCAGGCAAGGTATCGACATCCTGGGCTGTCTCTCGGCTTTTCATCTTTTGACTCCTTAGCATGTCGTTTTGCGGCGAGAATAGGATGTTCCACATATTTCGAGCCTCCACTAATGAAGTTGATCACCTTTGTTGATGCTTTGGGGAGAAACTGGTCTTTCGGCTTCATGAGGAGCTTACGTACTTTCGGCTTTCTTCTTCTGGATCCCAACGGCTCCTTAAGATGTCCTTTCGAGAGCAAGTAACTGATCTCCTTTCTTAACGCGATGCGGTCTTCGCAACATGCCCAAAGTCTTCATGGTAAGCACACCATTTTGATTTGTCACGCCATCCGTGGTTTTGTCCGTTTTCTTTGGCCATCTCGGCTTTGTCTCCCAGGTTACCCATTGCGCAAAGTACACCTGAAATATCAACGAAAAACAATAATCGAAATGTTAGGCACATTATCATTATCTTCATCCTCACCGTCTATTGAATTAATTTTGCTAGTGTCAATTCTCGGATAAGGATTGGGACGGTTGTTTACTGCGATGGGACGATTCGGTCTTTCTATCGGGATGGTCATATGTCGACGTCTTGGATGATGACTTTGATCTTCGCGACTCATCTTCCTCCCGAGTCTTATGAATCTCAATGCCCCGCTCCCGACTTCCTCCGGCCGCTTACAAGGAGTCATTACCAAATCTTGGTAATATCGCGAATCTTTCTTCAACCCCATTTTGAATGCTTCGTGGCCGTCGACATGTCAAGATTGGGAATTTCCAGCACCTCTTTATTGAACCGGTGGACGTAATCCTTTAGGGTTTCATTAGGCTGTGAGTTACATTGTAAAGGTCACTTGTCAACCTTTCAAATTGTCGATCGCATGAGAATTGGTTATAGAACATGTTGATGAGCCGGGCGTATGAACCAATTGAACCTAGGGGTTGCCTAATCAACCATTTGAGAGCTGGTCCAGATAAGGTGGATCCAAATCCCCGCATAAGCAAGCCTCCCGGAATTGAAGTGGAATATGGATTATGTCCATCTTTTCTTGATAGTGTGCCACGTGCTCCTGGGTCCGTGGTGCCGTCGTACAACTTCATAGATGGTACACTTTGAAGCGCTTCGGTATGTCGACATTTGCAATTCTTTGGGACAAACCGAGACCGATTGTAGCGGTTTTGCGTTCTTGGTTGAATTGGAGGAGTCACACACGGTACGTTCATTACTAATTCTCTGAGATCCTGCATCTGTTTAGCTAGTGGGTTTCCTGCAAAGGGTCGGCCATAGGAATACGATTGAAATTATTATTATTGAAAAGATTATTAAGCAAACCGAGTTGTCAGTAGTAGTCGTGACAGCTAGTCTTTGTCTATAAATGGGATGAATGGAGTGAATCTGCGGAAGATGGTGTCAAAGGGGTGTCCCCGGGCAAAGATGTTGACATCATGAAAGATGTCGGCGGAGGAGGATTGCCCATTGGAATGAATTCATTCTGAAATGTAGATCCTCAGGAGTTGTCAAAGTTGAGAACCCTTGCGCGGTGGTGATATGTTTTCAAGCCGAGATGCTATGAGTTGTTGGTCTTTCTGCATCTTAATCATGGAATTGGTCAACACCTTCGAATTGTTATCTTGCTTGGTCCAACCTTTGATTCAACCTGGTTAGGATACTCCGGATGTCGGCATCTGCATTGGAAGAGGTCGCCCCCTTTTGTGGAGTCTTCGTAGGTTGAGTTGGCCGAGATCCGGTGCGAGGAGGCGGTGGTAACAAGCTGGTTCTACCTCCCGATGTGGGAACAACGGTGGGACCTTTGCCGGCGGTGGACACATTGGTGGGTGCAAACATAGTGAATTCGATTAGGAAATGTTTCAAATAACCGATAAACCACGAGGCCCCTCGGTGGGCGCCAAATTGTTTTGGTAGAAAAAACAATAGAGTAGAATCTTAACTATGTTTAGTGTGTGGATTGAATAATAAGGAGGGAACTATGGAATTCGATTATATGGAACAAGAAAATGAAAAACGAGACAATGACAACGCGATTTGTTAACGAGGAAAACCTTGGAGGTGATAACCTCTTTGGAAAAAACCCCAGGAGTTAGGTCTCCAACCTTAAAGGTTCCACTATAATGATCACAATTACAACTTCGGAAGATAATGGAGAGGATTACAAGAGTTTGTGTGTAAAGTGTGTGCGTATGAGCATGAGTGTCATTTTCCGTCTCCATTTCCCCTTAAATACAAGTAACTAAGAAAGAGTCAAATATGGTTCCTACAATCTCGGCATTGTGGTTTATCTTTTCAACCTCCGTGAGACCAAGTCGCCCTAGCCGTTTGAAGGTCTGTTGAACGTGCTTGAAGGTTGTTTCCGCATTCCTCTCTTAATTACTGAAAAATAAGAATAATAATATTAGGAAATATTAGACAAGTAAATATTTAAAACAATACTTACAGTGTAATGACATCTCGTTATGCAGGATCAACTGAAGATGTCGTCATGTCAAAAAATGCCCACAACAACTACCAACATAAAATACAATTCCTAAAGGGTCACATATATAGAACGGATGAAAATGACTGAAAATTGGATTTTAGGCTGGTCACGACTCGTGCTCTCAATCAGCACGAGTAGATTTTTGGTCATCACTCGTTTCCACGACTTGATTTGTAAGAAGGGTTGTATCGCGCGAGACACGCCAAGTCTCGCGTGGGACAAAGCCTTTTGTTCAGCTACAGTTTTGACCGTAGCGTTGTATCGCGTGGGACACTCAAGTCTCGCGCGGGAGAGGCCTCTTATTGGGCTCCGGTTTTGGCTAGGAAAAGGGATCTTTTTCCTAAGGGTTAGGGATATTTATAATGTATAAATAGAACTCTTTTGCCTCAGCTAACACAGACGATTTTTGAGTTTTAGAGACACAAAAATATTGATTTTGATTTAGAATCAAAGATCTAAACACCCAAATCAATTCCATAATTCAGCCATTGATTGTTGAATATCGATTCAACAATCGGAGGATCATCTAGCAATCCTACAAGAATTGCTCTTGGTTCGTTCGTGTGTGGATTACCGATAGAGGGTGATTGCTTTATCACCAAAAGCTTGAAGACTTGCAATCGTTAATTTATCACAAGGAAGAAGAAGATCAAAGGTTCGACATCAATTCAAAGGTTGAATTTCAGATTCAATTTGAGATTCATTTTGAGCAAACATAATCGCTACAAGGTATGTAAAATCTATTTCATATGATTTCATCTCTTCATGCTAGACAGATTCAAGGCTAAGGTTTTGTTGATTTATAAAGTTCTTCCGCTGTATTTGTAACCCCAAAACCCAACACGGATGTGCTCCATGACCTTTAGTTGGTGCTCATCTAGTAGGGCCAATTCGTCGTGTCGGCTTCGGAGCCATTCGACTTCGTTGATCTCATTTTTCAGCAACACTCGGAGTGATGGGATTTCCAACTCGACGGGAAGCATTGCCTCCATCCCATAGGTTAGGGCAAATGGAGTTTATCCCGTGGCGGTTCTGACTGATGTTCGGTAGCCCCAAAGTGCCAGGTGCAGCTTCTCGGGCCAATCTCGTCCTCGTGTGGTCATTTTTTGATGATCCTTTCGAGGTTTTATTTGCTGCTTCTACTGCATCGTTAGTTTGCGGCCTGTAGGGAGAGGACTTGTGGCGTGTGATTTTGAATTTGGCCAGTAGTCTGTCGCATTTTCCTTCGAAGTGAGATCCTTTGTCTGATATGACCTCGTTCGGGATGCCGTATCGGTATATGATGTTTTCCTTGAGGAAATGTGTGACCTTCTTGGAAGTTAGCACTTTGTAGGACTTGGCTTCGACCCATTTTGTGAACTAGTCGATGGCTACTAAGACGAACTCGTAGTTGTTGCTTTCGGGCGAAGCGATCTTCCTGATGACGTCGATTCCCCAAGTGGTGAAGGGCCAGGGAGTAGTCATACAAAAGAGATCGTGAGGAGGAAAATGGTTGAGGTTGGAGAATCATTGGCACTTGTCGCAGCTTCGGACAAAGTGGATGCAATCTGCCTCCATGGAGATCCAGTAGTAGCCCATTCGAAGAATGATCTGCATCAGGGCTCTGGCATTCATGTGAGGGCCGCAAGCCCCATTTTGGACTTCGTTCATGAGCTCGTTCTCTTTTTCCTTGCTGATGCAGTGGAGGAGCGGTCCTTGGTAGTGTTTTTTATATAGCATGTCCCCAAGGATGACAAAGTGAGAGGCAAGGCATTTTAGGGCCACGATGCTTTTGGCTTTGATTCCTTCTTTGCGTTGGCATTCCTCATTCATGAAGGTAGTTTCCCCTTTCTTAAGGTATTGGTAGATTTGGTTGTACCATGGCTCATTGATGGGCTCGGGTTCCAGCTCGATTTCGCAGCAGTAGGCAGGAATTTCCTTTCTTCCTACTTTGAATGTCTTTATCGCCTTCCCTTCGGGGATTTCAACGAGTGAAGCCAAGATGTCTAGGGCATCTGCAAACCGGTTACGGTCTCTTGGCAAGTAGTGGAAGGTGACCTCTTTGAATTGCGTGATGAGGTCTTCCATGCAGGCGTGATATCTTTGCATACCTGGGTCTATTATTTTCCATTTGTTGGAAACTTGATTGATGATTAGGGCTGAGTCCCCGTAAACCTCTAGCTTTTGGACATTTATTTCGAGGGTTGCCTCTAGTCCGGCGGCGCAGGCTTCATATTCGGTGGCATTGTTGGTTACCTCTAAGTTTAGCTTTATGGTGATTGGGGTGTGCTCGTATTTTGGGTCAACCAAGAGCATTCCAATGCCATTGCCTCTTTTGTTGGCTGCTCCATCGAAGAACAGCTGCCATCAATTTTCTCCTTCAAATGCGAAGATTCCTTCATCTGAAAACTGTGGTTCGGGACCTTGGGCCTCGTCGGTTGGGAAGTCGGCCAGTTGTTCGGCCATTACCCATCCATTGATTGACTTATGGTTCGCATACTGTGTCCGAGCACATGGGAAACACCGCAGACTCACACAATCGCAGTCTCGAAGACCCGTGACATTCAAAACCCTGAAAAACCCCCAACCAAACCAAGGGAGGGACCTTTCTGGGACAAAGAAGCACAAAAGGACTTTATAGGGATTTTTCAAAAATTGGAAAAGCAAATATGGTCCGTACGGACCTCTTTGTCACAATGATTACTGAATCCCCTTAAAGTCCAAGTTATTCCCTCAAATCCCGTAGGTAATTGGCACCGTTGCCGGGGACTTTTTGTGATTTTTAACAAGTTTATTTAATCGGTGCATGTTTGGTCGCCGGTCATTGGATCCTAATTTGGTTCCTTTGAACGATGATATAGACAGAATTGAGAGAGGCATTCCCTCTACTCAAGTGAGCGAGACTGATTCTGAAACTTCTGTCACCGAGACAGAGGTAACTTTGAGTGAATTAGAAACTTCTTCTACCGAAGCAGAAGAACTTGAATTTGATATGGCTTTGCAAGCACCCACTATGGATGCCTTCTCTAGGCCGCGGGTGGACACGTCTGTGTCATGCATTGTGTTGAATGATGCAATTAAAAGTTACGAGGTAAAAGGCCATTTGTTTAACATGATTCCTCAGTTTCATGGCCTCGCCTCTGAAGATTCTTTGAATTTCTTGAGGGAATATATGATGATTGTGTCTAGTTTTCCATTGAGAGACGGTGTGACTGATGAGCACTTAAGACTAAAATGTTTTCCCTTTGCTTTGAGGGATAATGCTAAGAAGTGGCTCATGTTGCTCCCACGTAGGAGCATTAATACTTGGGATGAATTGCATGATATATTTTTGAGAAAATACTTCCCACATGCTACGTTAGCCACCTTTAGACAGAAAATCATTGGGTTCACACAGGACTCATTTGAGGCATTTCATGAAGCATGGGACAGATTTAAGATGCTCTTGGTGCAATGTCCCCACCATAATTTTCCTTTGCCTTTATTGCATCAAACTTTCTATGGGGGGTTGACACAAGCCGATCAGGCAATGGTGGATAACGCAGCCGGAGGCTCTTTAGGAGCCAAAACTACGGATGAGACCCAAAATCTTTTTGAAAGATTAGCATCTAATTCTCAACAAAAGGGGTCAAGGGGAAAAACAAATGGTGTGAATGGAATAGGAATGAATGATGAGCTTTCAAAACAAATTGCACTTTTAAATCAAAAATTTGATACGTTAGCCATGAATAGTACTTCCAATTCTGCTTCCAATGTGTCATCTGTTGGTAATGCCATGCATGATAGTTGTGTAACTTGTGGATCTAACACTCATTCTTATGAAGTTTGCCCCACCACTAGTCCCCATTTTGTATAATCATGAGTAGGTACAGGCGATGCAAGGATATATGCAGAGGTTCCCGCAGAACAATCCATTTTCACAGACATACAATCCTGGATGGGGGAAGCACCCTAATTTTTCTTGGGGAGGTAATCAACAGCCGAATAAACCTCTCCATCCCCAACCACCACCGCAGGGGCCTTATGAAAGGAAGAAAGAGCCTTGGGAAGAGGCGATGGATCGGATGAGAGCGGAACAACTCCAAGCAAGAGCAGAACAGCAGCAAGCAAACAACAATCAAGCTGCTGCAATGAAAAAATTGGAGACCCAAATGGGTCAATTGGCGGAGGCATTACAGGGACGACAACTGGGTACGTTTCCTTGCCAAGGGGAGCAAGCCAAGGCCATCTTCACCCTACGTGGTGGCAAACAGGTAGACAATCAGGTAGCTTCTCCTTCTTCTCCTCCTCCTACATCCCCTCTTGTTGATTCCCCTGTTGTGGAAAACCCGAATGTGGAAAATATTGTTGTTGAGGATGTTGTGTCTGAGGGTGAGGGTACTAATGGATTGGGACAAAATATGAATGTAGAAAAGTCTAACCCCAAGCCATATGTGCCCCCTGTTCCTTTCCTAGGCAGATTCTTGAGGAACAAGCTTGATCACCAAATGAAAGAATTGATTGACATGTTTTCAAAAGTTAACATAAATTTGCCTTTGTTAAATGTGATCAAGAATGTTCCTGCGTATGCCAAATTCTTCAAGGAAATTAATTCCAAGAAAATTCAGTATGCGAAAGATGAGAAATTGTTTTTGGGTGAGAATGCGAGCGCTGTAGTAAAACATAGACTTCCACCGAAAATGAAAGACCCCGGGAGTTTTCTAATTTCCATTACTTTGGGGGATTCTCACACGGTGAGAGCTATGCTTGATCCCGGGGCGAGCATTAATTTGTTGCCATATTACATGTATCTTGAGTTGGGTTTGCCCGAGCTAAAACCCACTATGATGGCCCTACAACTTGCTGATAGGTCCATTAAAAGACCATTGGGCATCGTAGAGGATGTTTTAGTTCAGGTTGGGTCATTGATTATTCCAGTTGATTTCGTGGTCCTAGAGATGCCTCGCGGTGAGGGTAGTCACCGTGATTCACCCATATTGCTTGGGAGACCATTCATGGCAACGACCAACACCGTGATCAATGTTGGTAATGGTACTCTATCTATGACCGTCGCAAATGAAAAGATTGAAATAAATGTTTTTGATGTAATGAAAAATGCGGTGGGTCATGATGAGTCTTGCATGTTTGTTGATGAGTTTGATGAGGTTGATGATTGTGTGCGTGAGATTGCATGGCATGAGAGGGATTGTGAGGAGTTAGAGTCATTGATTTCAATGGGCGGTGAGAAAACTAGGGATAATGCGGATGCTCAACTGATGGTTGTGGATAAGGCCGACGAGCACCATCCTAGTGATGGCCCGTTTCACCCCATAGGCCACTTCAATGAGAAGTTGGCGCCTTCTATTGTGATTCCCCCAGTCCTTGAATTGAAAGTTCTCCCGTCAAATTTAAAATATGCATTTTTAGGTGAGGGAGAGACTTTACCTGTCATAATTGCATCTGATTTGTCCACTGACCAAGAGGCCCAATTGATTGTTGTTTTGTGTGAATATAAAGAGGCCATTGGGTGGACATTAAAAGACATTAAGGGAATTAGTCCCACAATGTGCATGCACAAAATTCATCTCTTGAAAGGTGCTAAACCGTCTAGGGAGAAACAACGGAGGCTGAATCCTCACATGGAGGAAGCCGTGAGAAAAGAGGTCCTGAAATTGCTAGATGCGGGTATTATTTACCCGGAGGCTGAAAGTGAATGGGTAAGCCCGGTACAAGTTGTACCAAAAAGATCGGGCATCACTGTAGTTCAGAATGAGAAAGGTGAGGATGTGCCCATGAGAGAAGTGACCGGTCTTAGGATGTGTATTGACTTGAGAAAACTAAATGCTGCGACCAAGAAAGATCACTTTCCTTTGCCTTTTATTGATCAGATGTTAGAAAGATTGGCCGGTCACTCTTACTATTGTTTTCTTGATGGCTTTTCGGGGTATAATCAAATTGCCATTGCCCCTGAAGACCAGTCCAAGACCACCTTCACATGCCCTTTTGGCACGTACGCATTTAGGAGGATGCCCTTCGGGCTTTGCAATGCACCTGCGACATTTCAAAGGTTCATGACCTCTATTTTTTCGAACATGATTGAAAGGTGTGTCGAGGTCTTTATGGATGATTTTTCTGTTGTAGGAAATAGTTTTGATGATTGCTTAAAGAACTTGAAATCTGTTTTGAAAAGATGTTGTGAAACCAACCTGACGTTAAGTTGGGAAAAGTGCCATTTTCTTGTAAAGCATGGGATTGTGTTGGGTCACATTGTGTCAAGTAAGGGGATTGAGGTCGATAGGGCAAAAATTGATGTGATTGCTAAATTGCCTCCCCCGAATTCGGTCAAGGGTGTGCGAAGTTTCCTAGGGCATGCGGGTTTCTATAGGCGATTTATAAAAGATTTTTCAAAAATTTGTAAGCCTTTATGTAATCTGCTTGCCAAGGATACGGAGTTCATTTTTGACCAAGAGTGTGTTGATGCATTCAATTTGCTTAAGGAAAAGTTGGCATGTGCCCCCATTCTTTCTAGTCCCAATTGGTCTCACCCTTTTGAGATCATGTGTGATGCCTCGGACTTTGCTATTGGGGCTGTTTTGGGACAAAGGGTAGACAAATTGCCTTCTGTGATTCATTATGCTAGTAGAACACTTAATGATGCACAACTGAATTATACCACAACTGAAAAAGAATTTCTAGCTGTTGTGTTTGCATTGGAAAAGTTTCGTTCTTACTTGCTTGGGTCAAAGGTGATAATTTATTCTGACCATGCTGCATTGAAACATTTGTTGAATAAGAAAGATGCTAAACCTCGGTTGTTGAGGTGGATGCTTTTGTTACAAGAATTTGATGTTGAGATCCGCGACAAAAAGGGGACTGAGAATGTGGTAGCGGATCATTTATCGAGGCTTGAGGACTATTCGTATCTTAATGTCGAGGAGAGTATGATTCCGGTTAATGAAAATTTTCCGGATGAACAACTTCTTGCCATACATGTCCAAGAGCCTTGGTATGCAGATTTTGTCAATTATTTGGTGTCCAACATGATCCCACCACACTTCACTTATGACCAAAAACGTAAGTTCAGGTCTGATGTGAAATACTACATTTGGGATGACCCTTATTTGTGGAAGATATGTCCGGATAATATTGTGAGGCGATGTGTGCCTGAGCATGAGCAAGAGAGTGTTTTGAAATTCTGTCATGAGCTCCATTGTGGTGGGCACTTTAGTGGGCAAAAGACTGCTAGAAAAGTTGTTCAATCCGGTCTGTATTGGCCCACAATTTTTAAGGATGCTCAAGAGTTCTATAAAAAGTGTGATAGATGCCAACGTACAGGTGGCATAGGGAAGAGAGATGAGATGCCGTTACAACATAATCTTATTGTTGATATTTTTGATGTTTGGGGCATTGATTTTATGGGTCCGTTTCCCCCGTCCCATGGCTATTTGTACATTCTTGTGGCTGTTGATTATGTTTCAAAGTGGGTGGAAGCCATTGCCACCCGAACTAATGATGTTAATGTCGTTTTCAAGTTTGTTTGTGAGAATATTTTCAGCAGGTATGGCATGCCACGGGCAATAATCAGTGATCAAGGTACTCACTTCACCAATAAGAGGTTCAATTTAGTGTTGAAAAAGTATGGGGTGGTGCATAAGCTTGCTACTGACATATCATCCCCAAACTTCGGGACAGTGGAGGTGAGCAATCGGCGGATAAAGGGTGTGCTTGAGAAAACGGTGCGTCCCAGCAGAAAGGATTGGGCACTAAAGTTGGGGGATGCATTGTGGGCATACGTAGCTGCGTATGAAACACCAATTGGAATGAGCCCGTATAGGATTGTGTATGGGAAAGAATGTCATCTCCCGGTGGAGTTAGAACACAAGTCTTATTGGGCGGTCAAAGAATTGAACATGGACTTGAATGCAGCGGGGGAGAAGCGGTTGCTCGCACTTGATGAACTGGAGGAGCTCCGACAAGAGTCCTATGAGAGTGCTAAATTGTACAAAGAAAGGACCAAACGCTATCATGACAAACACTTGAGGCCTAAATTTCTAAGGCCGGGTATGAAAGTCCTTCTTTTCAATTCAAGGTTGAAATTGTTTCCGGGAAAGTTATGTTCCAAGTGGTATGGGCCCTATGAAGTGGTTACTGTTTCTTCATTTGGGGCGGTTGAAATCAAGGATTTGAAAAGTGGGAGAACCTTCAAGGTGAATGGACATCGTTTGAAGCCATACTACGAAGGGGTTTCAATCTTGGAGATGATTGATGTGATTGAGTTGGTGGACCCGGAGGTGGCCACTTAATTCCTTGGAAGGCATAACGTCGAGCTTAACGACTATAACCAAAGCGCTAGTTGGGAGGCAACCCAATGGAGGTAACATTTACTGTTTTCCGTATTTTCATTTCAGTCTCTTCATCGTTGCATTTGAATTGGGTTATGTCTTTCTTGGTCTATGCCATGAGGACATAGCTTGATTTAAGTGTGGGGGTGGTATTTATTAAAAAAAAAAAATTTGAAAATTTGAAAATTGGCCCAGGCAGAGCATGACTCGTGCTCCTGAGCACGAATTGGAGCACGAGTGGGAATGAGACCCTCAGTTTCAATCAGAACGACTGGGAAGGGTCACCACGAGTCGTGGTCACGAATGGAGAGAAGGGCACGACTCGTGCCAAATAGCACGACTCGTGCTAAGTTGAAATCAAAATCCCCAGTTTCCCAAAATCCATTTCAGTCGTGCCCTAAGATTTCCCCTACACCGCCGCCCTCAACCCTTTCTACCCAATTTCAAAATCCCTCTTTCTCTCTCTAAAATCCTTCATTAATCCCCCAAATCTTCCATTCCTTAACCACAAAAATCCCTTCCCCACCACATTTAGCCTACCCTAAACCGAAAATCATCCCCAAAATCTTGCCTTTGCAGTGAGTTCTTGAAGAAACCTTGAAACTTGAAGGTTTTGGTGAGTTGTTGATATCTTGGAGTGTTGGATAGTTTGAAGCAAAAATCCTTGGTGGGTGGTCTTACATTGGTGTTCTCCCTCTTTTCCGACCATCTTCTCAAACTCCGGTGACTTTCCGGCGAACTTTCCGGCCAAGTGTACCGGCGACCTCAACTGTTCAGAGGTAATTCTTTTTTCAGTGTCCTCTGTTGTTTTGAAGTGTGATTGGTTGTTGATTGGTGAATTTTTGAAGGAAGGTTGGATTGTGTGGGATTATCATTATTTGTTTCAAATATTTTGTTGTTGGAGGAGTGTTGGGATTGGTTGGTTGTTATTAGTGGGTTGCAAATTTGAGTATTGATTGATATTGATTGCTTATGGGGAGAACAAAGGATAAAGGTAAAGCAGTTGATGCTCAGCCTAGAAAGAAAAGAAACATTGTTATTGAGGAGCCCCCTCGAGTGCCCGACGATTTCATGGGCTTGACTAAGTTGACAGATTCTCAAAAAAATAAATGGAGAAACCTTGCGAATGGTAGGGACATTCAAGTAACTAGATTTTTGTGTGTGGAAACTTTGCAAAAGTTGGGTTTGTATGATTTGGTTAGGAGTCTATTGAACAACATCGGATTGGGAGGTTTCTTGGGCAAAAGTGCGGGGGTATACAAGCGAGTGACGCTTGAATTTTTGGCTACCATAGAGAGACGTGAGGAGAATGGGATTTGGAGTGTGCGTTTTAATACAAATGATATTACGAGGACTTTGTCATATGCTGCAGCTAGAGAGTATTTGGGTGTGAGTGAGCCCAGAGGAGAGTGGTCAGAAAGGGATAGGACTGTTGAGACGTTCTTCTTTGAGTTGACGGGAAAATTTATGCAAAAGCCCTACGTGGTCATGAAATCTCTTTCCCATCCTGCGTGGAAGCTTCTTTATAGGGGTTTATCTATGACTTTCTATGCTAATGGGGAGCCGGCGCAGATGAATGCCCTACAGTTTGCAACTATGGAGTGTGCTTTGCCTTCCAACACTGTGATTATGGATTGGGTCGATTTATTTTTCAGGAGGTGTGAGGCTTTGGGAGTTAATGGAAATGGGAACATCCCGGTGGGTGGTATGGTGACTTTGTTAGTGGAAAACTTTGTTCGTAATCATCCTAGATCAGTGGGGAATGCAAATGGGCCCTTATTCTATGATCGGTTCTTCCTATACCGATATGACACTTTCAAGCGGATCTATGGGCAGAATGAGGCATTGACTTTTACTTATGGGGGTGATAGGAGCTTTAGGTGTGCACCGGGAGTGGTATTTCCTGCGGGCCCATAGGCACGGGATTGGAGGATGCCATTTGTTGCCGACATGACATTGAGAGATATGAGGAGAGATATGGGTGAGAGGGTGAGTGATGATGAAGAAGAGCAGCAGCAAGAGCAGCAGGATGATGAGCGAAGGGGTGGTGATGACCATCGAGATGAGAGAGCGATTTGAGACCGGGACCATGGAGGCTATGCAGGCCATGGTCAGGATCAGACGAGGATGGCAGGAGCCTTTGATTATTGGGGTGATATGAGAGCATATTTGGATGCTCAATACCAGAGAGATGCGGAGGAGAGAGAGAGAAGATATAGAGAGGAGTGTGAGGCTAGGGAGGCACAGAACTTGATGTGGCACACTCGATTTGATTATGTGGATAGGCATTGGGATGCGCAGGATGACAGATTGGAGGCGTTGGAGGACAGGCTGGATACTACGAATAGAATGGTATTTCAGCAGCAGCTTTGGATGCAGCAGTCTGAGCCGAGACAGTATGAGCCAGTCCCAGATGAGCATTTTCAGGAGATGATGAGGAGAGCTGATAGGCGGAGACAGCGGCAGTTGGCCCGTGAGGCCCAGTTTCCAGATGGGGGCTTCGGCCCGAGATATTGAGGGTACCTTTTCTTATACCCTTCCCTTTTTACATTTAAACTGTCCTGTTTCGTTATTGTGCACACATTGAGGACACTGTGGAGTTTAAGTGTGGGGGAAGGGCGGTGCCTTGTATTGTATGTATATGCTAAAAAAAATGAAATGAAAAAGAAAAAAAAAATAATAGAATGGCTAAGTGAAAACCCGAAAGGGCACTTAGGCAAAAGGTGAGAAATTGAGTGATAACATCCTTATTCACCGGCGTGGAGACATAAGGGGGAATTAGGAGTTCGGGTAGGAACATCTTTGGAGATGGAGGTTCGTGTTAGAGGCGTTAGGATAGAAATCCTCGTGCACCTTGGAGTAATAAGGGGGGTTGGAGAATAGCACGAGGTAAGTTTTTGTTGAGCACTCCCTTTTCTTAACATTAACTTTTGACTGAGGGTGTACATTGTGTAGTGTGAGCAAGTGTGGGGGAAAATTTAGGACATTTTAGTTTCCCCCCACTATCATTGTGAGGGCCCTAGTTTGGACGTTCATTTTATTATGGAGTTTGATGTCAAGCTAGGGTCATTGATTTTCTTTTGGGGAGTCGTATGGAGACGGAGTTTTGTACACTCCGGTATCATTTTGATTGACTTGTATTGGTGGTTAGAGGAGCTAGGTATCATTTTCTTCCACATATCTGCTTTAGATCAATTTTAGATTGGAGTTAGGATATTACTCAGGGAGGAGTAATGGTCTAAGTGTGGGGGAATTTGATGAGTGGATTATATATATATCATTTTACCTATGTTTTCGAATGCTTTATATTGATTTTGATGTATTTAGATTAGTTTTTGATGTATTTGAGAGAAATTATGTTATGTGAGGTTGTGTGGGAAAACAATACATGTTAAGGGTAGTTTTGTCATTTTCTTTGTATTTGGTGGTGGAATTTCATGATGCCGACGAGTGCAAGGCAATTGTCAGTGAAAAAGTGGCAACAAATTGGTCAAAGGACGAAGCTCGGGGTCAAACAAAGCCAAGGGACGAAGGCCAGTCAAAGCTGAGTAAAATTGGGCAATTCTGCATTTGGCACGAGTGGAGAACGACTGGAGAAGGATTGAGCACGAGTGGAGAACGAATGGGGTCAAGGGCAATTCCAGGAGAGCTGATCAGAACGACTTGGCATAGGGAGCACGACTCGTGAGCACGAGTGGAGGCCAAGCCATGAATCAAGCAATTGTAATCAGAACGATTTGGGGGCTCTGGCACGAGTCGTTCTCATGACTTGGATTGAAGGGCACGACTCGTGCTAATTAGCACGACTCGTGCCAGGACGCGTATTGTGACGTCATCACGGATTTTGGAGCAGATTTTGATGAATCTTCTTAATTCCTTTTCCTAGTTTATGAAGGACTGCATTAAGGAGTATATATACTCCCTTTATTATTATTATTAGGTACTTTTCATATTATTTTTCTTGCCTAGGTTTTTGAAGGATTGAAGGATTTCGGATTTTTAAGGTTTTTGCTATTTTTCCAGGTTTGATGTATTGTTATTATTCATACTTTGTGATCGTTATCATGAATATGAGTAGCTAAATTCCCTTTTCATGGATTGGATGTAGTAATTGTGGAACCTTTATGCTAATTCAAGTTTGAATTCTTCCAAACTCTCTCATTCTTGTTTGATGAATTAATTATCATTCTTTTATTTGTTTTAGACTGTTGCACTACCGTGAACAGTTTATTTAAAGCACCCTAATTCATCAATTAGGTTGGATTGTTGACCTACCGGAATACAATACAACTTAGATTCATATATTTCTTGTGGACTTAATGAGTTTCTTGAATGTTATTTTGACCTACCGGAATTGATAACAGGATAGAAATATTGGGGTTGCAATCCGCACACCAAACGTCCCAACCCTTAACCAAGTGAAAGAGTCTTTGAATGAGATTGTTATTTTTCTTATCAAAATCATTAGCATAGAGGGGATGCAATTATGAAATCCCATCCGTGAATTTCTTTGATCTGATTAAATCCTAGTTTATTGCTTTCTTGTTTTCTTCAATTAAATAGTTTAATTTCTTGTTTTAATAATTTAGGTAATAAACCAAATCAAAAACCCCACTTTGTTACTTTGAGCATTAATTAAATTTACTTGTTAAAACACACGAGTCTCTGTGGTTCGACCCTTACTATTGTACATTGCTACTTCGGTGACTTGTACACTTGCAAGGTTTTTATTACACAGTGAAATTTTCTCCATCAGTAATAATTACCCAGCTACATGGTTGGTCCGTACGGACCTTATTGCATGCAAGGTTGGTCCGTACGGACCTTATTGCAACCAGACACCATCATTGCTGAATCTTCTTAAAGTCCACATATTCCCTCAAATCGAGAAAAACCAAAAATTTGGATTACCTGGAAGGTCCGTACGGACCTTCTTGCACAAATCCTGGCACTATAAATAGAGGGCTCCCCCTCCCTCATTTCACACATCTCCCTCTTCTCTCCTCTCCCCCCAATCTTCTGGCACCCCTCTAAGTCCTCTCGAGGCACTCCCGGCCCCTTTCGGATCATTCCGAGGCCTTCCGAGCTCCCTCGTGGTGCTCCGAAGCCTCTCCGAGCGCTCCCGCGATGCTCCCGCGCTGCCCCGAGGCACTCTCGAGGTACTATGAGGTCCCTCGTGGTACTCCGAGGCCTTGCCTGGTGTTTCCCGAGGCGTCCTGGCCCTTTTCGAGCCAAACCGACGATTCCGAGGCACGCCGAACCTCTGCCCGAATCCAACCGACGATTCTGAGGCACGCCGAACCTATGCCCGAATCCAACTGACGATTCCGAGGCACGCCGAACCTCTGCCCGAATCCAACCGACGATCCCGACGCACGCCGAACCTCTGTCCGAATCCAATCGACGATCCCAACGCACGCCAAAACTCTGTCCGAGTGCACACTTGACAATTCTGAAGCACGCCGAAGCTCTGTCTGCAGACAACCGGCACATCCCGAAGCAATCCCGGTCCGTCCCGGAACACTATTCCACCCTCAAGCACTATTCCCCCGCGGAAGACAGACACGAACCAACATTGGTAAGGCTTCCTTCCTACACTATTTCAATACATTTCAATAAAGCAGTGTACAATGTAGACATCCGATACAGCATGCATTTTTAAAAGCACACACACACACAACAGTTAAAGAATATTAGGGGTACCGAAAGACTCGTTTTTACGAGGCGACTCGGGTGAGCTCTAATATTCTAATATTCTCTTCCCGAGGAGTCATCTGGCCTCCGAACTCAAAAATCTCATCACACAAAAAACAATTTATTTTTAAACTGATGCCCTTTTTCAATGTTTTGGGCTTAATAAAAACGGCGTGGCGACTCTACAAGCAACACACAGCGAGACACCTCCAACCGCAAAATGGAACGAGCCAGATGCCGGGGCACGAACGCGCTGCCTATCGGATCCGGGCGACTTCCCGAACGCGAACGCACGAAATGCGAGATGTGCCGGGGTAAAATCCGCGTGCGAGCCGGATCCCGGGCAGTTTCAGTTGGCGACTCCGCTGGGGACGTTTTGTTTTTAAAAAAAAACTTTTAAACAAAAACAAAAGATTTTTTTAAAACAATGATGAGGGTCAAACTTTCATTTTACCCCTTTCTTTAACTGTTGTGTGTGTTCATGTGCTTTACTTTTTATTTACAAAAAAAATATAAAAATACAAAAAAAAATGCATCAATATACATCTGTGTACATATATTTAAAATTCTTAAAAAACTTCGTTTTACTCGTAAAAAAATTTTAGAGACCGCACACTACTCGCCTTTCTTTGCCTCGGTTACACACCGCACACTACTCTCTGCTTTGCCTCGGTTACAGCGCACGCTACAGCCTTGCTTTGCCTCGGATACACTGCACACTACAACCCTTAACCCGGAGTGGTCTCAGTTGCAGTCCGTTTGATCTTCCTAGGCCTCTTGAATGCGCACGGGATCATTTCAAACATCCCATCCTAGCCAAGCGTCAACCCTGCACGTTTGAGTCTTGAGTCACACTCTGTCCAGACTCGGTTGGTTTTACCCGGTCAGGTGTCATACGGCTGGATACATATCCCATGCCGGCCATCTTCTGAGTCGAAGCTCGGAACTCAAGATCCCTTGCGCAAGCAAAGCGATGAAAGGTCATGCTAAAATCTTGACCCGATCTTGATTTTCCGAAGCTACACCCAGACGATGTTCTGTCCCGGATATACATCCATGCCCACATGACACCATGTCATCAAGCCTTTAATATGTAATTGCTATTTGAGTATTCCATTATTCAATTAAGTTTATAAGCACAAATATACGTTATTTCATCATCACGATGAAGGGTCTTAGCCGGAGAACAACCCGGCTAGTCGTGTGTTCGTGGTTTCAGGTCTATTTGTTGGAGATCAACCTAATTGCTGAACTGAGACTGATCTGGACCGTTTCCTGCATCATCAAAGCGTTATAAGCTAAAACCCATGCATAGAATTAGAGGTTTTCAAATCTAAATGTGAGGTGGAGATAAAAGATATGCATATCTACGATTAATAATGAACGGTTTGGTGGTTTGGTTTATTGGTTCGGTTTGGTGGTTTGGTCTCGCAGTCTCGAACCGTGGTTTGGGGGGTACAGACCGCATACTAAATCGAACCACACAGTTTGACAATTTTTGGAACCGAACCAAATCGCTATTGCTTGAAAACCGAACTAAACCGCGTGATTTGGTTTGATTCGGTTCTGAATCGCAGTTTGGACCGAACCATTTACACTCCTTCTACGTTGTATAAGAGAAATAATAAAGTTATAAAAATTGTTATAAAATTTAAGTTATAAGACAATGTGTCAGATGTTTTGATACTTTTAGTTTTTAATTTTAATGTTGAATGTTTCGTGTAGCTAGGAAGCTTCAAACAACTCAACAGATCACGGATGTGAGTACAAATGTGTCTCACAACTTCCACACATCCACAAATTATGCAGCGGAATAAAATAATAACACAAGAATTATATACGCTCACTGGTCTTGCAACCAGCAAACTAGGCTTATGCCCAAAAACTTTTCACTATTAAAACTTATGTTGCTTACAAAAATTCGAAGAAGTGAAAACTAAAAGACGAAAATACTAAACAAGTTCTAATCACCTTCTATGACTAGAACAGACTCTCTTTCCCAAGTAGACTCTATTCCAATCAGAAGTAAAACAAAGAACTTGACAAAAACCTAGATGTGAGTTCGGATGTATGTCACAACCTTCACTCACAACCTAAAGTTACAATATGAAAACGTGAATAGCAAAGGTATTTTTTTCTCTTAAAAATTGTGTCTTCTCTTGTGAGAAGATCTTCACGAATCCAATGCTTTCCTTATGTGAGTTTTCCAATTCCTACAAGGAAACATAAAGCACACTCACAAGGAAAAAGATTGTTAGTAGGTTAGTCCTAATTTAAAAACTATGTACATAAATAAAAGATATTTACTATATTAACAAAGTCCTTTTCAAAGTAGGACACAATAAATCTTTCATGAAAGTCCCAAAATCAACTTACCAAATTTGATGCAATTCAAAAATAAGGAAACATCATTTGTTTCCAAAAACTCATGCTTTCAATCTCCCCCTATTTTGGACTTTCTGGTCAAAACCAAAGATTTATGATTTGATCACTAAGATCAACATTTTCAAATTTGAAATCTCCCCCTGAATGGATGTGTGTGCAGATGTGTCAACACATCCACACACATCTGCATAAACCAAATTAGAATAAAAACTTGCAGATTAAAATATAACAAAAGCCACCATTCAGCAACATATTTTAAGTTTTACAGACCATTGTTTAATCTAATAGAAAATTAAAGAACAGAAACTAAACATTGTTTTGAACCACCACAGATTAAAACAGAAATAACTCCCCCTAAATTTAAAGAGCCCAGCTTCTCCAAGATGAGAAGTCAGGAGCAGCACTAGCAGGTTCAGGAGCAGCAGCTTCAGCACTAGTTCCTTCTCCCCCTTTTTGAACAGAAAGAGTTGCATGCCACCTTAGAAGTTGGTCCTTGAGAGCTTTGAGGTTGTTGGCATGGGATTTGGAGGATTGCATTTGTTCATTCAGTGCAGTGGTAAGTGCTTCAGCAGCTGCAATTTCAGCATCCAGGTCTTGCATTTGGGCATCAAAGTGAGACACAGATGTGGGACTAGATGTGCCCACATAAGGCATAGCAATTTCAGGTACAACTTCCAGTGGTAGATCAACAAACCTTTGCTTTTCATCCAATAAGGTTTTGGATTCCTTAAACAAATCAAACTTATCAACCCTAACTTCACCTTTTTCAGCCTTCACACCTTGAGCTATTAGGATTTGAGAGATGAGAGAAGGGTAAGGTAAGGACCATTTCTTGGAGGGAGATTCACCATACCCACAAATTTTTCTGAATATAAACTCACCAAAATTTATGGTCTTATTAGCACCTAACCTATATAGCAAATCAGCTTGAACCCTAGTGACAGAGGTTTTATTGTTGGAGGGGCAAAGATTGGCAGTTAGAATGGAATGGAGAAAGCAGTACAATGAAGTGAGAGATCCACTACCTAAGTCCTTTGGCTTGATGGGCCAAGATGCTACTTTTCCATGGGTGATGGTAGAAACCAATTCTTCCTCAGATACATCACAGACATGATCTAAACCATTCTCTAAACCAAGAAAATCATTTATTACAGAAGGAGAAAGGGGGATAAACTTGCCTCTCACATAGACAGAACAGAATATAGGGGATGAGGGTCTATCTAACCCTTTGGTCAAATTGGCATAAAACTCATAAACCAGTTTGGGAAGGAAGGGAAGAGGGTGATCAGCAGTCAAAAACAAGCCTCTCTTTTCAAAGAATTTGTCTAAGCCCAATTTAGAGAAAGTCTCCCTATCTCTTTTCATTTCAGCAATGAAAGCCTTGTTCACAATTTGAGCATGCCTATCAGAGGTATCAGCAGATAAAAATTTTGATGAAATAGGTTTTAAAGCAGTAGAGATAGAAAGGGTTTTAGAAATACCCTTTTGTGCTTTCTGTCTGGTGAATGTGCGTTTGGATGTGTGCACATCTGCAGGCACATCCTTAGAAGGTGAGGGCACCTTTTCAATTTTTGCTTCAGGCTCATTATCAGAGGGGGCATAAAGGGATTTATCCTCCTTTTCTTGTTCTAACTCATCACGACCCAGCTTATAATTCTCGTCAGATGTAGTGTCATCACTTTCATAGCTCCCATCAGACTCTTCAGCCTCCTCAGTAATCGGCTCTAGATCAGCTTCAGCTACCTTCTTTTTCCCTTTGAGCTCCATTAGGATGTTTGCAAGGGGTTCCTCATCTTTGTCAGCTGGAGGAGAAACAATAGGAGAAGCAACAACAGCAGGGACAACAGTTGGTGGAGCAGGTTGTTTTCTGGTTCTGGTTAGGGGTTGTTCTTCCTCTTCTTCTTTTTCTTCATCACAGGCAATGACTGTGGAAGGTTTTCCTCCAGGTTTCTTTAGGTTTTTGGCCTTGTCAGCCTCTGAGAGTTTTCTCACCCTGTGAGATCTTCGAAGATTTCTTGGGGGTGCAGAATTGACAAAATGGCCCTTTGGTTTAGAGGTAGGCAGCTTCCTCTTTTTGGTTAAGGGAGTTTCTAAATGTGGAACAGGAGTCACAAAAGGATGTTCAACAGATGGTTGAATAACTAGAGATGGTGGAGGAATAGGGATATTTGGGGATGATGGAGCAGCCGAGGGTTCCAATGTAGGGGATTTTGAGGGTGGAGCCTCCATGGCAGAATCAGACGAGGATGATGAAAGGGGTACCTCGAAGGTGAATTTAGGTTTTGGGGGTTGATCGACAATGGGGGTGTCAGCAGAGGTGACGAAAATTGGCTCTATGTTGAGCACACCCTCTTCTCGAATTTCTTTATACGATGCCATTAAATATGTACAAAATCTTAGGTAGAACAGTAGAGAGAGATTAATGCAGTGTGTGTGTGAGCAATTAAGGAAGAAGGAACAAGGGTTTAACAAGGGTTTATGGGGGATGGGATGGATGTGAGTTCTATTAAATACACACAACTCCCCCTTTCCAATTTAATTAAGGAATCATTCTCCAAAAAGGTTTCTCACAACCAAAATACCTAAAAGGCCTCCAACGGCTATAACCCCTTGAGATTTCCACACACAACAACCCTCGAAAAAATAGGGATTGGAATAAATCAAGATTTTGTCAACTTTTTATGGAAACAAAAATCACATCAAACATATCCTTTTTCACAGAACCCCTTTTCAAATTGTCCTTCCTTTTCAAATAAGAATTGATACACACCATTCTTTTTCATGGGATATATTGGAAAACAAAAACATGTTAAATCAAAGAGTAAGTTAAGAAAGAAAATAAATTAACTAGCATATTTACAAAGCACCCTATATGACCTAATATGCAGAATGTCTAGCATGATGCAACACACAGGTCAAGGAAAAATCTCAGCTCACAGATGTGGCATAGGATGTGAGTCACATTTGGGGACACATTTAGATCACAAAAAGTCAATGAGCAATAATCCAATCTGCACAGCTCTAGGATGCATCCACCCATTTTTTTATTGTGGATATTTGCATTGTGAGTAGCTTTCACTTTTCTTGAATTCCAAAGATAGCCCTTTTTCCCAATGATCTTATCAAGTTTGATTTCAAGATTTCTTATGAGAATCACTTGATCACAATAGTTTGGCTTCATATTAAGGGTGAAGCAGCTGTTTCTCATTGAATTTTAAGGCACTCACTGTGAGATATCTAGTAAGATTCTATAATGTTATCAAAAGACAACAAGAATAGGAAATGCCCACAATTAAGTGATCAGAAAATGTCAAAGATGAAAATTCACAAGTGATCACACTGAGATATTTCGTGCTAATGCATGATATATATAATTTTTTTTTGTTAGATAATATACGAATGTGCAAACAACCTTAAATATCACACAAGCCAAGAGACTTCCTCAAGGAGGAAAATCTCTCCAAATCTAATGGCTTTGTAAATATATCAGTCAATTGATTTTCAGTCCCAACAAATTCCAGACACACAGTTTTTTGTTCTACAAGATCCTTAATGAAATGATGTCTAATATCAATGTGTTTTGTTCTAGAATGTTGAACAGGATTTTTAGATATGTCCAAGGCACTTTTGTTATCACAAAAAGCAGTCAAAATTTTGCTATTCAATCCATAGTCTTTCAGCATTTGATTCATCCAAAGCAGTTGTGTGCAGCAACTTCCAAGGGCAACATATTCAGCCTCTGCAGTGGATAAGGACACACAATTTTGCTTCCTACTGTACCAAGACACAAGGTTGTTACCTAGGTAGAAGCATCCACCTGTAGTACTCTTCCTATCATCACTGTTTCCAGCCCAATCTGAGTCTGTATAGCCAACCAAATTGGTGTTTGTCTCCTTAGAATAGTGCAGCCCTAGGTTCACAGTCCCACTAACATATCTTATGATTCTTTTCAAGGCTTTAAGATGGGACACCTTTGGGTTAGCTTGATATCTTGCACAGAGACACACACTGTACATAATATCAGGTCGACTTGCAGTGAGATACAACAGACTTCCTATCATGCTTCTGTACAAGGTTTGGTCAACACTCTCACCATCTGAATCATGACTCAGTTTTTGGGAAGATTCCATTGGTGTTTTGAGATGTGAGGAGTGTTCAAGTTCAAACTTTTTCACAAGATTCTTGGCATATTTGGACTGAGAGATGAACATTCCATCCTTGAATTGCTTTATCTGTAATCCTATAAAATAATTCAACTCACCTACCATACTCATCTCAAATGTGGAAGTCATACTATCCACAAACTCAGCTAGCATAGAGTCATAATTTGACCCAAACACAATATCATCCACATAGATTTATGCCACAAGAATTTCCTTTTTATTTTTCCTCACAAATAAGGTTTTGTCAACCTCTCCTCTCTTGAATCCTAGGTGAAGCAAATGATCAGTCAACCTACCGTACCAAGCTCTAGGGGCTTGTTTTAGCCCATACAGAGCTTTCTTCAGTTTATAAACATGGTTAGGAAACCTGAAATCCACAAAGGCTTTAGGTTGTTCAACATAGACTTCGTCATTTAATACCCCATTTAGAAAGGCACTCTTAACATCCATTTGATAAAGGGTAAGCTTGAGGTAGCAGGCAATGGCCAACAAGAGTCTAATGGACTCAATCCTTGCAACAGGGGAAAAAGTCTCCTCAAAATCAATTCCTTCAATTTGGGTATAACCTTGAGCAACTAGCCTAGCCTTATTCCTAGTGATCACAACTTGCTCATCAATTTTGTTTTTGAAAATTCATTTGGTTCCTATGACATTTCCATGAGAAGGCCTAAGGATAAGGGTCCAAACCTCATTCTTTTCAAATTGAATCAACTCTTCTTGCATAGCAAGAATCCAGTCAGCATCCTTCAATGCTTCAGTGATATTCTTAGGTTCAATCTTTGAAACAAAATAGCAAAAATATACCTGGGAGTATGCTGATGAGCAACTCCACAAACCAACCAGCTTTCTGTAATCTACCTTATCTTTTTGCCTTGTTCTCACTTGAGCATGCACATCTCCCACAACTTGTGTAGTGGGGTGATTCTTCTAGATTTTAGAGGGAATGTCCATTGATCTCTCCACACTCCCATCCACATTATCTTCTGGAGCATCATCCTGATCAGATTAAGAGGAACTGTCCTCAGTTGCAGGATTATGAGTGGATGTGGGAGCAAATGTGGATTTAGATGTGGAGGCAGATGTGTCCACATCCTTGGTTACATCTTTTGTTGTTTCAACAGGTTTTTCATTTCTGGCAGTTTTTGTTGATTTTTCAGCACTTGTTTCTGTATCTTTCCAGTCCAGTAAGCAACTTGAAACATCATTCTCAGCAGTCTTGAGGTTAAGATCAAGTGAGTCATCAAAAATAACATTAGCAGATTTCGTAATGGTTTTTGTTTTTAGATTAAAAACTTTGTAAGCTCTACTATTGGTGGAATATCCCATGAAAATTGCTTTATCACTCTTTGAATCAAATTTGGATAAGTATTCCCTATCATTAAGAATGTAGCATATACATCCAAACACATGAAAGTATTTCAAGGTGGGTTTCTTGCCAAGAAGGATTTGATATGGAGTGACAGTACTACCAATCCTCAGGAACACTCTATTGCCAATGTGACAGGCAGTGTTCAATGCTTCTGCCCAGAATTTTTTGGACATATTTTTAGAACTTAGCATTACCCTTGTCATCTCTTGCAGGGTTCTATTCTTCCTTTCTACAATTCCATTTTGCTGTGGAGTGATTGATGCAGAAAATTATGTGTGATTTCCTTGGAGTTACAAAAGGCAGAAAACTTTGAGTTCTCATATTCAGTGCCATGGTCAGATCTAATCCTAACAGCCTTCAAACCATAAAGATTTCTAACCTTTTTGTACCAATTCTTGAACTCTTCAATGGTTTCAGATTTCTCCCTTAAGAACATCACCCAAGTATACCTAGAGTAATCATTAACACACACAAAGGCATACTTTTTTCTACCAAAGCTTTCTACTTCAATATATCCCATTAAATCAGTATGAATCAGCTCTAAACACCTAGATGTGGAGCATTGTTGGACCTTTTTGTGTGATGCTTTTGTTTGTTTTCCCTTTTGACATGAACCACAGACATCAGGGTTCTTGAAGTTCAGCTTAGGGAGGTCCTTAACAGCTTCAAACCTTTGAAGCTCTTCTATTGTTCTGCAGCTAGCATGCCCTAATTTTTGGTGCCACAGATTGATATCATTAGCTTTTGAGCTTAGGCAAGACATATTGTCACCAAATTGATAACAATTATCAGCAGACCTAGGACTAGTGAACACACACTTATTGTCTTTATCAAATACCTCACACAAGTGTTTGTCAAATTTCACATAGAGGTCATCATCACATAACTGACTTACGCTTATAAGGTTGGCTTTCAAGCCTTCCACATGGTATACATTGTGCAGCTTTGGGAGACCCTTGACATCTAGGGTTCCTTTCCCAATAATTTTGCCTTGAGCACCACCACCAAAGTTCACCTTCCCCCCACACATTATCTCATAATCAATTAGAACAGTTTGGTTCCCAGTCATGTGCCTAGAGCATCCACTGTCAAAATACCAAGAACCAGAGACACTACTCTTGAGGGAAGAGTAAACAACATTGCAGGTAGCACTTGGTTTGACCACCCACTGTTTTTCAGATTTCTTTTTGTAGTGCAGAGGTCTCAGATTACCAGGATGTGTGTTTGGATGTGCATACATTTTTTCACACATCTGAGGCTGATTGGTATAACTAGATTTCTTATCCGCCTTTAGCTTGTAACAGAAGGGCCTAATGTGACCAGGGGCAAAGTAATAATGACAGATGTAGTGCCTTTTCCTTGGTCTTTTCTCACTCAAAAAATGTTTTTCTTTAAAACTTTGTTTTTCCACAATTTTTGAAGTAGAAGCCTCACATCCCTCCTTTACAAAATTTCCTTGTTCAAAGCCCAGACCAGTTTTGTTTAATTGACCCATGGAAATAGCTTCATCAAGTTTCATTTTACATTTGTTCAACTTGGTAAATGTACTCTCAGCTTTTTCACATTCATTTTTGAATTTTTCAAGTTCAACTTCTCTTTTGGTTATCAAAACTTCAAGTTTGGCAATGGTATCCTTTTGAACATCATTCTCTTTTGAAAGTATGGATTTTTCATCTTCACAAACAGCTAATTTATCAGAAAGAGACTTGTTTGCCTTAGCAAGTACCTCAATTTTGTCCATTCTCTTTATCCAATCAGCTTGCAATTCTTTGTAAGTTGCAAAGAGCTCCTCATAGGGTATGTCCCTATCCTCATCATCAGAATCTCCTTTCACAGAGAAGCAGTTAAACATCAGGTCAGATGTGACACCAGATGTGTCCACATCCACAGTTTCTTCAGGAACTCCTTCTTTGATTTATGCAGAAATGCATTAAACACAGAATGGCAATTAATTATGGACATGTTAGCCACTTCTTCTTTATCCTCACTATCACTAAGAGTAGCAGTTAAGCTCATTCCCTTCTTTTTAAGTGTGTTAGCACACTCATTGGCATAGTGACCAAAGCCACGACATGCCCTACATTGCACAGAATCAGAGGATTTTTTACTGTTAAAGTTTGTCTTTTAAAACCATTCTCAGTGCTAGGTTTTGGCTTTTCAGCAGCACTGGAAGCAGGTCTATTGGGGAACTTACTCATTCTTTTGTTCTTCAACATAGAACTGAATTTTTTAGAGATAAGTGCCACATCCTCTTCCTCAAGATTTGACTTGTCAATTTCAGAGGATAGTTCCACAAGTTCTGTTGGAACAGCAGCAGCACTTTTAAGGGCAAGGCTTATGTACTTGTTCTTTTTCTGAGCTTCAAGATTTAGCTCAAACACAGTCAAAATTCCTACAATCTTATCTAAGCCTACAGTGTTGGTATCATTGGTTTCTTCTATCACAACCACTTTTATATTTAACCTTTCAGGTAAGGTTCTTAAAATCTTACTCACCAGTCTCGCATTAGAGATTGATTCTCCCAAACTTGTACATTCATTTGAAATTTCATGGATTTTTGCAGCATATGAAACTATGTCTTCTGTCTCTTCCATTCTGAGACTTTCAAACCTATCCATTAATATTCTAAGTCTGGTAGCTTTTACACTTGGGATCCCCTCACATTGCATTTGTAAGATATCCCAGGCAGCTTTAGCAACACTCTCATTAGTGATGAGTTTGTACATATTCCCAGAAACATGACTGGAAATAGCACTCATTGCTTTCGAATTATAGTTAGCAGCATGGATTTTATCAAGAGTCCACCTTTCCTCAGGTTTTCTCTCAAAGATAGACTCACCAACACCAGATTCAGGCTTCTTCTCCGCAGTAGGAGGTTGCCATGAACCAAGAATACACATCCAAGCCCTTTCATCAATACCTTTGATGTAATTACGCATCTTAGACTTTCAAAGAGAATAATTTGTGCCATCCAAGACAGGAAGCCTATTTTGATGATTTTGGCATTACATTGTGACTACACTTTCTGGATCAACACTCAGTAATATTTTGAGAGTTGGCTCTGATACCAATTGAAAGTTTCGTGTAGCTAGGAAGCTTTAAACAACTCAACAGATCACGGATGTGAGTACAGATGTGTCTCACAACTGTTTACACATCCACAAATAATGTAGCGAAATAAAATAATAACACAAGGGTTATATACGCTCACTGGTCTTGCAACCAACAAACTAGGCTTACGCCCAAAAAATTTTCACTATTAAAACTTATGTTGATTACAAAAATTCGAAGAAGTGAAAACTAAAAGACGAAAATACTAAACAAGTTCTAATCACCTTCTATGACTAGAACGGTCTCTCTTTTCCAAATAGACTCTATTTCAATCAGAATTAAAGCAAAGAACTTGATAAAAACCTAGATGTGAGTTCGGATGTATGTCACAACCTTCACTTACAACCTAAAGTTACAATATGAAAACGTGAATAGCAAAGGTACTTTTTTTCTCTTAAAAACCGTGTCTTCTCTTGTGCTGAACCCTTGTATTTATATGCATCATTGAGAAGATCTTCACGAATTCAATGCTTTCCTTATGTGAGTTTTTCAATTTCTACAAGAAAACATAAACACACTCACCAGGAAAAAGATTGTTAGTAGGTTAGTCCTAATTTAAAAACTATGTACATAAATAAAAGATATTTACAATATTAACAAAATCCTTTTCAAAGTAGGACACAATAAATCTTTCATGAAAATCTCAAAATCAACTTATCAAATTTGATGCAATTCAAAAATAAGGAAACAATTTTTATTTTCAAAAACTCACGCTTTCAAATGTGACGAGTTCATAATCAATAAAATATCATTACCTCATTTTATTTTTTATTCATATTTTTATAAAATAAAAATTGTGTCCTTAACGTCCAATACAATAATAGTACGGTATGAGTGTAACATGTTAGAAGATCCCACATGGGAAATAAAGAGTAGACCTCCAACCAACTGTATAACCTTTTTGTTCCCAATTAAAATGACATGTCAAAGACAAACAATATGCTCTTTGCCCATTCGGTCCCTATTAATTAAATAAATCAAATCCATTTCATTTTCTTGTGAGTTTCATCCTAACTACGTGGCCTCTCTTTTTTCACTCATATTTTCAACTCTCTGGTCAACAATCCATTACGGTATTTAATCATTTAATGCTGGTTTGGGATATAAATGTCGTACTTCTTCTGTTTCTAAAAAATTGTTTTATTGTACATTTTACAATTATTAAGAAAGAGCTTCATTTTTTTGTAGCTTAGTAGATTTACACTAGCATTTATGTCTAAGTTTAAAAATGAGACATACTTCTTAAGACAAGTCAAAATGATAAATAGAATAATCTTTCAAGGATGAAGGGAGTATCATTTATTTTGATAAGATTGATGAATTCAAAGGTTCTCTGTATGAGAATATGTTGACTTTTTACTTTTTTTAAATATTGACTTATCAAATACGACATTTGTTTCATACGAGTATGATAATGAAACATCTTTTAATATATGTGAAAAATACGGGGAAGTATAACACAGTTCAAATAGCGGCATTTGTAAAGGGTTGAATTAAATTAAATTTCATCCCATAATAATTGTTACATTCTTTTAGTATGTTCAAATAAATAATGCATCTCCTGACTAGGTGTAGGGGAAATATAGGGTCTTGATCTTGATACAGAGGCCGGATATGTGATTGAATCGTGTATAATTCACTTTCCGAATAAAGTATTTCGACCCTTAATGCCTGGGTTACACAAAATCTTTATTGGGATAAGACAATCACGCAATTTGTTTTCTAGGCAAAGAGAACAACTCAAAACTTGAGAATTGTGTTGCTTTTGTTATTGTTGTATTACTTGTGTTTTTCATGTGTCTACAAATTGAGATCAATCTCTGTATATATACAGATGGAGAGGTATCAGTAAAAGGGTACAATCAAAAGACATGACTTTAGCCAAGCAATGTGTCTCTTCATTTTGAAAAGGCACTGTTCGGGAACCGCTCGGCCGAGTCGAGGACTCGCTCGGCCGAGCACACATGTTCTAGTGAAATTCGCCAAGCCGCATCACGGCCGTGTCATTTAAAGCGCACGGCCAGCGTGTTGTTCATCTTGCTCGGCCGAGCAAGGCACATGCCTCGGCCGAGCATGACACTCCGAAACTTGGCCAATGCTAAGCTGCGCTTTCGGCCGAAGTCAAGGACTTCTGCTCTCACTAGAGCACAACTGCAAAATGTGCTACCCTTTAACTTTTACTTCTTTATCGAGGTTGACTTCGTTTTAGCTCAAACGAGTGTGTACTCCACACTTTCCCTTACTCGTATCCGAGTCTAATACGAATCACATTGATCTCTAGTAAATCATCATTACAATAAAACAAGTTGATGACACTAAAATCACCAACAAATCCCCTCCATTTTAGTGTAATCCTTTGATTTACTAAACTTTATAAATAACGAAACAAACGAATGCATAAATGAAAATGTCTTGCGATTGAATTTTCATCTTAGTAATACACATTTCAAATACTCGAGAATCGGGGTGTCCTAACGATTGAACCCGTCAACTCATATGAATACCTGAAGATACTATACACATAAGTTCAGTACAATTCTCTTTGTTTAACCTTGACACTATTACAAGCCATGTGTCCATATCCAATAGTGAACATATAGGAAGCCAAGTCCTAGCTTCTTGAAGCGGCAAAACTTCATGTCCACATAGATAGTTCCTTTTAATCTTGCACCTGCATTTGCAATTTTTCAAAGGAACTATTAAGAAGATATTCTTCAACCTAACATTTACTTGCAGGTCTGAACACATACCTTGGGAAAGATAATAACATGTGTTCCAATCTCCAAACTTTCCACATTGAATTCAAGCTTCTAACGTTGTATTAGAAGGGAATTGGGTATCTCACAATTAGAGGATTAAATGGACTTTAATCCCATTCCCATTGCAGACTTATTTACCAAGTCTCTGGCTAACCCCTTCGTCAAGTGGTCAGCCAAATTTTGTTGCGACCGAACAAATTCAACTCGATATCACACCATTCATGATTAACTCCCGAATCATACTATGTCGACACCCAAGTGTCTAGACTTGCCATTATAAATCGACTATAGGCCCTAGCCAAGGTGGCAGCGCTATCACAATGGATAGACATTGGTGATATCGGTTTTGGCCATAATGGAATCTCAAATATCAAGTTCGAAGCCACTCCGCTTCTTTTCCAGCAGCCGACGATGCTACAAACTCATTCCATTGTAGAATGTGTAATACATGTACGCTTTTTGGAAGCCCAAGAAATGGCACCTCCTCCAAGCAAGAACACCCAACCACTAGTAGAAGATGAATCTTCTTGGTTGATCCAACTAGCATCGGTAAAACCTTCTAATATAGAAGGATGTCCACTATAACACAAACCATAGTCCATAGTACCTTTTAAGTACTTGAACACCCTTGTTATAGCATGCCAATGTTGTCTACTAGGATTACTAGTGAATCTGCTCAATCTTCCAACTGCATAAGCAATATTAGGTCGAGTGCCCGTCATAGCATACATCAAGCGCCAATGGCTTTTGAGTATTCGAGTGTGACACGGGTTTACCAGTATTTGATACAAGTTTCTCAGTAGGATCCATGGGAGTACTAACTTTAGAACAATTATCACAATTAAATCTCTTGAGAATTTTCTCAATATAATGAGATTGTGATATTGCAATTCCCTTGTTCATCCATTTAATCTTTATACCAAGAATTACATCGGCTTCTCCCATGTCCTTCATCGAAAACTTTGATGACAAAAACTTCTTAGTTTTATCAACTACATTTTGATCAGTGCCAAAAATCAACATGTCATCTACATATAGACAGATGATTACACCTTTACCGGATTCATCAAATCTGCTATATACACATTTGTCGGACTGATTTAATACAAAACCATTCGACAAAACAACCTCATCAAATTTTTGATGCCCTTTGCTTAGGTGCTTGCTTCAGCCCATACAATGACTTAATTAACTTACATACCTTATGCTCATTACCTGGCATAACAAATCCTTCAGGTTGCTTCATATACACTTCTTCCAAATCACCATTTAAGAATGTTGTTTTGACATCCATTTGATGGATCAATAGATTCTGAATAGCTGACAAAGCTATCAGAAATCTAATAGTAGTGATACGAGCAACCGGTGCATAGGTATCGAAGTAATCGATCCCTTCCTTTTGTCTAAAGCCTTGGATTACCAATCGAGCTTTAAACTTGTCGATAGTTCCATCGACTTTCATCTTCTTTTTGAAGATCCATTTGCACCCCAAAGGTTTACAGCCTGGTGGTAAATCAGACAAGACCCATGTATTATTTTCCACAATAGAACCAATCTCATCATCGATGGCTTCTTTCCAAAAACCAGCGTCTCGAGATTTTATTGCTTCATCACAGGTTCTTGGATCCTCCTCTATACTATAACAGTAAGAGTATTGAGATTCAATTTGATCTCTTGATCCCATAACTAAATATAGTTGAAAATCAGAACCATATGATTTAGCTTTCCTTACTCTTGTACTCTTACGAGGTTCGGGTGTCTCACTTGGTACATCAATTGAATGATCATCCATTTGAGATTCAGCCGACATTGGTATAATATCCTTGGGTCTAGGTATCGAAGAGAAACGATTCTCATCAAAGATTGCATCTCTTGATTCTATAATTGTGTTTATAGAAATGAATTCATTAGGTTCTATAACATAAAACCTATATGCCTTGGAATGCTCAGCATATCCAACAATGATGCAATCAATACCTTTTTCTCCCAACTTTTTCTTTTTAGGGTCCGGAAGTCTAACCACGGCCCTACGTTCCCAAACTCGCAAAAATGTCAAGTTTGGTCGTTTCTTATACCAAAGCTCATATGGGGTAATCTTGTTCCTTTTATTAGGAACTCTATTCAATAGATGACAAGCCGTTAACATGGCTTCACCCCAAAACCCGTCACTCAAGCCCGAGTAAGACAACATGGCGTTAACCATTTCTTCAAGAGTTCTATTCTTCCTTTCAGCCACACCATTTTGTTGTGGTACATAAGGAGCCGTAGTCTCATGCATTATTCCTACGGATTGGAAATATTTAGGATCATAATATTCACCACCTCTATCCGTACGTAAGGTTTTAATCAAGCCATTAAGTTGAAGTTCAACTTCAGTTTTATAAATTTTAAATTTATCTAGGGCTTCATCTTTTGCATGCAGCAAATAAATATAGCAAAACCTAGAAGCATCATCTATAAAAGTGACAATATACTTTTTATTGCCTAAAGATGGAGTTGCATGAAAATCACATAAATCACTATGTATCAATTCAAGTTTTCTGAGAATTCCTTGTAACACTTTTAAAAGGTTTCCTAGTGATTTTTGTTAACATGCAAGTATTACACCTTTCCGTATTATTATCAATAACAGGAATCAAACCATCTTTGGACATTTCAAGCATTCTTTTATAGTGCACATGTCCTAACCGAGCATGCCATAATGAGGAATTAACAACAACAAAGGAAGTCATATAAACAGAACTAGAGTTAACAGAATTTTATTTAAATTCAACATGAACATTCCATTGTTATAATAACCAAATCCTACAAATACACCCGTGACTTCGATAAGATATACTTATCGGATTCATACACTTGTTTATATCCACATTTGTTCAAGACAGGACCAGAAATTAAATTCTTACGAAGTTTAGGTACATATAAAACATTAAACAAAGAAATAGTTTTTCCCGAACTAAATTCCAACACCACACTTCCTCTTCCTTGAATAGGAGCGGAATGGTCATCACCCATGTAAAGGACAGATCCGTCTTCCATTGGTTCGTATGACTTAAACCAACAACGATCCTTACAAACATGAGTTGTGGCACCGGAATCAATCCACCACGCAATAGCATCATCCTTGGTTTTGAGAATGGTCCTTAGACCCCTTTCCCGAACCACTTGTGCTTGCGCCTTTCTTGTTGTTTCTAACACGACAATCCTTCTTAAAGTGACCAGTTTTGCCACACTTCCAACATGCCAATTTAGGCTTCTTGTTGGGACCAAAACCATTGTCATTGAAACTACGTTTCTTTCCTTTGTTTTTATTGTTTCCACCCTCATCAATCATATTGACCGAGGGTCCAGCAACTTCTTTTCCTTTGCCTTTGTCATCTTCTTGCGCCCTAAGAGATTCCTCTATGCACAAGTGACTACCAAGTTGAACCAAAGACAGATCGTCTTTACCATGTTTCAAAGTGTGTTTGAAATCCTTCCAGGAGGGAGGCAACTTATCAATCACACTTGAAACCGATATTGACTCATCCATCTTCAAGCCGTGTTGTGTATATTGTCCAAGGATTCTAAGGAGTTCATTAAACTGTTCCATGACAGGTCTAGAATCGACCATCTTGTAATTATTAAAATTACTCACAAGGAACTTCTTACTAGAAGCATCCTCTTCCATGTACTTGGATTCAAGAGAATCCCATAACTCTTTTGCAGATTCCTCATTTTGATAGATGTCAAAGAGAGAATCAGACATACCGTTTAATATGTGTCCTCTGCAGATGTAGTCATCGTTTTCCCACTTTGATCTACGTCTGATTGCCTCCAAGTTGTCATCTTCAAGCAATTCCGGAATAGGGGTAGAAAGAACATACACCACCTTTAATGTTGTTAAAAGGAAGTGCATCTTCTTCTGCCAACGCCGGAAATCTTGTCCTTCAAATTTGTCTAGCTTTCCAAACTTGTTCGTCATCTCCTTCAAAGTACTTCCACCTGCCATGAGTATCACCAAATACTTTATTCGTTTGTAGGGAAAATATAGGGTCTTGATCTTGATACAGAGGCCGGATATGTGATTGAATCGTGTATAATCCACTTTCCGAATAAAGTATTTCGACCCTTAATGCCTGGGTTACACAAAATCTTTATTGGGATAAGACAATCACGCAATTTGTTTTCTAGGCAAAGAGAACAAATCAAAACTTGAGAATTGTGTTGCTTTTGTTATTGTTGTATCACTTGTGTTTTTCATGTGTCTACAAATTGAGATCAATCTCTGTATATATACAGATGGAGAGGTATCAGTAAAAGGGTACAATCAAAAGACATGACTTTAGCCAAGCAATGTGTCTCTTCATTTTGAAAAGGCACCTGTTCAGGAACTGCTCGGCCGAGTCAAGGGACTCGCTCGGCCGAGCACACATGTCTAGTGAAATTCTGCCAAGCTGCACGGCCGTGTCATTTAAACTGCACGGCCGTGTTGTTCATACTGCTCGGCCGAGCAAGGCACATGCCTCGGCCGAGCATGACACTCCGAGCTTGGCCAATCTCGCTAAGCTGCGCTCAGTAGGAGTCAAGGACTCTGCTCGGCCGAGCACATCAGCAAAATGTGCTACCCTTTAACTTTTACTTCTTTATCGAGGTTGACTTCGTTTTAGCTCAAACGAGTGTGTACTCCACACTTTCCCTTACTCGTATCCGAGTCTAATACGAATCACATTGATCTCTAGTAAATCATCATTACAATAAAACAAGTTGATGACACTAAAATCACCAACACTAGGAAATAGTGTAACGACAATTTTATCATTTTATAAGTAATGTACAAATAAATAAAATATACTGTATTTGATAAAAATGTTGAAAAGTTAAATATCAAATTTATTATAAATATGATATTTATTATAAGATAGAGGGGGAGAGTATAAATTACTAAGCAAACTATTTGTGATCTTTTAGAATCTTTAGACCTCCTTTATCATTGATCTCCTTGGTAGATCGTAGGAAGAGACAAAACTTTTGAAAAAAAAAAAAAGAAATGTAAGATTGGCCAAGTTTGGTGATCCGGATTGGAGAGCCAATCCAAGATTGTGATCCAATTTGGACACATGTCCACCAACCATTGGTTGGTGGATTTTTTAAAATATACTTTTTCATTTTTAACTTAAATTATTTTTAATTATATTAAAAATTTATTAAAATAAAAAATAAAATATATCAAAATTTTTATTTTTTTATCCTCTATAAATAGAGATCAAGTTTATTGAATTTGAATTTCAAATGTAACTTCATTTTTATATTTTTTTATATATCGTATTTTTGTATAATAATTATATAAATTTAGTAATATAAAATATTTTATAAATTTATTACAAAACAAAAAATAAGAAAAATGAGGTTAATAATATACTCCCTCCGTCCCGGTCGACTTAGGATTTTTTGAAATGGCACGGGAATTAAGGAAAAGGTAAATGTTGTGAGTGTAATTTAAAAATAGGAGAGAGAATGAGTGGAGGGAATAGTAAATTATAATGGTGTTGTGAGTATTAAAATAATGTAGGAGAGAGAATGAGTGGAGAGAATATTGATTTAAGGTTTCCATTTTGGGCCGTTCTAAGTCGGGTGGGACGCCCAAAATGGCAAAAAGTCCTAAGTCGATCGGGACGGAGGGAGTATGTAATAAAAAATAAATAATAAATAATATTTGAGTTGAGTTGGTTGGTTGGGTTGGATTGAATTGTGAATAAAGTTAAAAAATGAAGAAAATTGGTTTGGATTGTAGATGATATATATAAAAGAGAGAAAAATAATATTATATTGTTGAATTGAATTGAATTAAATTGTTGATAAAGGAGGTCTTAACACAATACTTAAATATCAATTGTTTTCGAAAAAGTGATGGGTGGTAAAGTTATACCTCACTTTCGAACTCACTTTCGATTAATGCTAGACTTGGACCCATCTTCTCAACTTTTAGAGTGAAACATCTTTAAAAAAAAAATATGTTTAATGTGAAGAGTTGTAACATAGAAACACCCTACCAATATTCTCGGTGTTCTGTTTTGATGGGGTGGTTACAAACAGACAAAATATGCTGTCAACATCTCCCCAAATCTAAGTTACTAGTCATTTAGTTATTTTAATTATATTATTTATTTAATTAAAAAATAGCAGTATTTATCATATAATGACTGTACTATGAAAAGCCCCGAAATAGAAAAAAAAAAAAAAAGTTGAGGAATTCTAGGTTCTGCCATCCAAATCCTCTTTCTTTTAGGGATAAAGGTAGAAAAGCTCCTTGTGGTTTGATAGATGTTTCAATAAACCCCCTCATAAATATTAAGCATATTTTCTTAATTTTTTACAAGAAGATCAATTGTCAGTTCCCCATTTATACACTTAATATGATGTTTATAGGAGGCATGAAGTAAAATCAAACTTTTAATCTCACCTTTACCAAACTGTAAGATAAATTTGTATATTATGACTTTTTGACTACTATGGTTCAATTATTTTAATATTTAAAACATTCGCATTATCAGTTCAGTTCAGTTTAAAAGAATATTATTTTTGTTTCACAATACTTGTCGTTTTAAAACTAGAAATTTATTTCAAATTATTTGACAATTTATTATTATCAATGAATCTTTACACTTTTGTGCCAATTATATCCTTATTAACGATTGTGAAATATCTATTGTACAAACATTTAATCATCTTGGAAATTGAATTATTTTAGGGGAGTTGAGTCTTTTCAACATGCATTTGTTAAATTACTTAATCTCTCCGTGTCATTACAAAAGATATAAAATGGGTTTCACACAAAATTTAAGAAAAGTGTATAATAGATTAAGTGTTGTGAGTATGAAAAATGAGATAAGAGAGAGAAAGTGAGGTAAGAAATATTAATTGGATAGATGATTTAAGTATAACAAGAGAGTTTCAAAAATAAATAATTATTAAAAAAATTCCTTTTTAGACTTGTAAATTTTGTAATGTAACAGTAAAATGAGACTTTTGTACTTTTTATAATTGAACAGAAAATATGTGTGAACAAGTGTAAAACATCAAATCTTGTAAAATAAATCAAGGGAGTGGTAACAGTGTTAATGAGTCTTGAGTAGATGACATAAACCATTGCCTTTCTTTTAAAAGGTCAATGATTTGATCCCAACCCTACATTGTATTCAAAATATTAAAAGTCAAAATAATAATAATAATAATAATAAAATAATAAAATAATGGTTACAACCATTCATGAAATATGAGGGGTTGATGTGCTTAACATTGTATTATAAAGGGGCCATCCACACATAATCCAAACCAAAGGTTTTTTTTTATGTTTTTTTCCTTCTCTTATTTTAATTATTTTTATATTAACACTTTTTAAGGAATATTAACATTAGAAAACCAAGCTGTTTGCTTGCATATCAGATAAATGTTATAGAAAGGGATATCTATGTGAATAAATAATGTGTAGTTGTTCATCTAATTATGCATCTCAAAATACAGTATACTTTATCCGTCTCATTACAAAAAACATAAAAAATTTATTTTAATATCCCATTACAAAAACATAAGCAAAAAAAAGTCAAATAAAATTTAATACTTGTTTATTCATTAGATCCGCTTGTTATGCCCAAATCATACTTTTTTCTATTTCACTTTTTCTCTCTTACCTCCTCGCTTTTAATACTAATAACAATTACTCTATTATACACTTTACTAGTTTTTGACCCCTTCTTTGACAAATTTGAATTGTGTGTGTCATATTTATGATATTAGCAGACTTGATCCATTTAATAAAATATAAGTATAACTTTTATAAAATTAATAAATTTGATGACGTCAAAAATTTCAGGGTCAAAGCGGTTGTAGGATATCTGGCAGGATATTGATTTGATGCGGTACCTATGATCACAACACAGAAATGAAGCACCGTTAAGATCAAAGTTGGATGTTAATCCAACTCAGCCCCTCGGGTGTGAGAGTAAGAATACTGAGGGAGCGTTTGGTTGGTGGTAAAGTGGGGAAATGGAATGCCCAATTCCATTCCCCCAAATCATTTGACCTGTTTGGTTGAAGAAGTTTTAAAATTTTCATTCCAATGGAATGGCCAATTCCCTCCTTGAAAGGAATTTGCCATTTCTTTCATATATGGGAGGAATGACCAATTCCTTAGGGAATGAAAAAAAAAATTGATCAAAATATCCCCAAACCCAAACCACCACTACCCCCTACCCACCCCCAATCAGCCCCTTCCCTACCCCCCCCCCACGAAAAAAAAAAAATCTGCCTAACCTCCCCCCATCCAGCCCTGCCCTACCTCCCCCCCCCCACCCCCACGAAAAAAAAAAAATTCTACCTACCCCCCATCCCGCCCTGCCCTACCCCCCCCCATCCCCACGAAAAAAAAAAATTCTGCCTAACCCCCCCATCCAGCCCCGCCTACGCCCCCATCCAACCCGCCCTACCCTCCCCACCCCACCCCCACGAAAAAAAAATTATGCATACCCCCTCATCCAGCCCCCCCCTACCCCCACGAAAAAAAAATTTTTTTACTCATTTTGCATACCCCTAACTACCCCACCCCCACCCTCCCCCAATCCCCCCAACCCTCCCCACGAAAAAAAAAAATTTTTTACTCATTTTGCATACCCCCTACCTACCCCCCACCCCCACCCCAAAAAAATATTTTTTTTAAAAAAGAATAAATTGGTCATTTTATATGCTTTTATTTCATTCCTATAATTTATATTTTCCAATCAAACATGATTTGCCAAGGAATTGAATGATAATTTCATTTCATTCCGTGTCAATCAAACGGAGGGGTTTGACCAGTTTTTTTCCATTCCAATTCCTTAAGGAATTCAATTCCATTGACCATTTCATTCCTTCACTTTTTTTCCACCGAACCAAACGGCCCCTGAAAGAATAAGACTTGAAATGTATTGAATGTGTATGTGTGTGTGTGTGTTTAGGGTTTGAGCAATATGAGTTACAATATAGATTTGGCACTTACTTTGTTCAAGGAGACAAAGGTCTTCTATTTATAGGCAATGGGGAGTTGCTCGCTGACGTAAACCATGAGGTCAGCCATAAAGGGCATCTTAGTCTTTGACCAGGTACACGTGTCCGCATAGGATTGGCTTTGTCAATAAAGTGGGATTCACTTGCAGAGGGGATGTCATTGATGTGGACAGGAGCCGTGTATCCGGCGCGACGCATTAAATGAAATAGTAGGCGCCTAAGCCATGCATTCAATGCAATGGGAGTGAGTCGGTTACTGTACTGTCAGAGCCAGTAAGTAAACTTGCTCAATAAGCTTTGATAACGACCGGGAGTCTGGTGAGATAACCGGGAGTCTGGTATGAGACCGTAGTCAACATCTTAGGCGCGGTCAATGATATTTGACGCGGGCACGGATATAACGGTCATAACTCCTGCGGTCACCAGGCTGACGGTCAGGATCCCTTCGGTCTTGATTGGGATGGGGGAGAGGAATGCGGTCTTGACCTTGAGGGTCTATCTGTCCGCGGTCTTGACTCTGGCGGTCTAGAATACGCCATGTCATACTGGCGTTTGGACCAGACCGAGCTTGGGCCCGGTCTAGCTGGTCCGGGCTCATCAGTGTCCCCTAGCTCCAAGTGAATGATTATTTATGGTCTGAGCGAGGAGCTACTAGTTAAGCTCGATTCTGTTAGATCGCTCCTTAGGCGGGCACCAGTGTTGGTGTTTTTCGGTGATCTTTGCTCTGCCTCCCGTGCAAAATAGGCACGTGTGAGAGGCACGTGAGGAAGGTTGTAGAAGACTCATTGCTCTGCCTCCCGGTTAACTGGTGGGCCCCTTGGCAGGTGAAGAGATAGTATATGACAGGTACGAAGGGTACGTGTCGGCCATTTAAGAGGCGCCATAAATGCCAACCGCCCAATTTTCGAAAATCCAACGTTGGAGCCGGTTTGAGACTCGAGGGGAACGGTTTTGTGGGCTAATTAATACGGTTTAACCCGTATAAGGAGGCCTATAAATACAAAACCCTTTCGACCTTTCATCTTTTTACGCCTTCAAGCTCTTATACCTGTAAGTATCCCAATCTGAGTCGTAAATGTTTCATCAGCCCAAATTAATGATTTATAATCATTTAGGGGCATTTTGGACATTATTTTGACAATTTGAATGAGGAAGGACCTCTTAGGAATTAAAAAATGATAAAAAACCTCGCTGGAAGTCTGTCATTCCCAATAAAATGGAATATTGACCAAGAACAAAATGCTAAAGCGCTTTTACCTCGTTTGTTCGAGGCACGCACCTTGGGTCATCCGCGCGGACAAGATTGCACCTACAATCTTGTCCACGCGGATAAGATCAGCACCTGAATGTGCGCTCGCCCGAAAATTTGTTTTTCGTGAAAATGAAGGAGTCGCCACGCCATTTTAAGAGGAAACATTGAAAACCTTTTTTAGAGAGAAAACATGAGTTCGGGGGTCAGGTAAGGTATTGGGAAGAACCGAGAGTTCACCCAACACGCCTCGTCCATAGACGAGTCTTTCAATCAAACATCCAAATAAATCCAAAGTGTGTGCAAATATTGATAATAAACAAGGTGTGGTAAAATGCATCTTATTAATTATGAAACGAGAATTACAGATTGTGAGCCCATTATTTAGGGAGGCCACATCCCTGATACAAATGATCTAAAACAGATTACAAAGGAAAAAGGTCTCTGCAGATAGGTCATGTATGTCGCATGACATGTCGCACCAGTGACCATATATGTCGCGTGACACAGGATCACTTGGAGACGAAGGTGTCGCGTGACATACATAAGCCATCTGCAGAAACTAACAGGATGAACACAGAATCAACAGAAAGATATACAGATCTAATCGATTAACTAAATTACGAACGAAATACAGAAACAACACCAAATCGACCCGGAGTGTGGATATGGGTAGATCCACACCCCCTTGGGGTTCAAACACCAAGTTCAATCAAATATTCAACAATAGAAGCTAAATTGCACGAATTATTCAAGTTAAACGAGAGATTGCGATTGGGATTCGTAATCCGATAGCTAGGATCCGATTACTACCGAATCCAAACAAGTAAATGCTAGAATTATGAGAAATTAAGCAAGAGAGAGAGAGAAGAGGGAGGTTGGAGAATCGTTACCCTTGATGCTTCCACGAATCCACGTATCTAGTCGAGATCTGAGAACCCTTCAATTCGTCACTTCGATGCGGAAGGATTGATGCAAGGGGTCCAAGTGCTATGGCTTGAGAAAGGGGTTTGGATAGGAAGGAATTGGGTAGGTTGAAGGTAGGAGAGAGAGGGTCGTATTTGGGAGTTTCGTTACGGTGCAAATTCCGCGAGTAACGATGAGGTGAAGTTGGGATCCCATTTACGAGAGGGGAGGGTCTTATTTATAGGTTGCGGTTGGTGACCTTAGTGTGTCGCACGACCTTACGCGTCCACTTTTCATGCCTCAAGCCGCGTCGCGTGACACAAGGTGGTTCAACCGCTTTTGGCGCCAAAACCGGTTTACGGAACATTCCGGGAAAATACCCAAAAGGTCCAACAGGTTTTATTCCCAAGAGGTCCTTTGGCATGAATAATGTACCAAAAGGTACTTCCTTCGCGGGAAACTCATGAAACGTTTCCGGAAGTCTCGGGATCGGCCAGGAATTTACCAAAACGCCCCTTAATGCAATTTTATTACATTAAAATGCATCTAAAAAGATTGCAAATTGGATTAGCGTACTTACAGAGCCCCTCGGCAACGTCACTTTTGGAAAAAGTGGGGTTGTCGATAAAATAAGACCCAATCCCAATGAGCATGAGGGATAAGGTAACGGGCTAGAAGGGTGAATCTGGGAGTCTAATGGCTGGACCTTTACGAGAAGGGATTCCTACGTATCCCTTTAAGAAGGGAATCAAGCCAAATCGTAGTTCGGAAAAACCAAGACTAACTACAAGCAAGAAAGGGGTAGAAATGTGTCTTCATACCTTTCTTTGTGCTTACCTGTGACTTCTTGCGGGGTCGATACTACTTTGCGGTTGGCTAGTAACTTCCTTTCATGCCAGGTTGTAGGCTGAGGGTCTCATGCCTGCAACCGGTATTTGCGAGTAGTCTGTCGGAGGGTCTCATGCTATCGCTGTTGACGAGTTGTAGGCTGCCGGAGGGTCTCATGCAAAGAACGGGTCTTTGTGGATGCCGGGGTCTCATACCACTTCTCTAATGCGGGGTAGTTGCCGGAGGGTCTCACACTACCGCTTGCTTCTCTTCGTGGACGCCGGGAGGGTCTCATACCATTTCTTCGATGCGGGGTAGTTGCCGAGAGGGTCTCACACTACCGCGCTTCTCTTCATGGACGCCGGAGGGTCTCATACCACTTCTTCGATGCGGGGTAGTTGCCGGAGGGTCTCACTACTGCCGCTTCTCTTCGTGGACGCCTGAGGGTCTCATACCACTTCTTCTGATGCAGGGTAGTTGCCGGAGGGTCTCACACTACTGTTACTTCTCTTCGTGGACGCCGGAGGGTCTCATACCACTTCTCCTTCTTCATCGTTGGGGATGAGTATAGCTGCCTGGGGTCTCACGCTATCTCTTTTCTGCTCTGTTGGGGATAAACGTAGCTGCCAGGGGTCTCACGCTACTTCTTCTGTTCTGCTCTTTGTCGTTGATAAGTATAGCTGCCAGGGGACTCACGCTATCTCCTTTCTGTTCTGTTCTTTGTCGTTGATAAGTATAGCTGCCAGGGGTCTCACGCTACTTCTTCTTTCTGTTCTGTTGCCGATTTTGCTGTTGAACGGTCTTTGTTGATTGTCGCTTTTCTTTTGTGTCCTGGGTTTTACTTGGGAAACTGGGGACTTTGCTTCTTTCCTGTGCCTCGAGGCTACTGGTCTCTGGGAATTTGTTCGTTAAGCCGGGGATTCTGCTTTCTGGGGAATTGGCTTCTTTTCTTGGGATTGTGGGGCTGCTGGTCTTGCTGAGCTCTGCTTGGGGGCTATCACAGATACAGGCCTTTTGCTTTTTCTCTTTCTTTCTCAATTTGGTGTGAGGGCCAGTTTTGAGACTCAATTGATTATTGTACCTGCGAGGGTAAAACAACAACTCCCAGCGCTATGCCTAAATAAGCCTATCTTGTTAGCAAAGATTAATTTATGTTAGCTTGGTTTGCGTGAGTCTGTCTGTTCTGGGAAAGCAAATGCGATTATTGGGTTAAAGGTCAGCTTTGTCAGGTTTATACATGGGGTTTTGGGATTGTTTCGGACAGGTGTGTATAGTAGGGGTCCTCTCCCGTGTATTTTCAGGGGTATGTGTATGAGGGTAAGGGGTGTGTTATGGCAACGGCGAGTTGGAAAATGCTCTGGGGTAACCACTGCAGGCTTTTCCACAATGTCTGCTATCAGCCAAAGTATGTCGCCCGACATGTCATATCTGTTTGGCTTATTGTGTCGCACGACTGAGGGATGCTCGTAACAGGCCCTTTTAAAAGTAGGTCCAGGTTTCATTCTGCAGACACTGTCTTCTTAGTAGAGAAACCCAGCAGCCCTTATTTGGCAGATAAGCGATTCCTTTGGTCAAGACTGATACTTTTGGCTGCAATGAAACATTATAACAAAGAGGTTGCTTCCCGGGAGTGTCAATTTCATCGGGACTTCATCGAAATTTGGGGATTTCATCTGAGACAACATAGGAATGTTATCGATAAGCGGTACAGTATGCCTTATATTTGGTCCTTGAAAGATTGGAGGGTTGGTCTAAGATGAGATTGGGTTTTGATAGTTGTGGATGAGAACGACTCTTATCTTGTTTATAAATGTTAATTTAATTCATCATTGTAAAATTTCAAATTTTACAATAAAGAATTAATATTTCAAATTATTCACAATATTAATAATTTAAAAAATATGAGAGATGTGTGTGTTAATTCATTATTGTAAAATTATGCATTTTACGGTAATGAATAAAAATTAATGTTACGACGTGACGTTGTGACGGTTGAAACACAAAAGCTTAGAAACCCGTTTAAGAATCTTTAACTTATCATGTTGAGGTCAACATGTAGTCATCGATTCTTAAATTATCCGTGTGGACAGTCTTGAAATGCACGATTATATGATTTGTAAATATCATCATTGTCTATTAAAATTGCTTGAATAGTCGATAGTTGAGATATTTTGGTTCCATTAATCCTATTGTTCTCTGAGTGTATACTAGACATATATGGTTGATTACACTGTCGATTCTAATCGATAGTGTTTGATTGACCTAGTCTACGTCGTGCACTTGGAGACCATGGGGTTATGCTGCCGAAATTTCTTGATTTTCGATTATAAAGCAAGTAGACAAGGTGATATTTGCAATTCATATGTGTATTTCGGGATGGGATAGAAGCCAACCCAATTCTAAACTTAATGGACATGAATTGTCCTTTCATCATAGGGAATAATATACTTTACAACAAAGAATTAAATATTAATATTTAAAATTATTCAAAATATTATGATAGATGTGTGTGTTAATTCATTATTGTAAAATTATGCATTTTACGGTAATGAATAAAAATTAATGTTACGACGTGACGTTGTGACGGTTGAAACACAAAAGCTTAGAAACCCGTTTAAGAATCTTTAACTTATCATGTTGAGGTCAACATGTAGTCATCGATTCTTAAATTGTCTGTGTGGACAGTCTTGAAATGCACGATTATATGATTTGTAAATATCATCATTGTCTATTAAAATTGCTTGAATAGTCGATAGTTGAGATATTTCGGTTGCATTAATCCTATTGTTCTCTGAGTGTATACTAGACATATATGGTTGATTACACGCTGTCGATTCTAATCGATAGTGTTTGATTGACCTAGTCTACGTCGTGCACTTGGAGACCATGGGGTTATGCTGCCAAAATTTCTTGATTTTCGATTATAAAGCAAGTAGACAAGGTGATATTTGCAATTCATACGTGTATTTCGGGATGGGATAGAAGCCAACCCAATTCTAAACCTAATGGACATGAATTGTCCTTTCATCATAGGGAATGATATACTTTACAACAAAGAATTAAATATTAATATTCAAAATATTAATAATTAAAAAAATGTGATAGATGTGTGCGATAGAAGCCAACCCCAATTCTAAACCTAAAGAAACATGTCTTGTTGCTTTTAAGTTTGTAATCCAAATTTAGGGAATTGTAATGCGTTAATTACATCTAAACTGTTAATACATTATGAAATGCAGGAGTTAATTATGTCTGGAGAAGATCGTAATTGGATGGATAATCGTAGTAATCACGGTAGAAGGGGTGTCAGACCTCAATTCTTAGAAGGTTTAGAACATTTCGTGGAGTTTGCTAGAGCGCATCCCCAGTGCATGCGTGGTGATAAGATTAGGTGTCCTTGTAAAAAGTGTAAGAATAGAAAATATCGAGTGTTGGATGGGTAAAGAAACATGTTTTAGAGGCGGGGTTTGTTGATGGTTACAAGGTATGGGTAGCGCGGGGAGCGTTATGTGGTTGAAACAAGTGTTCGCAATCATCCTCTTGTATCAAGTGGTCCGCCAAGGGAACTGAACATTTGATTGATGAAGAGGAGCCGTCTGTCGGTTTGGATGATATGGTTCGAAATGCGCCTGGAGTTTGATTGGAACCCTAATCCAATAGAGGCACCAAATCCCGTTGCAAAGAAGTTTATGGATTTAATGGACTCTGCAAATGAGAAAATTCATGTAGGTGCAAAGGCTACGGTGTTAGAGCAAGTGGCCCGAGCTTCTAACTATCAAGGCTGATACAAATATGAGCCGGCATACTTACGATCGTATAATGTCATGGGGACGACGGATGGTACCCGAAGAAAGTAATATGGTTCACAATTTTTATGAGACGAAAAGTTGGTGGGGCGAGATCGGTCTTGGGTATGTTAAAATTGATGCTTGCAAGAATCGAGTGCATGCTTTTTATAAAGAAAATGAGGGCCTCGATACATGTTCAATATGTGGACTTAGTAGGTATAAGCCACAACGCCGTGGTAGTGCCAAGCACAAGAAAAACGTGCCTCGGGCGCGATTTACGTTATATGCCGCTAATTCCTAGGTTGCAACGAATTTACGCATTGAAAGAAAGCTCGAAGCCATGCGTTGGCACAAAGAGTGTCCTCGTGAAGAGGGTGTGATGACTCATCCTTCGACGGTGAAGCATGGAAACATTTTGATGCCACTTACCACGATTTTGCTTTGCGGATCCTAGAAACATAAAGTGGGGATATGTACGGATGGGTTTTCTCCATTTGGACCGGGGCAAAATCTTATTCATGTTGGCTGTTATAGTCACGGTGTATAATCTTCCCCGTGGTTATGTATGAGTGATCCTTATATGTATTTGAGTTTGTTCATTTTCGGGCCTTCGAATCCGAGGCAAAAACATTGATGTGTATCTTCGACCTCTTATGGATGAACTCAAACAGTTTGTGGAATGATGGTGTTCGGGCATGGGATGCTTTCAAGTTGCAAAATTTTAACATGAGGGCTGCAGTGATGATGTGGACAATTAATGACTTTCCTGCTTATGGTATGATGTCGGGATGGAGCACACATGGGAGATTGGCTGTCCGTATTGTATGGAAAATACGGATGCATTCACACTTCGGCATTACAAGAAGCGAGTGTTGGTTTGATTTCCACCGACGGTTTCTTCCTAGTGACCATCCATTTCGTAAACAGAGGAATGCTTTCACCAAAAATAGAGTTGAGAATCGGGGCCCCCCTCCTCATCTGAGTGGGGAGGATATTTTTGAGCAGTGTCACGAGGTGTCGATGTCGGGTGGGGAAAGATATTTTCAAAGGATAGACCGAGACGGATTTGGTAAAGACCATAACTGGATTAAAAAGAGTATATTTTGGGAGTTACCGTATTGGAAGACGAACTTGATAAGACATAACCTTGATGTCATGCATATTGAAAAAAATGTGTTTGACAATATTTTCAATACAGTGATGGGTTTTAAGGCCTCAACGAAGGACACAGACAAGGGTCGGCTAGACCTTGAAGCGATTTCTGCAATCGTAAAGATCTCAACATTACTAAAGTTAATGGAAAAGATTTCAAACCATTGCTCCCTTTGTTACGTCGGGAGAGGATAAGCAACGTGTTACTGCGGTGGTTGAAAGATTTGAAACTTCCCGATGGGTATGCATCTAATATTGGCAGCTTGTGTGAATGTGGAAGAAGGGACGGTATATGGGTTGAAAAGTCATGATTGTCACGTATTATTGGATAGGTTGCTACCAATTGCATTTAGATACATTCTCCCTAATGAAATATGGGTTGCCCTAACAGAATTGAGTGAACTCTTCAGAGCATTGACTTCCAGCACTCTTCGTGTTGAGGATATGAAAAGACTCAAAGAGAGTATTGTGGTGACAATATGCAAGCTTGAAAAGATATTTCCGCCATCTTTCTTTGATTCAATGGAGCATTTACCAATTCACCTAGCTTATGAAGCTAGAGTTGGAGGACCTGTTCAGTATAGATGGATGTATCCATTTGAACGATTTTTGGGGAGTTTGAAAAAGAAAATGAGCAATAGAGCAAAAGTTGAGGCATCTATGTGCAATCGGTGATTGTCGACGAAATTGTGTCGTTTGTTTCAACATATTTTCACCCAGACATTGAGACAAGGTTCAATAAAGTGGGACGCAATTATGATGGGGGAGTCACTGATCCTGATGGAAAAATTTTAGTTTTTTCTTCTCCTGGTCGATTCCTTGGCAATAGAAAGTGCACGCGCATGCTAAGCAGAAAAGAATTAGAAGCGGCTAAACTCTATATTCTCCTAAACTGTGCTGAGGTCGAGGACTACTTGAAGTAAGCATTCTTCATTTGTTATTAAGTAATGTTAATCCTAATAACTTTAATACGAACTAAGCAACTTTATGTTCTCCTTGAATGTAGTATGTTCGAAGAACAGGCTGGAGACATTGCGCCAGAATTGATTTCAATAAGGTCAGACAACGAATTTCCCTCCTGGTTTAATAATTATGTAAATGCCAATTCATTAATTCAATGTTATTAATATAATTTGAAGTATGAGTTTTTTACTATTTATGTGTTTTTATTTAGATTTTGAACAACCTTGGAGATGCAAAAGCTGCGAGATTACAAGCATTAGCACACGGTCCGTCCTTAAGAGTGAATGTATATAAGGGATATTTTGTCAATGGCTACGTATTCCACACCGAAGAATATGGCCAAACGAAATCAACTTGGAATAGCGGGGTCAATCTCAAGGGAAATCTCGATTATTATGGCGTATTGAAAGAAGTTATTGAATTGGAGTACTTGCTTGGAAATTCTGTAGTTCTTTTCAATTGTGAGTGGCGGGACGCTGAGCGAGGCATTACAAAACATGGCACTTTTGATCTCGTTGACTTAAAGCATTCTTCTAGGCATAATGGTGATGATGTGTTCATTCTTGCATCTCAAGCACAACAGGTGTATATGACCCCCTACCCCCGTCGACGAAGAGAGTCTAGCGGATGGTGGGCCGTATGGAAAACCAAAGCAAGAAGCACTTTTGATATACCATTGCGTGCAAAAACGTCTACTTCAAATATTGATTCATCATTAAATGATTGTTATTAGGAAGAGGAAATGCCTATACCTTCGATTATTTCCTTGAATGATAATGTCGAGGATGAAGCATTAATGGCCGAAAACACCCGTCCACTAGGGGAGGAAGTCACTTTCAATGAAATCGATGATGACAATGTGGAGGATGAGGAAGGAGAAGGGTATATATCTGGGTCCGATGATGAAGATGAGGAAGAAGACGACGACGAGGAAACTAGTGAAGAAGAAATTGAATTTTGTAGTGATAGTGATCAAGATTGTAGTGAATGAATCAGTTTAATTTTAATTCAGATAATGTTTTGTATATAATGTTTACATTTTATATCACTTATCACTGTAATATTATATCTATTTCATGATTTTCAATTTTACTTGGTTACTCTTTACATGCTATGTAATATTACATCTCTCTCATAATTTGGACAATAAATGATTCCTACTATTTAAATGCAAACTGCAAACATCTTACTCCATAATTTACTTGAACATGTAGTCATTAATTTGAATGTCATCGTGTGAAAAGGTTGTTGGAAAAAAATAAATAATTAGTAAAAAATAATAATAATAATAATAATAATAATAATAATAATAATAATAATAATAATAATAATAATAATAATAATAATAATAATAATAATAATAATAATAATAATAAATAATAATAATAATGGACATAAATATAATAATAATAAATAAAAAATAAAATAATAAATAAAAATAAAAATAAAAATATACATATATGTATATATATAAATATCATTATTGTCTATTAAAATTGCTTGAATAGTCGATAGTTAAAATATTACGGTTGCATTAATCCTATTGTTCTCTGAGTGTATACTAGACATGGTTGATTACACACTGTCGATTCTAATCGATAGTGTTTGATTGACCTAGTCTACGTCGTGCACTTGGAGACCATGGGGTTATGCTGTCAAAATTTCTTGATTTTCGATTATAAAGCAAGTAGACAAAGTGATATTTGCAATTCATACGTGTATTTCGGGATGGGATAGAAGCCAACCCCACTACTATCACGTACAAACACTACCATGGGGTTATGCTGGAGTGGAAAATCTCAAGTTTTTTGCACAAGCATTAGGCCCAAAGATTGAAACTTTGATTAATTATTATAATAGTAAATCTACTTTCAAAGTTTCAATCTTTGGGCCAAATGCTTGTGCAAACTTGATATTTTCCACTCCAGCTCATTATAAATGTAAACCCTCTCTCTCTCTACCCCTCTCTATTTTGTTAATTTTGTGGTGGTGGTGGTAGTGGTGGTATACGTAGTAGTATTAGTAATAGTAGTGGTAGTAGTGGTGGTAGTAGCGGTAGTAGTGGTAATAGTGGTGGTGGTAGTACGTAGTGGTGGTGGTAGTAGTAGTGATGGTGGTAGTGGGACTCTTTTCACATAGTGTATATTGGCTGCAAACATCTTACTCCATAATTTGCTTGGACATGTAGTCATTATTTTGAATGCTTCCTACTATTTAAATTTTGTTCTACTTGATAATATTTTCTGTCTACATATATATTATACTAGTTTAGATATGTCGGGTCGAGTGGCAATCGTTCAAAGAGAAGGAAGGTTGCGGGTTTTGTCCATCGTCTTGTTTCACCAAGGACGGGAGGGAGGATCTACTTCTGGTTACGGGCGTAGTGAACCATCCGGGCGGAGTTAATTTGGACGCAATTATTAATGAGGAAGGAAAAATGGAAATATCTATCTCTCCCGGTGGCGGTAAGTATTATTTAATTGTAAATGTCATATATATAATGTTTACATTTTATTATTGTCTTTTTATTTGTATATTTATTGATATATTGTTTTTTAATTAATATCTTAATAGGTTTATACATGCATGGTGGTGGTAGTGGTAGCAGCAGCGGCAGCGCTCGTGGTTGTTAAACATGATTTTTCATTGACATGTAATTAAACAAACAAACAAACAAACATATGTAGTTTCTCTTTCCCTTTCCCCTTTTCCCCTTTTCCCCGTAGTTTCCCTTCCCTTTTCCCCTTTCCCCTTTCCCTTTCCCCCTTTCCCTTTCCCTTTCCCCCTTTCCCCCTTTCCCCTTTCCCTTTCCCCTTTCCCGACCGTTTCCCCTTTCCCCTTCCCCTGTCGCTTGATTTGGACAAACATATGTATTTTATTTGATGTACAAGCGAAACAGGTTATTTGTGTGTGTTTGTAGTTTGTAGTTTGTAATTGTATTTGTTTAAAACAAGTTGTTTGAACAGGTTTACTGACCTTTTAAAGGTGGTTTAATAATAAAAACGAAATTTTTTAAAAAAATCGGCGGATTACCGACGGAAATTTCCGTCGGTAAATTAATAAAAAATAAATATCTAATTTCCGGCGGAAATATCCGTCGGAAAATAATAAAAATTAAAAAAATAAAACTCATTACGACGGATATATCCGTCGGTTTATGAATTTAGATTTCCGGACGGACATATCCGGCGGTAAATTTTATGGATTCCGACGGTTATAACCGTCGGTAATGGTTTTATTTACCGACGGATATATCCGTCGGTTTATGATTTATTACCGACGGATATTTCCATCGGTAACCTCCGGCAATTGCTCGGTTAACCGGCGGCATTACTCATTTTCGACGGACGGTTCCGGCGGAATTTGAATTTTCCGGTGACAATCCGCCGGTTTTCAGCGGGAATTAGTCCGTCGGTATTACCAACCAATTATTTCTGACGGAACCCGACGGACGCATTCCGTCGGTAATATCCATTTGCCGACGGAAATGTGGAATTACCGACGGAAATATCCGTCGGTAAAAGGTCTTTTTCTAGTAGTGTTAAGCAGTTCAACCAGGGCAACCCACTCATCTCCGGAGAAGAAGCTACCAATCTGTGTTTCTTTGGGTTCTTCGAGATTCCCCGGGTTCAGTTGTCAATATCTCATCGGCATCTTGGGCTAGGCTTTCCTTTTGTTCGAGAACTGCTTTGAATCATTTTCTAAAATTTGCTCGTCTATTAAGTACGCATTATCTTCAATTGAATTAGGCTTAATTATTTTTAAATCTTGATGATTATTTCTTGTTAAGCATTCAATTGTTAGATTTGCAATCACGGGATACTTAGAAAGGTCAACGAATTTATTCAGAGCAGAGGTAAACACAGTGTTTACAACTCGAAGACGGTCTTCTGTCGTGAGGACATCAGACCGGTCGGAAGACTCGAATTCAATAACAAGAGATTCAGGAGACCGACTCAGGACACGAGGAACAAATTTAGACTCGGAAGGACAAGGACGAGGCTTGAGCCCAAGTTTTTCAATCATAGTCTCCCTGTCAGCGATTGGTCCTCGGAACGAAGTCCAATTCTGTAGAGGTCTCTCTGCCACTGTCTCCAACATGCTTAGCTCTGCAACTGGCTTCTTTTCAAATTCTATCATAGCCACCACCTCGCTATCAGAGGAAAAGTCAATCAAATCTCTCAGCTCCTCGGGCTCTGACAGCCCCTGCTCTTTAAACAAATCTGCCAAGTCACCATCAATATCTACAGGGTCAGCACCGCGGATCTTGCATATCGTGGGCTCATCCAAAACAAACTCTTCAAACTATTTCACCTGATCTTCCATTTGGCTCAACCTCGCTTCTGGGCAAACAAACATATCTCCATCTTCTTTGACAAAATGCTTATTCAGGGACCAACTGTATGGGCGCATCTCAGGCTTTTTGTACTTCTTACCAGCCGCTGAGGTCATTTTCTCTTTGAAAAATTCAGTCTTGTCATATGCCTTATCTTCTTTGGTCACAGCATACCCCAGGCCTTGCTTGTTTCTCTTAGCTTCAGGCAACACAAGTCTGCACAGTCCCTGTTGGCGTTTTCCCAGCCCCAGACCAGGGATATAGCTCAAGCCTCTTAGCATTTTCAGCACAGGAGGAATCTTGTCTGAAGATGTCGTCAAATCTATGGTGCAGACTTGTCCTTTAGGCTTCTCTATTGTGAATCCGCTGAGCATCGGATTTTCCTGGTCGAGCTTGATCTCCATTACTGGTACGGTGTTGGTGCTGGTTTCCCCAATCGTAACACTGTCGCCATAAATCGTTGTCAGCACCCCATCTTGTACAAATTTTAAGCACTGGTGAAGAGTGGAGGCTACCGCTCCAATTTCGTGAATCCAAGGTCTGCCCAATAATGCTGAAAATGTGACCGGAATATCGATAACTTGAAATTCGACCATCATCTCTTTACTCCCAAACATCAAATTTAAAGCAACTATTCCCAATACTGCCCTGGACGTGGAATCGTAGGCTTTTATGGTTTGATTGGATGGTCTAAGGTTCTGCGCATTGATGTCCAACATACTCATCATCTTGGTCGGGAGCACATTCATAGCTGACCCATTATCTATCAACACATGGGGAATCCGCCGTCCTTCCAAGGGCACTTTGATGTGTAGGGACTCGTTATCCTTTGGACCATAAGCAGGCAAGTCGAGATCCGTAAAAGTAATGATGTTTCCATACTGTGCAGTCCCAATCAGTTGACATGCTTCGTCTGGGGTGGCATTGACTGATACTTTCGTTTTGGACAGGGCCTCTTCCAACTTCAGTTTGTGAGGGTAGGAGGATGTGAGTAAAGACCATAAAGAGATGTCGGCTTGTGTTCTCTTTAACTGCATTAGGATCGGGTCTTCTTGAACTTCTTCGTCTTCTGCTGATCTGTAAAGATTCTGAGATGACTGAGGATTAGGGACCACAACTGCCTTACCTTTCCCCGATGGATTTGGATTATTCACTCCTAACATTCTCCCTGACCGAGTCAACAGATTAACATCTTGGTGATCATCAACTACAAATTCCCTGCTGGCTTCCTTGAGCTCTGCTAGCGAAATTGGAACAGGACGAGTGCTATAAGGCCATGCAGCTTGCCTTATCTCATTTATTGACAAAGGAGCCTCTACATTGGTCGCTATCCTGAGTTCCTCTAGAGAAATTGGGGATTCTCTAGGAGTCATGGAGGATATAGTATTGGCAACCACAAGTTCTTCATAATCGTCAAGATCAGCAGCATTATTCAAATCATATAGATCATCAAGATACAAGACATAACAGAAATTATCTTTCATTTCACCAGAAAACGAGATTATATCAGCCACATTCTCATTACAACCATTGCTATCATTTCCAACTATTGACCTTTCAAACTCTATTACATTAACAAAGTAATCTTGCCCACCGTCAATAAGGTTCACGTTGTTGTTTGGCAAAGGATTATTGACCACATTCGGGCGAGGAGATTTCTCAATTTTCTTGTCATCCACCAAACCTTGAATTATCTTTTTGAGGGTAATGCAAGAATTTGTGGTGTGTCCTGGGAACTGGTGAAACCGGCAGTACTTGCTAGCGTCCATATGGGGATTAGGACGAGCAGGACTATAATTCTCCAATGGCTTGATTATACCGATACGAAGCAATCCGTTAAAAACCTCCTCTGTGGACATACCCAAATCATCAAATCTCGGCTGCGGTTTAGGCTGAAACCTCACTGCATTCTGTACATTATTGCCTCCTCTCTGTAGGTTCTTGATGCTGTTGTCTTTGGTCATTTCCCTTCCCCTCGGCACCATTCTTTGAAACGGTGGGTGCTCGGTATCGGTATCCTCCACTACCATTGTTGCCACCGACGTTTGCACTTGGGGTTTGATTGAACAATCTGTTTTCGCTCCTAGCTCCCATTCCCACCATCTCTCGTAGATCTGGGTACCAACCTTTCCCGATGGCTTCTCTGAGCGTTGGCTTAATACATGACAAGAAAATATGCTTTTGGTCCTGGAGGGGTATCGGCTCCGATAGCTCATTAAGTTTGGCGTTCCACCGTTTGTAAAATTCTGTAATTGACTCATCAACTTTCTGGATAGTTCCCACCAAATCATCCCGAGTAGTACGCCATTCCAAGTTGCCTTTGTACTTCTCCAAGAAGGTTTTACGTTATACGATTCCACGTAGAGCGACACTCTTGCTTCAAAGCCAGGAACCACGTGAGTGCTGATCCCTTCAAGGTTAAATGGAAGTGGGACGCCATAAACTCGGGAGTGCAACCCATTGCTCCCATTGTCATAACATACGTATCTATATGAGTTTTCGGACAGGCGGTACCATCGAAATCCATTTTGGGCATTTTAAACTTGTGCGGCAAAGGCGTTACTTGGGCGGGATCCACAACCTTAAGACCACTGGAACCCACGGTCAACTTATCAATTTGCTGCTGCATCTGTTTCAACAAAGCTGTCACTTCTGGAGCCAAACCTGGAATCTGGGGTATAGAGGGAGCCACTGTCGATGAAGGAACTGGGAATTCAGAATTAGGTCCAATGGGCAAAGCTGCTGGTGGGAGACCAAAAGTACTGGGGATTCCGGTATTACTGTCCAACATGCTGACCGAACTGGGGATTCTGTTACCATACACATCATATCCGTTAAACTGCACACTAGGATTCTGGGAATTGTTCTGCGATGACTGACCTCTGAATTGACCAAAAGTAGAGAAACCTGTACTGATACACGGGGCGGAATACGGAGTGGAGCCATATAAATGCTGAGTAAGGGTAGAACACAATGCTGGTTGAGGGACACTGCCTTGGGTCTGAAACTGCTGGTATCTTGGAATGTTGTCTTGACAAATTTGATCTCCTGAAAGCCGATACTGACCGTTCTGGAAGCTGTCGGGATAAACTCTGGACTGGGGATGGGGATAACCTGCTTGAAACTGCGGTCCGTACTGAGACTGTGATGCTTGGACATTGGGATTTGGGGAGGCAGTGAGATCGAAGAAATTTGATGCTTGACCACCATTCTTGCTAGCACCTTGCTGGATAACCTGGTTACACCCTTGGGGAGATGGGAGAATAAACCTTCCTTGGTCACTCACAAACATTCCAGGAGATGACGCTTGATTGGGTCGTGAGGCATAGCTTACTGGAGGAGGCATCGCATTGTAAGCTGGGATAAATTTGAGCATGTGAAGCGGATCCAATCTCATTATGGTTGTCTTACGTGATCTACTCATAGGAACCGTCCTCTCGGACGAAGTATCGCAATCCCTTTGGATCTCATGGCTTCCACAAAGCGGTTATGAGCTTCCTCTTCCACGAGCCTTGGCATTACGAGCCAACGAGACGAGGCCTCGCGCTCTCGGGCTAAACGGCTTCCAACGTTGCCTCAATTCCTCTGTAGTCATCTCATTCAAACTCGTCGACCCATTTTCTTGAGCCTCCAAATGAGCCGAGCGAAAAAACATCTCCATTGCCGGCCATTTCTGATTCTAAACCAAGCCACTTGCTTGCACACGGACCAAACGACCTCCCGAAACGGATGAGCGGACCCAACTCGCCGTAGCTGCAGGTGTAGAGATGGGTTTATAAGGTGTTTGAAGGGAAATTTCGAGTAACGGGAGAGGAAAAGAAATGGGATAGACTCGCACAAACACAAATTTATTTATGTTCAAGTATAAATCGGTGTCTTTTAAATCCTAAATACAGTTGGGAAAGGATAAGCCTTTATTCATGCTAACTATACCTCGGGGAGACCTAATGACGCAACGTTCGAAATACACCAAATGCTTTGTTTTGAAACATATAATAGGTAATGATACCTAACCAAACTCTAACATCTTTATGGAACGAAAGGGTTTGTCCAAATTTCTAAAGAAATTTGGGCAGCATAACGGGTCTTTTCGTAGAATTTCGAAGAAAAATCCGGCATGACCTCTCGTCGGTACATGTTGGCAATGCGGCATGATCTCTCGTTTAGAACACGCCATGGGAGTGACATGTCCCCACGTGAAATCATGTTGCATTTGGCAACATGCCCACAAGGTGTGAGGTTTTGAGGGAAGGTATAAGGACCTATGCTATTTTTCAAAAACAATTCATTTTGTTGTAATGAAAACATTGTATCAAAAACCAACCGTGGGTAAGGTTTAGTGTGGTGCCACCTATAACGCACTAGGGGGTTAGGTTTGATTTCGGGCGCTCAAGCGTGGCGGAATTTCATGGCCGTCCGCGATGCCGTCAATTGCACCCGAAGGTTCTAAATCTAAGTGATGTAGTGTGCGGATGACTATATTCCTTTATTTACAAAAAACAAGATTTTTTTTTATTTTTTTACTTTATTTTGAAAAAAGAAAGGAAAACACACACCCTCACACAAGAGATACAGGTAACAACAATCAATTGAGTCACGCTTGATCCAAGGGACGCCCTCAAACCGGTCTTCGATGTTACATTCGGTGGCCACCCTTTGTCGCGTGACACGGGACATCTAGAGACAAAGGTGTCGCACGACTGGATGGTCACCGAACCAGCAACTCTGCAATCATCAAATCAGCCCTGCTCCACCATAGCAAGAGCAACACAAAATACTAATGCACAACAAGTGACCCGCAAAGCACTGAAAAGGGCTCACAAGTTTCATAATCAACGAGATGTATGAACCACAAATGATTATCAAATAATGCACACAAAATGGATGTATTGGATGTTCAATTAAATGAAAGCTTGACCCACTTAACACTTGAAAAACAGGTTTTCAAGTATTCCCCAGCGGAGTCGCCACTGAATGTGCGCTCGCCCGAAAATTTGTTTTTCGTGAAAATGAAGGAGTCGCCATGCCGTTTTAAGAGGAAACACTGAAAACCTTTTTTAGAGAGAAAACATGAGTTCGGGGGTCAGGTTACGTATTAGGAAGAACCGAGAGTTCACCCAACACGCCTCGTCCATAGACGAGTCTTTCAATCAAACATCCAAATAAATCCAAAGTGTGTGCAAATATTGATAATAAAAAGGTGTGGTAAAATGCATCTTATTAATTATGAAACGAGAATTACAGATTGTGAGCCCATTATTTAGGGAGGCCACATCCCTGATACAAATGATCTAAAACCGATTACAAAGGAAAGAGGTCTCTGCAGATAGGTCATGTATGTCGCATGACACGTCGCACCAGTGACCATATATGTCGCGTGACACAGGATCACTTGGAGACGAAGGTGTCGCGTGACATACATAAGCCATCTGCAGAAACTAACAGGATGAACACAGAATCAACAGAAAGCTATACAGATCTAATCGATTAACTAAATTACGAACGAAATACAGAAACAACACCAAATCGACCCCGGGAGTGTGGATATGGGTAGATCCACACCTCTTTAGGGTTCAAACACCAAGTTCAATCAAATATTCAACAATAGAAGCTCAATTGCACGAATTATTCAAGTTAAACAGAGAGATTGCGATTGGGATTCAGTAATCCAGATAGCTAGGATCTGATTACTAAATCCAAACAGAAGTAAATGCTAGAATTATGAGAAATTAAGCAAGAGAGAGAGAGAAGAGGGAGGTTAGAGAATCGTTACCCTTGATGCTTCCACGAATCCTGTATCTAGTCAGATACAGAACCCTTCAATTCGTCACTTCTGATCTGGAAGGATTGATGCAAGGGGTCCAAGTGCTATGGCTTGAGAAAGGGGTTTGGATAGGAAGGAATTGGGTAGGTTGAAGGTAGGAGAGAGAGAGGGTTGTGTTTGGGAGTTTCGTTACGGTGCAAATTCTGCAGAGTAACAGTAGGCTGAAGTTGGGATCCCATTTCTGAGAGGGGGAGGGTCTTATTTATAGGTTGCAGTTGGTGACCTTAGTGTGTCGCACGACCTTACGCGTCCACTTTCCATGCCTCAAGCTGTCGCGTGACACAAGGTGGTTCAACCGCTTTTGGCGCCAAAACCAGTTTCTGGAACATTCCGGGAAAATACCCAAAAGGTCCAACAGGTTTTATTCCCAAGAGGTCCTTTGGCATGAATAATGTACCAAAAGGTACTTCCTTCGCGGGAAACTCATGAAACGTTTCCGAAAGTCTCGGGATCGGCCGGAAATTTACCAAAATGCCCCTTAATGCAATTTTATTACATTAAAATGCATCTAAAAAGGTTGCGAATTGGATTGGCGTACTTACAGCACCCAGGCAACCTATAAATACAGCCCTTCTCCCTCAGTTTAAAGAGGCCCAAAAAATACGAAAACCTACTGTCACTCTGCCCAAATTCACCCTTAAACAACCATTTGCACTCCCATAACTCAAATTCCACACCATATTCATCCTAATATCCATCTCAAACTACCCCTAACCCTTTGAAATCTCTCAAGCCCTAAACAACAAACCAAGAAACAATTGGTAAACCCTCACCTCCCTTACTCAAATCTCCTTCATCCATGCATGTTCTTCATAAATAAATGATGTAGCTTAGTTTCTTTACTTGCTTGCTCATCCCCTTTCCCTCTTGTCCCAAGGATTCAAGAGGATCTCCATGGAACCCATTTCCATGGATGATCCTAAAAAATGATCCATATTCTCTTTTATTTTATGTCATTCCCCACTCCCCTTTTTATATCTCTTGGTACTTGTTTGCTTGACCTAGAAGATGGTCATTTTGGAGTCAATCTCCACATATGACCACTTCTAAATGGTTCACACTATCTAATTTTATGCCTCTTTACATTTTTAGTTTTACTTGTTTTCTTGACCTAAATATGGTCATCTTGGAGTCAATCTCCATAGGTGACCATTTCAAATGGTCCACATTATTTACATTTCTTGCAAATTCTCCTTTCCATGTCTAGGATGCTCACCTTGGAACATTTTCCTTGGATGAACATCATTTAGACATACAAAATAGGTCACACAAGATGTAGGAGATACACTTGAGTATAGATCTCAAGGATGGTCATCTTATGACCACCTTAGAAATCTTTCTCTAAAGTTGATACATCTTGACCTAACTCTCTTATCAATTTACTTTCATATCTAATTCCCCTTTTTCCCTAGCAAATGAAATGCTCACAAAGTCCTAATGTACCCCCGGGATGACTTGATTAAGTAGATTTATCACTTATGACCACTAATTAAAATCTAGGGAAAGAGAGGACAAGCATGGATGCCAAAATCCAAATCCCCATTTACTTTCTGTCTTTCAGTTACAATTACAGTTAAGTCCTGTAAATTCAGTTAACTTTCTGGAAATTACAGTGACTAAACTGAAAACTGTAAAATATGGAGATTGCAGCCCTATCCGCGCGGATAAGATTGCACTGCAGTCTTGTCCACGCGGATGATATTGTCATCTGCAAACAATCCCTTATTTTTCTGTTATTTTCAGTTTAATCACTGTTTTCAAACTGTTTTTCAGTTCAGTCCCTAAAATTTCAGTTATTTTCAGAAATGTCCCTTTAAATACACACACACACACACAAAAAAAAAAGGTTTCAAGTGAGGAAGACTCGTCGTACGAGGCATTTCGGGTGAACACCAATGTTTTTCCCGGAGTGTAACGTGACCTCCGAACCCATTTTCTCTTATTTTGGGTATTTTTCAAATTTTTGACCCTTAAACAAAAAACGGCGTGACGACTCTGAAATGATTTTTTAAAAAAAAAGTCCGATAAAGAATTTTCAAAGTTTTTTAAAAAACAAACAAGAGTCTTGTCGGGCAACCAAAGAAAAATTGTGGCGCGGATACACATCATCATAGTGGCGACTCCGCTGGGAAATAATAAATAAGTTTTTTTTTAAATAATAAAAAAATGATACTCGGTATATAGGTGGAAACCATTAAATTTCCTCTTCAACGCCTCCTTGTGGAGTCGGGGATAAATTATGGTAGAACAATGCCATGTATCGGTATCATTTCAAAAAAAAAAGCTTTTGTGGGTCAAACTTCCGTCCCAACACTTGAGACCTTTTGTTTTGTGTGTGTATGTATTTTCCCGTTATGCTTTGCTATCGTTTTGACCGTCTCGGAAAATTCAAATTTTGACTGTCGGATCGATTCTTTTAACTGCTTAGAATTTTATGTGCTTATGTGCTTACATGTTTTCAAATAAAAAAAATCTTTTCTGCATGCATCATGCCTTTAAGATACATTTGAAAATTTCTGTTTTTACTCAAAAAAGGAAAATAGACTGCCGCACACTACGCGCACGTTGACCGTACACTGCACACTACGTCCTTAACCCGGGAAATCTCAGTAGCAGACTGGGAGGCCTTACTACGCCTCTCGGTGCGAGCACGGGATGACCCAAACAACAGCCATTGGTTTACCCTCGTGTCAACCCTGCACTTGTCCGTGACACACTTTTTCCGATACTCGGTTGGTTTTTGGTCCGGTCTGTGTCAGACTGTGTCAGTGCATGCCCCGTGTGGGTCAAACCCTAGTCAACGTGCCAAGTCAAGATCCCCCGCGGACCCAACTCAATCGGAGTCATGCCGGTTTTCCGTCATGAACTTTGTCCCGATCTTGACAGGGGCTCGGACTTTGACTTTGACCCACTCGGCTCATACACTGGCTCCCGGTATCACATCGAGTCATCCGGGATTAACGCTCAATCCATGTCTAATTACCGCTTAACCAACGACGAGTCAAGATCCCTTGCGGACTATTATCAGTCAGAGTCATGCCGGTTTTCCGTCGGTCACTTTGACTCGATCTTGACCCTCGACGCTGGCCTTGCCGGTAATTTACATCGAGTGCGCGTTAAGACTTCATGATCCGCCAGACCTTAGGTTCGTTTTTCTTTTCGATTGGTGGGACCCGCTTGCCCTACGGAGCCCTTGTTCGGGGTTACAGGTTGAGGGTCCGCAGGCGTAGTGATGGGACCCACTGATTCAGGACTTAGAGTAGTTAAAAAAAAAGAAGAGCAATCTTTTCCAACAGCTTAGGTTTTAATAAAAGACGTTTTAAGTAAACGGAAACAAATAATCGCATGTTGCATGAGCCCTGAGCCCAAACACCTACCCTTTTTCTTTCACCCCCAAAGTATGAACCTCCCTTGTATCTTCCTCCCGCAGCACCTCACAAGGCTTGGGTACGGACACCGGGTCACCGTCTGGCTAGTTGGGAAGAATCAAGCGCATCGTCAGTTTCACCGTTCGCCCCAACTTGGATTTTCAGAATGTCTGCATCAGCTGGTAACAATGGGGACAACACCACTCCGCCTTTCGGGACTCCCCAGACAGAACAGCAGTGGAAGCAGTTGGGCGAACAAATGAGACTGCGACAGGAAGCACAGATGAACAGCCTTCTGGAGGCTATTAGGAGCCATGGCTTGATTGCTAGTCCCAATCCCGATGGCACTTTCACCGTGGAGGAAGAGGAGGACCCTAATCTCACTCTCGGTCGCCCCGAGTACGTCAGGATGCCACCAGCCTCCTATGTGACTACTGCCAGAACCCCTGCCTCTCGGTCTGCAAGTCAGCCGATCCCTAAGAAACATCTCAAAATGCCGCCACCACAGTTTGATCTAAAACAGCGGGCAGGGATTGGTCAGTTCGGTTTTTCTCAGCAGCAGTCAAATGTTCCTCCTCAGAATGGCACCCACCGTACAAATCCCAGTGTTTCCCGGGCTGTCCAAACAGATATCAGCAATGGGAATGAAACTTTACCTCCAGGAAACTTCCGAACAATGGAGGAAGTATGGCTAGCCGTCAGGGCTCTCGAGGAACGTCAGAACGAGCAACAGGCCTGGATCGAGGAAGCAACACGTCATTTCGGGACCTTAACAATTCCCCAGCTGACTGGAGCTCCCCTAAAGGACAAGTACGTGCCTGCTCCCCCAGTTTCTAATACCTCCCGTTACCCTCCGGAATCCAACCATTTACTTCCAAGCGAATCCAGCAATCAGCATATCGAGGCCCCAGACCCACAACCAACTGTCAAAAACATTTGGTGGGATGTTTGCGACTGTCCCGACTGCCTCGAGGGAGACTACCAAGATGAGATCAGTAAAGACTGTCCCCCTAAGAGGAAAATCAATCCCTCTTCCCAACAGAAGTTGAAGGCAAGATATGAAGCTGGTGATCCCGCAGTGGGAGCCCTCGGAGAGCCATCCGGAAAATTTGATTACTATGTCATCTATCCCAGTAAATCCCCTCAATCCAGCTCAACTCAAAACCCCTCCAGCGCAGCTCAGCCCGAGGCTCCAATCCCACCACCAGCTGTCGAATACATTTGGTGGGATGTCTGTGACTGCCCAGACTGTCTCGAGAGGGACTATCAAGATGAGATAAACGAGGATCGTCCTACCAAGAAGAAGAAAGCTTCCTCCCAGCAAAAATTGAAAGAAAGGTTCGAAGCCGGTGATACCAGTGTGGGGACACTCGGAGAACCATCAGGGAAATTCGACTACTATGTCCTCTACCCTAATGAACCAAAGCCGCGGCGCAAATGACTACACAATCATGAGTACCGATGAGGAGTAGCTATGATGGGGGCTACCCATCTTTACATGAAAATGTCTCTTAGTCAACCTTCGTAGGCTCTAGTATTTTCTTTTTTTACCAAAGTCCTTCGTAAACATCCGCTATTGTAGTCCATTATGGACAGGGTAGTTAAAATTTCAACTTTTGTATGAGTCTTTTTCTTTTCTCGCTAGACTCGAGACTCTATTTTATATTTAATGAAATGGTCTTATTTCAAATGATCACTCGTATTGCTCAAATGCTTGAACTACGACGGCCTGAGCTCCTCACAACGAGGAGAACGTAGGCAACCAGAAATGGTCCGACCATAAAAGCATTCCAAACCGATAAAGGATTTTGAGCAATCTTGTGATCATTTTGGATAAAACATATTTCCAAATGTCTCGATGAGTCTTATTTTTCTACAACATAGGGAAGGTAGAGCTAAACACTGATTTCTGTCAGCAAGGGCTTCCATACACTTTTCCATGTCAATGCTCTCTCAAAAGAGCCGAGACTTGAAATGAGTTCTTTTGTGCCCTCAGCAAATGAGGCCATCTTAAAAAAAATGATATAAAAAAATGCCCTTGCAAGTATACACTTCCAAATATCTCTTTTGTCTGGTTGACTAATTAACTAAAGAAAATAAAGAAAAGGATGGGTTGCCCCCTTCGCTACATGACAATTCAATCCTCAGAAGACGCCCTAGCCCTATGGGCCATCCAAGGAACAACAGCGCAATCTCAGGCTCAGAAACCCGTAACTTGGGAGACAATCCGGAAGGCTGCCCAGTCAGAAGCCAGTCATACCCAATATCCCCAAGCTCAGCCCCTCACCATTGCTAAGCTCCGGGAAACTTGCAACAAAATCAGTCAGAATCGGTGGCCAGTTGCTAAGCAAGCTCCTCTGTTAACCCTAGCAGCGTTAAAAGAGTCTTGCAAAGAGGCGACAGATAAGCCAGAGGGAGAAGTAAACCTGTTGACTAGATCCGGGCAGATCCATCAGGGTAATCCCAAGACAGATAAGAGGCCAGCAGATCAAACACCCAGGGAGAACCGTAACCCCTATGCCAAGACAGCTGAAACTCCTGACCCCCAGAAAGAGGATCATGTGCTCACTCAGTTGAAACAAACTCAAGCCAACATCTCTCTATGGTCTTTACTCACTTCATCTTATCCCCACAAGCTGAAATTGGAGGAAAGTCTGGCCCGCACACTGGTCCCTATTGATGCTACCCCTGACGACGTGGTGCAATTAATTGGAAACATCCACTACGGAAACATAGTCACCTTCACGGACCTAGATGTCCCCCTATTTGGAGCCGATCATAATGATCCTCTCTTCATCACGGTCCAGCTAGATGAACGACGTCTCCCTCGGGTCTTAGTGGACAATGGGTCCGGAATGAACATCCTCCCAGCAAAGATCATGAGCCTGCTTGGCATCAAGCCCACAGATCTGAAGTCTTCCTCCCTCACAGTCAAGGCCTATGACTCAACGTCTCGTACAGTACATGGGGCTGCTACTTTAAACATGTGGTTCGGCAAGAAAATGATACCCGTATAATTCCAAGTCATTGATATCCCAATCACCTTTAATGCTCTGTTGGGAAGACCTTGGCTGCACCAAGTTAACGGGGTCGCTTCGAGCCTTCATCAATGTGTAAAGTTCGTTGCAGATGGGGATCTAACAACCATCTATGGAGACCTTGTCACTTTGGAAGGCACCGACACGGGTGGAATACCCATCCTAGAGATCAAACATGATGAGGATGGTCTCATGCTGACCGGCTTCATAGTGGAGTCTCCTAAAGTCCAAGTTTGCAACGTGGATCTGACTGTCACCCGGGACAAGATCCCTCCTGTTATGAGGATGATGAGAAAGATGAATTACCTACCTGGTCTGGGTCTCGGGAAGCGCCTACAAGGGGCCCACAAGGCCATTAAGGTGAAGGAACAGAAAACTCGCCATGGCCTGGGATATGAGCCAACTTCAGAGGGAATTGCAAAAGAGAAAGAGATTGCTCGAAAAAGATAGGAAGCTGCTACAAGAAAGGTCCCTTTCAACAGCCCTAAATCTCCCCCTTTTAGTCTTGACATGACTGACTACTTCGTAAAGGGCGCTCCACAGCTGGATAATGCCACAGTCAAAGAGCCCACTCCTGCAGAAGGCTGGCTGAAACTACAGGAGAACCTCAGTAAGTTCAGGGGAACCAGAGCCAACCCCGTCCGCATAATGTTCCTCGACCTACCCAAGATACCTGGGGCTACTACCACCATGAAGAGCAAGTACACTTTCAAAGGGGTACCAGAGCTGGTAAAGCAATTTGAGAAGCTCAACGAAGTCATTCCGACTGTTGAGAAGGCCACAACAGCTGAGTTTGAACTGGTCATGCCCAAGGCCAAGACTAGAATTCTCTCTAGATGAATGGGATGGTCCCGTCATGCAGCAGATGTTTGGGGAGGAAGTGCACATTCCAGACCTGATCGACTGGGGCTCAGTGAAAGAAACGATCGCGATGGTGAAGCGGGGAGGACAGAAGCCGCTAGATCCCCGAGCCATGGTCATACAGTCTACCATGCCCTTGAAGAATTGGGAAACTCTCTCCCGTCCGTCCGCGAGCAAAGAAGAAATGGTCACAAAGCTTGGATTGGTCCCCCGTCTCCTTGTGACCACCTATTTCAAGTCCTCCGAGTCTCTTGTCGTCGAATTCGAGTCCCTAGAGTCGCCTGATGGCCTTACGCCAGAAGACTATGAAATTGTAGCCAATGTTGTACTTCCTTTTACTCTAAATGAAATGATCGACCTTTTCGAGTATCCCCTGATTGCCACTTTAACTAATGATAAATTAACTAACAACTTAAAAACGGTTAATAATGATTCACTAGATAAAGATGCAGACACACTAAACGAACAATACATTAAAGAAATCTTTAAGCAGGTTGTTGAGAAAGAGAAAAACCGAGCCCAAGCTATCGAGTAGGTTTTGACTCGTGTGAATCTGGGAACTGCGGAAGAGCCTAAAGAGACGCAGATTGGCAGTTTCTTCGACGGGCCCGAACAAGCAACTCTGACGGAACTACTCAGGGAATTTGTGGACGTGTTTGCATGGTCTTACAAGGATATGCCCGGCCTCGATCCCTCCATAGTGGAGCACCGGATACCGTTAGATCCAGAAGTCAAGCCAGTCAAACAAAAGTTCAGAAAGATCAAACCTGAGTGGTCGTTACAAGTAAAGGAGGAAATTGAGAAGATGCTCAAGGCAGGATTCATCAGGGTCATCGAGTACCCCACCTGGCTCTCCAACATCGTAACAGTCACCAAGGCTAATGGAAAAGTCCGATGCTGCGTGGATTTCAGAGATCTCAACAAAGCCAGCCCAAAGGACGACTTCCCCCTGCCCAACATTGACATGCTGGTAGATACCACAGCCAATTACGAGGTCAAGTCTTTCGTTGACGGTTTCGCCGGCTACAACCAGATCAAAATGGCCGAAGAGGACCAGGCTAAGACAGCTTTCACTACCCCCTGGGGATCATATTGCTACACAGTCATGCCTTTCGGTCTGAAGAACGCTAGGGCTACCTATCAGACGGATGCCACCGCCCTATTCCACGACATGATTCATAAAGAAATAGAGGTATACGTGGATGACATGATAGTCCACTCCAAAGGATCCGATGGCCAGCACTTCATCGATTTGAGAAAATTTATCGACCGCCTCAGAGAATATTCCATGAGGCTGAACCCAGCTAAATGCTCCTTTGGCGTCAAGCGAGGTAAAGTGTTGGGATACATTGTAACTGAACGGGGAATCGAAGTGGACCCGCAGAAGATCAAAGCCATAGTTGAAATGAAACCACCTCGAACACTGACAGAAGTTAAATCTTTCATGGAAAGGCTACAGTACATAAGCCGTTTCGTGAATCAACTGACCTCCATCTGCGAGCCTATCTTTAAGCTGATGAAGAAGAGCACATCCACTGAATGGAACCCATAATGCCAGTTTGCTTTTGAGAAGATCAAGGCATACCTTGTGAACCCTCCGATCCTTTGCCCCCCTCATCGGCAAAAGCCACTACTATGTACCTTACTGTCACAGACATCGCAATTGGGGCTATGCTGGCACAGGAGAAGAAGGACTCCAAAGTTGAAAGCGCCATCTATTTTGTGAGCAGGAAGCTACAGGGCAGTAAACTCAACTACTCAGTTTAGGAGAAGACCTCAGCAGGTCTGGTATGGGTAGTGGGAAAGCTGAAGCACTACATGCAGTCTCACTCAGTGCATTTGGTCTCAAAACTAGATCCCATCAAATACCTGTTCAACAAGCCCTCCCTCTCTATGAGAGTAGCAAAGTGGTCAACCACTTCATTATAGGAGAAGCAAAAAACATGTCTCCGAGTGTCGCAGAACACGGCAAAAGCTCTCATCAAGTCATAATTCGGGATAAGCTCCTTAAGAGACCATAGAGACTTGATCTTGTACCTCTCTTCAAAGAAGTCTCTATTCCCATGCATGACCTCCCGAGACCATTCCTTGAACTTGTCAAAGAAGATCATTTGCAGCTCTTTTGGCAATTTCGGAGAATTTTTCATGTTTTCCATGGCTTTCTATGGTTGTGGGTCGTGATTTCAAAAAGAACATAGAAGAAGATAAAGTTGAGTGATGAAAACCCAGCCTGAGGTGAAATTTAAATAACCCTACCAGGTGCTGCCCTTGTCCACGCGGATGAGATTGCAGCCTCAATCTCATCCACGCGGATAAGATTGTTCCCCAGTCCAAAAACTTTTTTGACAACAATGAAATCTGCTTGCCCAAATGAGGAAATCCTTCCCCAAACGGCCAAACATGAGAATATGCTCATTCCCCATGATTTTCATTCAAAATCCCCACAAAGATCCCTCTTTTGTCCCCAAAAAACACAAAATCGGGCTCGTGCAACTTGCATTCAGTATAATATTAACAAAACCATAAAAAGAAGTATATACAAAAAATACTTAGTAAAATAAAATATAGTCATTACATTCCTAACATAAAAAAAAACGTAATGTGCATACATACTCTCTCTCTCTGCCCTAACAGGTACACTCAGTCGGAATCACTATCCGAATCAGGAGCGGGATCTTCCTCCCTGGAAATATTCTTGCCGCGCCTCAACACTTTCTGTCGAGCCGTACTCGGTCCCTCAGCCGCTGCCCCCAGAAAAGCCATCTCCGGCTCTATGTCATCCTCCTCGGCGTCAGAATATCGGTCCTCAGGATCAGCCGAAACGCCCCGATACGGCACCCCAATGTCGGCAAAGAAGTCGTACCCGAAGGAGAAGGCGTCGAAACTCTGGCCGTATGTGCCTTGGGTTTGTAAGGGAGTCCCATAACCTCCCTGCAACTTAAAGGCATCGTAACCACCGCCGTGTAAAGAGGAGCCCTCGCCAGTCCTGCCCTGTACAAAGCTCGGTCTCTCCATGCCTCCGTAGATGATATGATCCCGGAAGAGCTCCACACTCCTGTCCATATAGCCAGAAGTAGAAACGTTCGTCGATCCCCTGGGCTGAGTGTGAGGAGTCTCTATAGACCTCCTGCCTGGTATTGTCTCGCTGGCAGGAATGGGGGACCTCTCCCGCATAGAGGCACTAGATCCCAGCTGCGCCACCCTCTCCGAGCCCCGAAAATTCCCTCATGTCACGAGGTTGCGAATAAACCTCTTTGCCCCTATAACCTGGCTCAGAAGTCGATCCACAACCCGGGACGAGTAATGCAATAAGAAACAGAAGCATCAAAAATAGTCAAAACAATGACGAAAGAAGAACAAAGCCAAAACAATCAGAACACAATCGGCACATACCTGAGCATTCGATCGAGGCCGGAAAGCTCGCGGCGTCACCTCTGTGAAGGGTATCTGCATCCTAACCCCATCCTGGGTATACGAAAAATCCGCCTGAGGAATCCTCACTACCGAATCCCCCTCACTCGCCAGCACCTGAGGCGTCCTCAGCCTGCGCACTATAAACGCCTGATAGGGCTCCGGAGTAACGTAATCCATAGCAGGCCGCCCACCTCTGAACCAATGCCAGTTCTCTGACCCTTCCCGAGGAAACAACATGTTAGCCGGAGGCTCAACCGGCGCCAAATCAGCCAACCCTAGACCATGCTACCTCGTCACCCTCTCCCCCAAATAGTAAACATTGCAGGTGAGTCCCCGTAGGATCCACCTCTACGAAAAGAAAAAATAGGACAACAAAGGTCAAATTTCTCCCCAACCCGAACCATGAACTTTTGACTTCTGACTGAAAATTCTTACCCTTCTCACTCTGACTTTTCATTCAAACAGCAATGATTCCTCATCCAATGCTCAGCGCTACCCAGCTGGTCCACCTCGAACCGGCTCGTAAAAATTAACCCTATCACTAGTCTCCGCCCTCAAAGATGGCACCACGTCACTGTACCGCATCTTTATCCTGGTCCGGCTAGTCCTCTTCACCCGGGCATCCTTCGTCCACCAAAGCATCACCGGGTACGCAAAAGCCTCCCCCTGGACATGGTCCCATAAGGCGTAGCCAAAAATCTCCAAGGCTCAGACCTGCATCCAACAAAGGAGACCCGTCAAAAAACCAAAAGTGCATACACAATATGTACGAAGGATAAAAGGAAAGAAAAAGAATGTACCTCCAATGGGAACCCGAAGCAAGTCAGGGAGGTGGACGCCTTCCTGCTGTATCTGTCCAAAGCGAAGTATAACTCCGCCAAGCCTGCCTCCCCCCAGGCATACTCATCTATCCTGTCTATGCTCTCGGCCACAAAAAGCATCGAGCGATCTGCTCGGCTGTGATGGTCAGGTCCCCTCTCTCGTACCTGGCTATGCTCTCGGCCAACTTAGCCTCGATCAAGGCATTCTCCATGCCCATCCCCTTTCGCGGCACGATGCAATCCCCAGCAGATTCATCAGCTCCGCATCCGTATACCCGTCGTGCCACTCCAAGCTGAGCCCCTTAAAGGATAGGCCAGTAATAGCGGCATAATCGGTAGGCATCACGATAGCCTCCCCCCAGAAGAAGTGAAAAGTGTGGGTAACATCCCACCAATACTCCGCCAGCGCCAATAAGAGCCCCTTGCTCTTATGTAATCCAGCCACCCCCCTCAGGCCCTCAACAAAGCCATAAAGCTTAGAAGCTACCACAAGCTGACGAGGACTCCGATAGCCCACCCTGCCAGTCGTGGGCAAAGTATTCCAAAGCCTGACAACTGCCTCCACGGAACCCCGCGTCTTCAACTTATCCAACTTACGTTGGATGATATCACCTCTCTCCTGAAAATAGACACAACACAAATATGTCATCAAAATTGCCAAGGTGATATGAACAACAAAAGAACAGAAAAGAAAGAAAATAAACTCCATCTCATTTTCAGATACATTTTCCTACACACATTCTTTTTTCACACACAATTTTCATTCAACAAAGAGTCCATTCTAAATTCGATAAATTTGTGTTCATTTTTAACATACAAATTTCATTCAAAATCTCTTATACAAGAGTCCGTTCCAAATTCTGCAAATTTGTGTTCATACAATTTCATTCAAAATCTCTTATACAAGAGTCCGTTCCAAATTCGGCAAATTTGTGTTACAATTTCATTCAAAATCTCTTATACAAAGAGTCTGTTCCAAATTCGGCAAATTTGTGTTCATTTTTTTAAAAAAAATACAATTTCATTCAAAATCTCTTATACAAAGAATCCGTTCCAAATTCGGCAAATTTGGGTTCATTTTTACATAGCATGCATCTTTCTCACATTCGTGCATCATGTCATCAAGCATGCATTCACAAAAAAAAATCACCACAAAAAAAAAATCTCTTATGCAAGAGTCCGTCCCAAATTCGGCAAATTTGTACCCACTTTGTTTTTACATTATGCAAACTACTCATGTTTTTCATAAACAAATTGCATATTCTTTCTACCCATAACTTCAATTAAACACATGCATCACCAATTTCAATTTTTCATGACAAAATAAACAAAAGCCCCAATTTTGACCATTCAAGCCCTAAGTCTACATATACTCCCTCTGTCCCGCTACAAACCGCACACTTTCTATTTTGGGCGTCCCATTACAAATCGCACACTTCCTAAAATGGCAAAGAATCTTTACTATTTTCACTACTCATTCTCTCTCCTACATTATTTTAATACTCACAACACCATTATAATTTACTATTCCCTCCACTCATTCTCTCTCCTATTTTACTTTTACACTCACAACATTTATATCATTTTTTTTCCTTAATCCTCGCGCAAACAGTAACAGTGCGGTTACTAGCGAGACGGAGGGAGTACCAATTTTGACAAAAAAATCAACAAAATAGCCAAAATTGAGTATCATACCATACGGAGATCCTCGTCGGTGGCTCAATGTTGCCACATATCCGTATAAAACTCCTCATTCATCGATTGCGAGAGCGTGTAATGGCGGTGCATTCTCACCAACTCAAGCCTCCTCTCCGCCGCCTCTCGACTCACCCGACCTCGACGGACTCCACGAGCTCCTCCCCTTTGCTCCATAGCCTTGATTTTGAAGGATTTTGCGAAGAAATCGGACAACAATGGAGGTTTCTACCTCTTTTTTCTCTCGTTTTCTCTCGTCTCTCTCGTCTGGCTGCTTGGGAAACTGAAGAAGAAGACACGACTGTCTGTTCTTTTAAAACCAAGCGCCCTGCTGGTCCTATCCGCGCGGATAAGATTGCAGGGCAAAATTCCTGTTTTGCCCCTTTAATTTCTGGTCTTCTGCATTCAGACCCCCAGCTTAACGAAAACTTAACGGAAGTCCATTCCCTTCCTAGTTTTCAATCCCGGCCATCATCGTAAGCCCGTCCTTTAACGAAAACATAACGGAAGTCCATTCCCTTCCTAGTTTTCAACCCCGGCCGTCATCGTAAGCCCGTCCTTTAACGAAAACATAACGGAAGTCCATTCCCTTCCTAGTTTTCAACCCCGGCTGTCATCATAAGACTGTTCATTTAACGAAAACCTAACGGAAGTCCATTTCCTTCCTCGTTTTTAATCCCGACCGTCATTGTAAGCTCGTCCTTTAACAAAAACTTAACGGAAGTCCATTCCCTTCCTAGTTTTCAACCCCGGCCGTCATCGTAAGCCCGTCCTTTAACGAAAACTTAATGGAAGTCCATTCCCTTCCTAGTTTTCAACCCCGGCCGTCATCGTAAGCCCGTCCTTTAACGAAAACTTAACGAAAGTCCATTCCCTTCCTAGTTTTCAACCCCGACCGTCATCGTAAGCCCGTCCTTTAACGAAAACTTAACAAGAGTCCATTCCCTTCCTAGTTTTCAACCCTGGCTGTCATCGTAAGCCCGTCCTTTAACTAAAACTTAATGGAAGTCCATTCCCTTCCTAGTTTTCAAACCTGGCCGTCATCGTAAGCCCGTCCTTTAACGAAAACTTAACGAAAGTCCATTCCATTCCTAGTTTTCAAACCTGGCCGTCATCGTAAGCCCGTCCTTTAACGAAAACTTAACGAAAGTCCATTTCCTTCCTAGTTTTCAACCCTGGCCGTCATCGTAAGCCCGTCCTTTAATGAAAACTTAACGGAAGTCCATTCCCTTCCTAGTTTTCAACCCCGACCGTCATCGTAAGCCCGTCCTTTAACGAAACCTTAACGAAAGTCCATTCCCTTCCTAGTTTTCCACCCCTGCCGTCATCGTAAGCCCGTCCTTTAACGAAAACTTAACGGAAGTCCATTCCCTTCCTAGTTTTCAACCCCGGTCGTCATCGTAAGCCCGTTCATTTAACGAAAACTTAACGGAAATCTATTTCCTTCCTCGTTTTCAATCCCGGCGTCATCATAAGCCCGTCCTTTAACGAAAACTTAACAAAAGCCCATTTCCTTCCTTGTTTTCAACCCCGGTCGTCATCATAAGCCCGTTCATTTAACGAAAACCTAACGGAAGTCCATTTCCTTCCTCGTTTTCAATCCCGACTGTCATCGTAAGCCCGTCCTTTAACGAAAACTTAACGGAAGTCCATTCCCTTCCTAGTTTTTAACCCCGGCCGTCATCGTAAGCCCGTCCTTTAACGAAAACCTAACGGAAGCCCATTCCCTTCCTCGTTTTCAACCCCGACCATCATTGTAAGACGGCACCAAGAACACACATCCCCAGCAGTTTCCGAACTACGTCTAGGCTTGATTCCCATCCGGGATACGTAGGTAGCCTACCATAGGTCCAGCCACTTGACCAATATGGTCATCCTTTTTCCCGGCAGTTATCGTAATCCCGAATCTTCCCCAGCAAGAACACTTTTAAATAGTCTCCCTCAGGTTCATACTCCTGAACCGATGCTCGACTCAGGTTCATACTTCTGAACTAAGTCCCCATTTAGGTTCATACTCCTGAATCGAACCTCGACTTCATACTCCTGAACTAGGTCCCAATGTAGGTTCATACTCCTGAACCAAACCTCGACTTAGGTTCATACTCCTGAACTAGGTCCCAATGTAGGTTCATACTCCTGAACGGAACCTCGACTTAGGTTCATACTCTTGAACTAAGTCCCAATGTTGGTTCATACTCTTGAACCGAACCTCGACTTTTGTTCATACTCCTGAACTAAGTCCAAGGTAGGTTCATACTCCTGAACCGAACCTCGACTTAGGTTCATACTCCTGAACTAGGTCCCAATGTAGGTTCATACTCCTGAACCGAACCTCGACTTAGGTTCATACTCCTGAACTAAGTCCCAATGCAGGTTCATACTCCTGAACCGAACCTCGACTTAAGTTCATACTCCTGAACTAAGTCCCATGGTAGGTTTATACTCCTGAACCGAACCTCGCATTAGGTTCATACTCCTGAACTAAGTCCCAATGAAGGTTCATACTCCTGAACCGAACCTCGACTTAAGTTCATACTCCTGAACTAAGTCTCAATTTAGGTAAAGCGCCCCTGCTAAGTCGAATCAGTCTTCGGCAACGCTTCTGCTAAGTCGAGTCTGTCTTCGGCAACGCCTATGCTAGGTCGAATCAGTCTTCGGCAACGCTTCTGCTAAGTCGAGTCTGTCTTCGGCAATGCCTCCGCTAAGTCGAATCAGTCTTCGACAATGCCTCTGCTAAGTCAAGTCTTTCTTCGGCAAAACCCTCGTTAGTCGAGTCTAGCTTTGATAATGAAAATGCGGTGGGAGGTCCATTCTTTGACCGCTCCTTTCCCTCGCAAGATCTGAACTACGACCGGCTTGATTCCCACAAGGGATACGTAGGAATCCTTTCGTTAAGGGTCCAGCCATTCGACCGCCTCGGTCACCTCCTCGCCCATCTCGGCAACATTTGCCAGATTAGGATCCTCACTTTGTTGACGACCCCACTTCCCCTGGAAGTACCATCGTCGAAGGGCTACTGTAAGTACCCCAATCTGGGTCGTTAATGTTCCATCATCCCAAATTAATGATTTATAATCATTTAGAGGGATTTTGGACATTATTTTGACAATTTGAATGAGGAAGGATCGCTTAGGAATTAAAAAATGATAAAAAACCTCGCTGGAAGTCTGTCATTCCCAATAAAATGGAATATTGACCAAGAACAAAATGTCAAAACTACTTTTCTACACTGTTCAGGCACGCCTGCTTAGGTAATCCGCAATCAGTACCCAGGCAACCTATAAATACAGCCCTTCTCCCTCAGTTTAAAGAGGCCCAAAAAATACAAAAACCTACTGTCACTTTGCCCAAATTCACCCTCAAACAACCATTTGCACTCCCATAACTCAAATTCCACACCATATTCACCCTAAAATCCATCTCAAACTACCCCTAACCCTTTGAAATCTCTCAAGCCCTAAACAACAAACCAAGAAACAATTGGTAAACCCTCACCTCCCTTACTCAAATCTCCTTCATCCATGCATGTTCTTCATAAATAAATGATGTAACTTAGTTTCTTTTCTTGGTTGCTCATCCCCTTTCCCTCTTGTCCCAAGGATCCAAGAGGATCTCCATGGAACCCATTTCCATGGATGATCCTCTAAAATGATCCATATTCTCTTTTATTTTATGTCATTCCCCACACCCCTTTTTATATCTCTTGGTACTTGTTTGCTTGACCTAGAAGATGGTCATTTTGGAGTCAATCTCCACATATGACCACTTCTAAATGGTTCACACTATCTAATTTCATGCCTCTTTACATTTTTAGTTTTACTTGTTTTCTTGACCTAAATATGGTCATCTTGGAGTCAATCTCCATAGGTGACCATTTCAAATGGTTCACATTATTTACATTCCTTGCAAATTCCCCTTCCCATGTCTAGGATGCTCACCTTGGAATATTTTCCTTGGATGAACATCATCTAGACTTACAAAATAGGTCACACAAGATGTAGGAGATACACTTGAGTATAGATCTCAAGGATGGTCATCTTATGGCCACCTTAGAAATCTTCCTCTAAAGTTGATACATCTTGACCTAACTCTCTTGTCAATTTACTTTCATGTCAAATTCCCCTTTTCCCCTAGCAAATGAAATGCTCACAAAGTCCTAATGTACCCCCGGGATGACTTGATTAAGTGGATTCATCACTTATGACCACTAATTAAAGTCTAGGAAAAGAGAGGACAAGCATGGATGCCAAAATCCAAATCCCCATTTACTTCCTTTCTTTCAGTTACAATTCCAGTTAAGTCTTGTAAATTCAGTTAACTTTCTGGAAATTATAGTGACTAAACTGGAAATTGTAAAATATGGAGATTGCAGACCTATTCGTGCGGATAAGATTGCACTGCAGTCTTGTCCACGTGAATGACATTGTCATCTGCAAACAGTCCCTTATTTTTATGTTATTTTCAGTTTAATCACTGTTTTCAAACTGTTTTTCAGTTCAGTCCCTAAAATTTCAGTTATTTTCAGAAAAGTCCCTTTAAATGCACACACACACAAAAGGTTTCAAGTGAGGAAGACTCGTCATACGAGGCATTCTAGGTGAACACCAACGTTCTTCCCGGAGTGTAACGTGACCTCTGAACCCATTTTCTCTTATTTTAGGTATTTTTCAAAGTGTTGACCCTTAAACAAAAAACGGCATGACGACTCCGAAACGATTTTAAAAAAAAGTCCGATAAAGAATTTTCAAAGTTTTTTCAAAAACAAACAAGAGTCTTGTCGGGCAACCAAAGAAAAATCGCGGCGCGGATACACATCATCACAATACCGTCATTAGAAAGAGAGAGAGATTTGTTGATTCTTGCTTGTTTGCATGTCACTTTCTTGCTCCCCGTTTTAATCCGTAGGTAATTTTGCTTTTAATTTCTTCTTCTTCATCTCCTTCTGCTACTTGGGATTTTGATGATGACCCGTAATTTTGGTCCGGTTCGTCCTTTAGAATTAGGAGATGGAACCACTACAGATCTCTTCGCCATTGAACGCTGTTGAACTGGTGAGGAGTGCGGTTCGTAATCCCCTTGTGACAATTGACTGGGAGAAAGTAGAACTCATGGATCCTAAACTAATGAATAAGGACCAGTGCCCGGGCTCAGAGGATTTGAGCTCTCCCCTAGATGTGGAACCCTTAAATACCATTCACCCTGAAGTCTAGACCGAGGACCCTGACATGCCCGTAGTGGACCTCAGTAGTAGTGAAGACCTTGATCCTATGGAGAGTGAGGTGGATGGAGGCGGAGAGGATGATGTTGAGGTGGAACCATTAAGGGGGTCATCTTCCAGTCTCTTTGGCTCCCAGAGCACGGAGACAGAGGAAGATACCCGCAAGGAGGGCGGCCGCATGGCCACGGGCACATCCCATAAGACAATGAGGATTGTTGACGCCTTCAGGGAGGATTATGAGGAAGAGGCCCCTGTCCGCGGCAAGAGGCCTGCTGCTGAGGTAAATCCTGGTCAAGTCAAGAAGAGGAAAGGCAAGGAGGCGGCCTCTATTGATTGGGAGCAAGAAATATACACCACTTATGTTGTTGACCCCAATGCCTTTCGTGTTCGCCCTCTTCAGGAAGTGCTAACGAAGAAGGGAAAACTAAGATCGAAGACAGTAGACGATGTCCGCGAGGACAATAGGGCCTGCATTTTCTACGGGGCTCAATTCAAGAATGGACTGAGACTTCCCCTAGATCCCTTCATTAATGAATTCCTCAATTTCAACCAGTGTCTCCCTATGCACCTAACCCCTAACTCCATCAGAGCCTTGGTTTCTTTCATAACAGTTTACAGGGTTTTGGGCTACGAGCCTTCCCTCTATGGGCTTTATTCCTACTATCAAAATCAAATAACCAATGGAAACCTGGGCCTGAAAACGAAGAACAACTCTGCCCGGACCTTTTCCGCGCCTACCAATAAGTTTGATCAATGGAACCAGAGGAACATTCTGGTCATAGAGGCTAGGTTCTGGTGGTCCTTTTCAAAGCCTGACATCCCTGTTCCTGTTAGGGTGGCCACCAGCTCCTACCCTAATCCAGCTCTGTCTGAGGCCCTACAAGTTTCCCTTGAGACTTACTTGGCCAAGTACATAACCAAGGGAGTTCAGCCCATTTTTGACGTGAGCACGATCGTGGAGAGTGAGCCCTTGTTGATCTACTCAGGGGTGGCCCCTCTGAGGGAGGGTAGCTATTATGCCCCTGGAGTAGAAATAGAGCCCCAGCTTCGTGACCCTAATTGGAGGGTGCATGAGTTTTTCAAATTTGAGGCTGACTGCAGAACCTGTATGATGGGCACGGTCTGTGAACCACCGGAATGGATCGGTCTGTATTCTTCCTTTGAGAAAATTGCTTTAATTGCTTTCTGATTTCTCGGACTGTGTTTTAACCCAATCTTTTTCTTTCAGAGTAGATCCAGCTGAATACCTGTAATGGCCCGACTCACCCCCAACGAACTGAAAGCCCAGAAACTACGCCAAGATGAGAAAAATAAAGTGGCCAGGCAAGCGGCCTTGGGTGGCATTGCTGGGAAGGGCGTCTCTCTGCCCGTTTCTAATAGATCATCTGGCACCAGCTTGGCCGGAGTGAAGGGAGTCCCAACTACCAAGGACTTGCCTCCACCGCCCCAGGGTCCTCCCCCTGCATCTGCTGCCCGCGTCTCCAGCCCTTCTGGTCGCACCATATCTTTCAGACACATAATTCAATTGGACCATTCCAAGAAGAGGCCCGCATATGATGCGGATATTGCGGCCAAGGAGAGGGCGCAAAAATCTCAAAAGGGGGATGACACACAGGCCCAAGCCTCCACTTTCACTGCCCCCAGTCTCTACTTCCAATAGGGGGGAACCATCTGCTCTATCTCCTACCCTCTTGTGCCCCTCTCCACACGCAAACAAGCGTGGGCGCTTAAGAGAAAGTTGGATGATGTGACCGCCATCAAAGGGGCAGACCTCTATTCCCGCGGGCCTCATCAATCAGTTGCGGGGCTTGGTCTCCTAAATTGGCTCTACTCTCCTGACTTCTACAAGAATGTAGCGGTCAAGGAGAATGATGCTGCCTTGATGGTGGTTATTGGCCTTGCTTTTACTGAGGTAAGACCTGTCCCCTTCTGCAACCTTGACTCTTGTCTTTGCAACCTTGATCGCGATTACTGATCCTTTCCTATATAGGCGGGCAACAAAATGATGCAGCTGAGGGAGATCTTAGATGAGCAGGCTGCTGACCTCACCGAGCAGACCAGGATTCTTGCGGATAAGTGCAGGGAGCTGAATAAAGCTGAGGAGAAGGTGAAGACCGTGTCCGACTCTCTTATCGAGAAGGAATAAAATTTGAAGGGCTTCATGGATCGGTTGGTTGTAGTTGAGAAGGATCTAGAGAAGACCTAGGGTGTGCGGGATGAGCTCCGCGGTCACAAGGCGGAGCTGGAGAAGAGGAATGCTGAGTTGGTGAATAGGCTGGAGGCTTCCCAGAAGCAAGTCTTAGTCTTGGAGGCTAAGGCGGACGAGCTCTCTGAGCAGCTGCTACCCCTGAGGTAGTTTGAGCTAGAGAGGGAGGCCATTCTGCTCGCTACCCGTTAGGAGGCAGTAGAAGAATTTAAAAACTCCGAGGAGTATAAAGATGAAATATCGAGTGAAGCCTCTGCGCAATATAAGATTGCCTGCCAGACGCAGCTACGGAACTTTGCTGCCACGGGCAAGTTTTCAGCGGAGCAGTTGGCCTTAATAGGCTCATTGATCTCCACTGATGCTTTATGCCTGCCCAGACATGCTCTGGTCCCTCTAGCTGAGGAGGAGGTGAAAAATTTGGAGCTCTCTGCTGCCTTGTCTTTGCCTTCTGTTGCCGCGGTCACCGCCACAAGCCTCCTCGCTCAGATGGATGAGATGAGGTTTGGAGACGAGAAATTATCCTATAAGGAAGCTGCTGCTCGCCTGTTCCCCATGGGCCTGCAGTCAGTGATGTGTTCGGACCGCGGCCAGCTCCTGCTCAAGCTTCAATTGAACCCTCAACTGCTCCTGCCACTGAAACAACTGATCCCCAAACTATTACTGACTTAACTATAACTGCCAACCTTCCTTCTCCAACACCCACAGCTGAGGCCGCCAAAGAGACCGCTCCCTCTGACCAACCTTTAGCTTAGGATTTTATTTTTTCTTTTGTTTGTAATAGATTGTAGGATTATGTAAATCATTTCTCTATTTAATAGAAGTATTTTTCTTAACTGCTCGTCTTTTTAGGCTGTTTAATTTTGGCACTATTTGAATACTTTGATACTTATATCAATGCTTTTTACAAGCTTGTATTCTTGCTTTTCTTTTTTCCAGCGTATAACTTGGATTAATCAGTTTTGACTCATTGCCGTGGTTTATGGGCATGTTAGGCCTTTTAACCGCGTTTATGAGTTCATAACTCTTTATTCAAAACCGCATGAGTTATTCGTGAGAGTCAACCCTTTTTCTCTATGACCGCATTTGTTATGGCATTGGACATTTTTGAGGTCTTGACCTTATTTTGTCTATTTGGCTTTTAAAACTTCTTTGATCACTCCCTTCCACTTACACTTATTTAGATTTTTTAAATCCGTGGTGTAATTTTAAAAGAGCCAAGGCAAGCTTCTTTCATTGGGCATGCAGATTGTGGCCGTGAGGCAATAGTCCACGCAACAGTAGGTAGGGGCATATTGGCCCTTTAACCCACCGACATCTGTATCCACTATTGGTGGTTCACGCGGTCTGACTCTTAAGAGTCTTGTGGCGATCATGCAACAGGCTCATATGTTGGCCTTTATACATACAGGCGTGCGGTCAACAGCCAACTAAGGCCTACGCGCATTTAGTGGGTCTGGACTTTGGCCTTTGTCCCCACTTGCATCTATATCCACTTATTTATGGTGGTTCACGCGGACAGGATAGAGATTCTTGTTCGCGATCGAATACGGGCTTAATGGCCTTTGTACCCATATAGGCATGCGATCTTAATGGATCTTTGCGCATCACCAGGTAGGGGCCATATGTTGGCCCTTTTACCCACTGGCATCTTCTTGTGGGCATCCACTTTAGCTTTTGAGCTGGTGGGAATATTGCTACTATAGTTTTTAATACTAATTTTGCACAAAAATTCTGTTCAATAGTCATACATTCATTGCCTCTATCACCTTTACATTTTACAAAGATTTTAAAAGAAATACTTTCTAAGGTGATCGCTATTCCAAGCGTTCTTGAGGTCTTTTCCTTCCTTTGTCCGCAATCTGTAGGTACCCTCCTTGATTATTTGGGTAACTTCGTACGGACCTTCCCATTTCGGGGAGAGCTTGTGGAAACCAGCTTGGGTCCCTTGGACCTCTACGTTTCTGAGTACCCAATCTGCAATCGAAAAACTTCTACTATTCACTCTCTTATCATGGTGCTTCTTCGCTTTTTGCTTGTAGTTCACCATTTTTTCGTTGGCTCGCATTCTCTTTTCTTTGAGATCGTCCAGGTTATACCTTCTGTTTGCCTTGTTTTGAGACTCATCGAAGTATGTGACTCTGTACGAGGGTAGGGCTACCTCAACTGGAGCCATTGCCTCTGACCCGTACGTGAGTGAGAAAGGGGTTTCTCCCACTGAGTTTCTGATTGTAGTGCAGACAACCCATAACGCGGTCTCGAGCTCGTCCATCCCTCGTCCTCCTCGTCCTTCCAAATTTTTCTTTAGGGCGGTCAGGACTAATTTGTTCGCGGCCTCAGCTTGATCGTTCCCTTGGGGGTAAGCTACTGCGGATTGGCGATGTTGTACTTTCATTCTCTCACATTCAGCTGTGACTTTTGTAGAGAACGGAGTGCCATTATCCGAGATTATTGCCCGGGGAACCCCAAATCTGCACCAGATGTGATCGTGGATGAAATTTATAACATTCTCCTCGGAGATAGTGGCTAAGGCCTTTGCTTCTGTCCACTTTGTAAAATAATCCACGACCACCACGGCGTACTTAATACCTCCTCGAGCAGTAGGGAACGGTCCGATTAGATCAATCCCCCATGTATCAAACGACCACGATGGTACTACCAAAGTCTGCTCTGTTGATGGTAGTCTAGGAGTGTCTGCAAACCGTTGGCATTTGTCACATTTTCTTACATACTCCTGCGCATCTCTCCTCATCGTAGGTCAATAAAATCCCTGAAATTTAATTTTGTCCGAGAGAGTGCGAGCACCAGGATGTCCGCCACAAACTCCTTCATGGACCTCATAGAGCAAATTGGTGACCATGTGAGTTTTGATGCAGTAGACACCCCACTCTGAACCAATAATTCATGATTACACTACTCTTTGTCTCTCTTTTGTGTTTTGATGAAAGCATATCAGTTTCGTCATGTTTCGTTAAGTTTCTAACTAACCTCGTTAGTTTTGGACCTAACTGACTAACGAAATAAACTGAAGAGGACAAAATAGTCAACCGACTAGTTGTCTCGCACGGGACATACGTGTCTCGCGCGAGATAAGCCCTTTGCAGGATATGCAGAATCACTCTCCTTCTCCGTTTCAACCTCTTTCGAGATAAAACCTTATCAATCCGGTCATCTAATTACAGTTGAGTTCTGGAACCTTCCTTGAGTCTCCTAATCTTGGTGACCAAATCATCCATCCACCTCTTAAACCCCTATAAATACCTGATAGCTTTCGATATTTCAGAGGTCTCCGATCCCCGATCGAAAACACATAACACACACATTTGTTGGTTTCTCTCCCTGAAAGATTCCTTCAAAATCACTCACAAACAACTCCTAAATTCGTCCATCAACCACGTTGATTGACGAACATCAAGGCTCAAGCCTAAAATCAAGGCGAAGCTCTGTCCAAATCATTCCTCGACCAAGAAGACACCTTAGAACTACGTTCTAAATCAAATACTCCTTAAATACTAGGTAAACTCCTATACTTTTATTTCTTCTTCTCAATCTGTCTATTGTTTTTTTAGAGTAGTGTAATCCTATCAAAAGGATTAGCCTAGAGTCCCTTCAATCCATGGAGGTGATCTCGAAGCATACAATCCGACATTCCTAATCAAGAAATTGATTAGGGTTTGCTTGTTCTTCTTTAATTATTGTATTGTAAAGATTGATAATACTCAATTGGCAAGACCGATCTTCGGATTGGGTGGAATGGGTGCTCCTCGACCTTCCCATTCCATAACTTAACCCCCGAACCCTCAAATCTCTTTAAACATAAAAAGGTTTTTATTATTGTTTTCCTAAATAAATAATAAGTGGCGACTCTGTTGATTCATGAAAAATCGAACGCTACAGTTTTGGCGACTCTGCTGGGGACAATCAATTAAGAGGGTTAGACTTGCACACAATTGAGTTTTATCAATCTTTTTATTTTTCTGCAAAAAAAAATTGATTTTTCTGGATTTTTTCAGATTTTTCTGTACTATTTTCGTCAAAAAAAATTTACTGTCCGAATGCTTGTCCAGCGCGGGATAAGGTTGTACCGCGCGAGACAATGGTACGACAAGAATTTGAAATCAAACTTTGGTCAGTTGACTTTCCCTTACAGTTTGACCACACTAAATAAATCAAAAAAAAAAGACTTGGCATGCAGTTGACTTTTCTCTAGATTTTGACTGCAATTAAAAAAAAACACTTACAGAAAAGTTTTTAAAATTCAGAAAAGTCAAAATAAATTATTATTTCTATTTTATTTGTATTAACTTTATTTTGCAGGGTTGAAATTACCCGATCTTTTTCGCGCGCGGGGCGGCGGAAAAGGCGGTTGTCTTTCGCGGGGGGTTGGTGTCTGAGACCTCGCTTCACGGGAAGGAGCAGAATGAGGAGTCGCCACGCGGTTTTGTATTTTGAGCCCAAACGTTGAGAAACGGCTTTTGAAAATGGTGTCGTTTTTATTGGTAGCAAAAACTTAGGAAAAGGCTTTGAAAACGGGGATCATTTTTATTGGCAGCAAAAACGAGTAAAAAGCTTTTTAGTACCAGAGATTGTTAGGTTCGGAGGTCACGTTACGTTTCGGGTAGAGTATTACGAGATCGCCCGAAACGCCTCGCATGACGAGTCTTTCTACCTTTCTCGAAATCGTGTGTGTGTGTGTGTCTTTTGAAATGGGGGCTTGAATGACAAGCTTAATCTTGGTTTGAGTGACAAACGTTGATTAGGTGACTTTGTTTGAAAAGACGAGCGTTTGAATGACAAACGTCGGTTTTGAGTTTGAAATGAGCGTTTGCGTGGCAAACGTCGACTTTGAGTTTGAAATGAGCGTTTGCGTGGCAAACGTCGATTTTGAGCCATACGAGTCATTGTTAACGATTTTTACGGGAAAAATGCGTATTAAATGATTTTAAGTGTCAAATGGCGGCTTTGAGTTTGAAGATGAGCATTCGGAGGCCGAACGTCATTTCGCGCGTTTTGAAAGAGAGTTCGACGGACGAACTCCGGTTTTGAACCGGGCATTACATTGTTAACGATTTTTACGGGAAAAATACGTATTAAATGACATGCGATCAACGAATCGGGTTGCGACTCGGACTTTGAAAAGTAAATACTATCACAATCCAAACGGATCGGACTTGTAAATGACAGTATTTAAAGCGGTGTCAACGGAATCAAACGATCCGGAATTGTAAATGACGATCAACGAGGCCAAACGGCTCGGAAGTGTAAATGACGATCAACGAGGCCAAACGGCTCGGAATTGTAAATGACGATCAACGAGGCCAAACGGCTCGGAATTGTAAAGGACGATCAACGAGGCCAAACGGCTCGGAATTGTAAATGACGTGAAAGTAAACGGAACGGGGTCGGAACGCCGTTTTAACCCGTGATTACTTCTCTTACGGAAAGAGAAGAGGATCGAGGGGCTAAAACGTATCGGACCCCGTTAGACGGAGGCGTCTACATTTTGACAATGACGTTCGAAACAGTTATAGCGACTGGCGCGTAAACCGAGACGGAACGGAAGATTCAGAGAGAGGGAGTTGTACCTATGGCTAGGGTCGACTCCTTTGGCTCGGGAGGTGTGTACGGGACACGGAAAGTTATTCGAAAGGTTGTTTCGAAGTTGTAGGGTGCGTATTTGATCGAAATACGAAGGTTTCACGCGAATCGAGACAAAACGGGAGCTCGGGAGGGGTGGAAACCAGTTTGGACCGTGGGGTATGTGATTTTTTGGTATCAAAATCCTCTTCTTTGCCTTTGACAGCAACTTCTATTTATAGGGTGAAAATTGCAGTAGGAGTCCGGCCGGACTTGGACTGAATTTCAGGGGTTTTGGGAATTTTGGAAATACGGGGACTTCTTTGGCAATTTCAGGAAAATTGCACAGTGAGTCCGGCCGGACTTGGCTTGCAAACCAGGGGTATTTTGGTCTTTTGGCCTTGATTTGTGATTGACGAGTGACTAGAGGGAGGTGGCATGCAGGACACGTGTCCTGTGACTCACCAGAAGTGTGGGAGTTCGTTCCCCGATCCCGGTTTTGTCCGTTTTTTAAAATAACGATCAGGAAATGTCAAAACGCCCCAGGAAAGTGCGGAAAATGCGTTTTTCGGGGAAAGCCATACTTTTACGTGAGATGTCACGTGTTAAGTACGGTTCGACGTCGGGATGCAGGCGGTCCGAGAGGCGTCTCGTGGCACAGCAACGGGGAGTTTAACGAGTTCCGGTTAACCTGGAGCGGGCCAGTTAACAGATTTCGGTTAACTTTCTGGCGGATTTGGACGATCCGGATTTGGGTACTTACAGTTAGCCCCTCGGCGACGTCACTTTCGAAGGAAGTGGGGTCGTCGAAAAGATAAGGATCCAAATCGGGATGCCTTACTTTGAAAGAGACACAGGCGGTCACTGGTGGACCCTTAGCGAAAAGGATTCCTACGTATCCGAGCGGGAATCAAGCCGATCGTAGTTCGAAAAGGGGCAAGGGCGCGCATGGGGACCTTGACTGGCGAGACTGTTAGAGGCGTCTAAACTGGATGAGACCATTCGCGAGGTACACGTACACTGAATGGAGAGAAGCTGATGAGGCGTCCGAACACCTGGGGCTTGAAACCTTCGAGGGTGTGTGGCGCCTCAAACCGGGTTGCGATGCGCGAGGGCGTTCGTGCCTTGGAGGTCTTTGGGCTTATTGCGTTGCGCGATTTTATCCTGCTGGGGATGAGCGTTCGGGCCTACCTGGATGGCCGAAGAGGGATTGTTGCAAGGCGTTCGTACCTTGGGGTTCGGGCTTATTGTTGTTGCCGGAGATGACTGTTTGCAAGGCGTTCGTACCTTGGGGTTCGGGCTTATTCTTGTGCTTGAGAATATTTGTTTGCAAGGCGTTCGTACCTTGGGGTTCGGGCTTATTGCTGTTGCCGAAGGAGACTATTTGCAAGGCGTTCATACCTTGGGGTTCGGGCTTATTGCAGTTGCCGGAAATGACCATTTGCAAGGCGTTCGTACCTTGGGGTTCGGGCTTATTCTTTGCTTAGGAGATGACCCGTGAAGGTCTCGATAAGAGAGTGGAGGTCGGACCGCGAAGGTCGGGATCAACTGTTTGAAATCGGACCGTGAAAGGTCGCGAATAAGAGTTTGAAATCGGACCGTGAAAGGTCGCGATTGAGAGTTTAATGGTGAGGACCATTTAAATTTTAACGTCAGGAGACGGAATCGTATCAAATGTCCGGAGATACATGGGCCGAACGTTTGAATGTCAAACGTCAAGCGGGAGGAAACGTCGAGGAGACGGCGTTAGTGGTGAGAACCAGGAATTTAACGTGCGGGAGACGAGCGTTAGTGAAAACTAAGCGAGAATTTAACGTCACGGAGACGGCGTTAGTGAAAACTAGCTGGGAATTTAACGTACGGAGACGGCGTTAGTGAAAACTAACTGGGAATTTAACGTGCGGAGACGGCGTTAGTGAAAACTAGCGGGAATTTAACGTGCGGAGACGAGCGTTAGTGAGAACTAATCGAGAATTTAACGTCTCGGAGACGAGCGTTAGTGAAAACTAGCGAGAATTTAACGTGCGGGAGACGAGCGTTAGTGAAAACTAACTGAGAATTATCCTCGGGGGATAGGGCGTTATAAAGGTCTAACGGGGGGAAATGTTACACTTTTGGGGGCCAAAAGTGGTAAAATTGGAATTGCCCAGGCGAGGGGCAAAAGGGGCAAAAATTGCTAGTGCGGTAAGAGTCCGGTCGGACTTTACTGTTTTTCCAGAAACCTTTTAAATGCCGAGGCTGGGGAAGAAAATGGCCATTTCTTCCATTGTTGCCGGCGAGAGAGGAGAGAAAAGAGAGAGAAATCCAACCCAAATTGCAAGGTTTGCTCGAATTTGTGAGGGAAAATCGCTATGGAGGGTGAAGGAGGACCAATGGCTCGCCATGGAAGGACCGACAACGAGAGAACTCGATTGGTTCGGACCATTCGAACCACCACTCTTCCATTGAATCCGACGGAGTTTTATCCGGCGAGGGATAGACACAACTCCAAGGTTGGGATCGAAAGACAAGTAAGTTCCCTACAAATTCCATTAATTTCAAGAATGTGCATTCTTTAAATGTTAGAAATTTGTTAGGAATTTACTTAGGGATTTTGGTGCCCGATTTGGGGCTTTTGACTTTGCTATGAATCGTTGTCGAAATTGACTAGGACGTAGTTCAATTGACATCATGGGTAGATGACATAAAAATTTTGGTTGCAAAATTCCATGTCTAAATGCATTTTCCAAAATTAAAGTAGCTTTAATTCGGGACGGAGCGAGATTTTCGAAAAATTCGAAAGAATTTGAAAGTTTCGGATTCGACGGAGTTTTCGAAAGATTTTGAAAGTTTCGGATTCGACGGAGTTTTCGAAAGATTTTGAAAGTTCGGTTCAAGTTTCGAAAGATTTTGAAAGTTCAGTTAGACGGAGTTTTCGAAAGATTTTGAAAGTTCCGGATTGACGGAGTTTCGAAATGATTTTGAAAGTTCCGGATTCGACGGAGTTTTCGAAAGATTTTGAAAGTTGCGGATTGACGGAGTTTTCGAAGATTTTGAATATACGTAGGAAATGAATGAGAACCGTATCTGCATTGCATCCTTTTGACATGCGTTGGTGCATTTTGTTGACGTTGCTTCTGTCTTGTTTGTCTGCGGGGACGGGGATGGTTGATACCCACAACCAGAAGAGTCGGGGTGCCTTTGAGGCGGTGCGGGTATTGTGGGGCCTTATCCCGGACGTGGCCCGAGAGGGAGAGAGGAGTCCACGGCAGTGGTGATTGACTCCGGGCTGGCATTTGGGTTTATCAGTGTTGTGGCTGCGACAGCTGATACGCCGAGGGCAGGTCCATGTATGTCGCGCTGAGCGAGTGCGGTGGGATACGACCCACACTTTCCATTTCGAGATGGGGGAGGCGACGGTGACTCCACGGATTTTGCCGCTATCGCTGGGTTGCCGACTTATGGCAACGCGCTAGTGTGGGTTGATGGTTACACCCCGGAGGCGGTTATGCAGGGCTGCTGGGTTTTGATATTACCGATGCCAGGGGCTTAGGCATTCGGTACGAGCCGATGGAGCGTCACTTGAGGGCGGGCGTTGCCGATTATCTGGCTGGGTCTTTGAGGATGACCGCGGAGCGTCCAGCTCGAGGGTTCCTTTGGTTTGCGCTGTCGCGGACCTTGCTTCCCGACTTCCGACACGTCTTGTCACTTCCCTCTGCTCGGGTCACTGACAGATCTGGATGCCGTGAGGGGTTTGCGTGGGGGAGGCTGGGAACCGCCGAGCTCTACCACTCTTTGGGCGGGTTCTCGCGGGGAGAGGAGCACACATTTAGCTGCTTCACGCCTGTCTTGGATGTAAGTTTACGTGCTTTTTCTCTTCCTTGCCTCTTTTATGTACTCGTATGTATCTGCTTTGTAGCTGACATAACTTTCCATTCTCTTGGCAGGTCTGGTGCTACGAGGTGTTCAGTCCGCAGGCTTGGGACGTCAAGGAGCCGTACCGTCCCCTGTTCCCTGCCATGCTGGTTTGGCAGAAGAAGGCGAAGAGGGCGGTCTCTTCGAGGGTTGGCACTCGAGTGTCGTACGAGGAGATATCTCTGGCGCTGAACCTGGAGTTCTCCGAGAGGATCCAGCTGACCTGGTGGAGCAGGTTTGATCATGTCGCGGTGCAGATTGCCAGCGAGACTACACGGCGGCGGAAGCTCCTGGTGGGACTTCACTGTGACGCCATGTATTTGGGGGAGAGGGTGACCCGTCAGCATAGGCAGGGGTCTCTTCCATTGGTGCCGGTGGATCCTCCTCTGTACATGCAGCATCCCCGGGAGATGCCGATGGATGAGCTGGAGGGATACCTTCAGGGTGTGTACTTCACCGAGTACATCATAGCGGGGGCCGCTTATGATGTTTTCTTGAGGATGAGGCTGAGGAGCCCACAGGTGCAGCATAGGGAGGGCGAGGTCCCTGGAGGTCCTCGACATTTTCCTGTCCCGCGAGCTAGGCTAGCGTACGAGGGGCTGGACGGCAGCGCAGGCGACTTGTGATCCCGCTCCCGGCGGAGCCGAGACCACGATACAGGGCGGACCCCAATGCTGCGGTAAGCATCTTTTCTGATTTTCTGCATTTGATAGTAGCATTCTGCACATGATGCATCTGTACTTTCTGTTCGCTTTCTGATGATTTTCCTGGTTCGCAGGTATCTGGCCGTACGTACAATGAGGCCATGAGGCTGGTGGACGGGTGGTCTGCCTATGCCAGGAGGCTCGTGGAGTTCATGCGGTGCAGTTCCCGGAGGAGCGTGGACGTCCGCGATCGGGGGCCGTCTAGGCGAGGGTTCGCCTGCTCCCGCAGCTGGTGGGGAGGACTTCACGCAGGGGTTTGGCCGGTTCGCGGGCGGAACGGCTGGATTTGGAGCTCCTTCTTCTGCGCACTCGGGCGCGAGAGGGAGTCCTCGAGTTCGCGTACTCAGGAGGCCCTTTGCCTATTCCGGCTGGAGGAGTTCGGCGAGTTCCTGTTTGCGCGGATCCGGCGGCGGCGGAGCGGCTGCGTCGAGTGTACGGATGACGAGCGGGACTCAGAGTAGTCCCCTTTTTACTGCTTTCTTTCTTTATTATTTTGTTTAGACAAAATGCATGTATTTGTCAGGAACAAATTTTGATTTGAAATGTATTTGCAAAAGGCGCCCGTGGGGCGGAACCTGTACTTCGCATATTTATTCTGTGATCACCTTCAGTTATTTTTGGCAAATAAGCAAATAGGTTAATCAAAAATAAATAAAAAGGAGAAATGCATTAAAAATTGAACGGGTCAAAAATTAAGCATGTATGCACTAATTTTTAATTATTTGCACTGTTGCACGAGCCCGGGGCGGAAGGGATATTGACATTGGTTAAATGAAATCAGGCGAGGCACGCGGATTTCATAAGAGTGAACAGGGCATGGTTTGGAAATGTTTCCAACTTTTAAGAGCGGCTGGCTGAGTTGACCAAGTCAAGCTGCGAGGGAGTCCGGCCGGACTTGAAATGAATTTCCAGATTCTTTAAATTGCAGTTTCAGCTTTGCAATTTGTAAGAACTGCGCATTGCTTTTGCTCATTCTGGCTGAGTTCTTTTCCATTTCTTAAGGTTTTCTTCACCTTCTGACATGGCTCCTTTTCCCAAGTTATCGTCTCGGATGCAAGAGCGATATTTGGACAACTTTCAGTCGTGGGTACGGAACCACACGAGGCAGAACAAAAGGTTTCGAAGGCTGTTACTGGATTAAATATGTTTGGGCTTTGAAGGAGCTCATGCCAGATTGGGATCTTTTGAGAGTCGCGTCTCGGTTACAGGACGTAAGGAGGAATGTGTACAGCTTTTCGTACAACGAAGTCACTCCTACGTTTGAAGATTTCCGGGCCATTCTGGGAGGACCTGAGGACGGACAGCTAGTTCTTCCGTATGCTGGAGGCATGGCCATCGTTGAGAAGCTAGTGTCTTTGTTGGGTATCTCATTTGGAGAAGCATACGGGATGCTGATACAGGATACCGATTATGTTGACATTTCGGGCTGCAGAAAGATTTGCGGAGCTGAGGGGAGCGTCTTTGCGTGGGACACGTTTGCTCTGTGTGTGATTGCTACTCTGTTCACATTCACGTCTCTGGGTGTGTGCCATCACAGTGTACTGGACCTGGTGAGCGTGCGGAGTGGAGGACATCGTGCCATGGTCTTGGGCGAGACGTTCCTGGGCATAGGCCGGATGGCGGCCGGTAGCCGATACATGTGGGGAGGGAGTCCCGCTATGCTGACCATGTGGTTGAGGAGAGGCTGCAGATGATGCCTGAGGTGCCAATGTCTGTGACGCTTGGTCTTTCTCGCGACGTCCTCTGGTGATAGGGGTAATCGCGGCTAGGCTGGAGCTCTGGATGGCCAAGCTTGGCACGTCACTTGCGATGGTGGGTTCCCCATTGGAAGTTACAGACTTGTAGGACCGCTCAGGAGGGTCTGTTGATCGTCAGAGTGCCGGGGCTGTCTCAGACGTCATTCTATATTCCATCATTGGTTCTGCGGCAGTACGGGCTGGAGCAGATGCCACTGACTGATCTGAGTTATGCTGCTACCTTTGAGGTGGGATCTCTGCGGATGGAGGATCCTTCGACGCTGTTGCTGGTCACCCGGTGGTGGCAATACACGTCCTTTCCTGCCAGGTTTCTCTTTCACCGGAGAGGGCACTGTTCTGTCGGCAGTGTCTGGACTGGTACGAAGAGTGTATGGGGAGACACAGATGGCTATCTTGTGGAGACGGAGTGAGCTGTTGGGTGCTGATCACCTGGGCAGCCGACATTGAGGAGGACAGAGGCGAGGGCTAACCCTGGGAATCGTACTGGCGATGCCATGGCTGATTATGTGGCAAGTGCTGATCGGGAGGCCAATCAAAGCACTGCGATGATGGCTCGAAGCGAGGCGGCTCGAGACAGAGCTAGAGAAAGGACTGTATTGACAGCCACAGGATTGACGGAGGCGTCAGGAAGAGTCCCTGAGCCAGGTAGAAGGCCTACCGGAATATTTCCTGCGAAGGTGAAGAACACTCGCCGGGGAAAAGGGAAAGGGAAGAAGGATGAAGGACCTAGTACGGGAAACTAGGTTGACCTTGCTGTCCAGAGTATCCACCCATTGTCATTGCAGACACATTAATTGATTAATGTTTTATTGTAGTTTTGCTAGCGTGTAGCGAGTCAAGAGTTGACCGTGCTTGAACTCATCAAAGAATGTTTTAACCGTTATGAATTTGTAGGTTAAATGAAAAGAGTTTTCGAAACACAAGCAATTGATGCTTATTGTATTTTTTTTGTTTTTTAGACCGAACCAAAGATGGCTGCCTACGTTCCCCTTTTACAATTGGACTAAGGGGCTCAGGTCACCGTAGTTCGACACTTTAGGTGAATTTGAGAAAACAAAGAAGTGCGACCCTGTTTTTTACCTGGATCATTAGCGGGAATGTATCCAGTTGGGTATTACTCTTTTAGCACTTTAATTTACTGAGGGGGACGGTGTATGGGGAAGGTGAGTTGACTCGTGCTCTTCCTCAAACGAAGTATCTGCGGAGCTTGCTTCCGTTCACGGGGTTAACGAAAGGGTTTCCGTCCAAATCTGCTAGCTTCATGGCTCCTCCGGAGAAGATTCTTTGTACCACGAACGGTCCTATCCAGGTAGGCTCCCACTTTCCGAGGGGATTGGTCTGCGTAGGAGGCTTTTCCTTTAGCACCAAGTCGCCTTCTCTGATGTCTCGGATCTTGACTTTCTTGTCGAATGCTCGTGCCATTCTGCTCTGGTAGGCTCGAGTGTGTTCCATGGCTTTCAATCTGCGCTCGTCGAGTAGAGCAAGTTCGTCGTGACGGCTCTGTAGCCATTCGACTTCATTGACCCCGTTTTCCAAGAGGACTCGGAGGGATGGAATTTCCAATTCCACGGGTAACATTGCTTCCATTCCGTAGGTAAGTGCGAACGGAGTCTCCCCTGTGGCGGTTCTGACTGATGTTCGGTATCCCCAGAGGGCTAGATGTAGCTTTTCGGGCCAGTCCCGACCTCTGGTGGTCATCTTTCTGATTATCATGGCGAGAGTCTTGTTGGCTGCCTCTACTGCACCATTGGTTTGTGGTCTGTAAGGAGAAGACTTGTGACGTGTGACTCTGAATTCGGTCAGTAGTTGGTCACAATTTCCTTCGAAATGAGTCCCATTGTCGGAGATGATCTCATTGGGCACTCCGTATCGGCACATGATGTTCTCTCGGATGAACTCGGCCACCTTCCTAGAATTCAGTACCTTGTACGATCTGGCTTCTACCCATTTGGTGAAGTAGTCGACTGCGACTAAAATGAACTCGTGACCATTGCTCCCTGGAGGAGTGATCTTGCCGATGACGTCGATTCCCCATGTGGCGAAAGGCCATGGCGTAGTCATGCAGTAGAGTTCGTGAGGAGGGATGTGATTGAGGTTGGAAAACCGTTGACATTTGTCGCAGCTTCGGACGAACTGGATGCAGTCTGTTTCCATTGATATCCAATAGTATCCCATACGGAGAATGATCTGTGTCAATGCTCGGGCGTTCATGTGCGGACCGCAGGTTCCGTTGTGAACTTCGTTCATTAGCTCGCTGGCTTTTTCTTTGTTTACACACCGAAGGAGTGGCCCTTGGTGGCGCTTCTTGTACAACATACCCCCCAGAATGACGAAATGGGATGCCAGGCGTTTTAATGCCATCATGTTTTTGGCTTTGATCCCTTCTTTGTATTTTCCATCTTCATTTGTGAAGGAAGCTTCTCCGCTTTGGAGGTACTGGTAAATTTGATTGTACCAGGGCTCGTCGATCGTTTCTTTTTCTTTTTCGATCTCACAGCAATAGGCGGGTGTTTCCCGTCTGCCTATTCTGAGGGGTTTTACTGCTTTCCCATCGGGAATTTCGACAAGAGAGGCGAGGGTTGCCAGGGCATCTGCGAAGCGGTTCCTGTCTCTTGGCAAATAGTGAAAAGAGATGTCCTTGAACTGAGCAATGAGCTCCTCCATGTACGCGTGGTACTTCTGAAGGCCAGAATCTACCGTCTTCCATTTGTTGGATACTTGATTGATGATCAATGCTGAGTCTCCATATACATCCAGCTCTAAGATGTTGCGCTCGAGGGCGGCTTCCAAACCTGCTGCACAGGCTTCGTATTCTGCTGCATTGTTGGTTGCTTCAAAATTCAGCTTGATGGCTATGGGAGTATGCTCGTCCTTGGGATCGACAAGGAGCATTCCAATGCCATTCCCCTTCTTGTTGGCTGCCCCATCGAAGAAGAGTTGCCAGCGGTTTGCGCTGTCAAGTGAAAAGATTCCGTCGTCCGGAAATTGTGGATCAGGACCCTTGGGTTCATTGCTCGGGAAGTCGGCAAGTTGATCTGCCATTACTCTGCCCTTTGTTGATTTTCTGACCATGTACTTGATGTCGAACTCAGCCAGGAAGAATGACCACTTGGCTAGCCGCATTGACAGGGATGGCTTGTCAAAGAGATATCGGACGGGGTCCACTTTGGAGACCAGGAGCACTGAATGCGACTGCATGTAGTGTTTCAGTTTCCCGACTACCCATACCAAGGCGGTACAGGTTTTCTCTGATGCTGAGTAGCTGAGTTCACTTCCTTGAAGCTTTCGGCTTACGAAGTAGATTGCATGCTCAACCTTGGAATCTTTCTGTTCTTGTGCCAGCATTGCTCCGATAGACGTGTCTGTTACTGTCAGATACAGGAGTAGTGGCTTGTCTTCGTGTGGCGGGCACAGAATTGGGGGATTAACCAAGTAGGTCTTGATTTTCTCGAAGGCTGTTTGGCACTCGGAGTCCCATTTGATGTCGGCATTCTTTTTCATCAGTTTGAACATGGGCTCGCAGAGAGATGTCAACTGGTTGATGAAGCGACTGATGTACTGAAGTCTTCCCATGAAGCTCTTCACTTCTGTCAGGGTTTGAGGCGGCTTCATGTCGATGATGGCCTTGATTTTTAGGGGAGCGGCTTCGATACCTCTTTCTGTAACCATGTACCCCAGTACCTTCCGCGCTTTGACACCGAAGGTGCAGCTTTTGCCGGGTTCAAACTCATGGAGTGTTTTCTGAGTCTGTTGAAGAACTTCCTCAGATCTGTCATGTGCTGCATGTCTGATCCTCTGGAGTGGATGATCATGTCGTCGATATATACTTCGATTTCTTTGTGAATCATGTCATGGAAAAGGGCTGTTGCCGCCCGCTGGTAAGTAGCCCCAGCGTTCTTCAAACCGAACGGCATGACCATGTAACAGTATGTCCCCCATGGAGTGGTGAAAGCAGTCTTGGCCTGATCCTCCTCGGACATCTTGATCTGGTTGTATCCAGCAAACCCGTCCACGAAGGACTTTACTTCGAAATTTGCCGTGGTGTCGACCAGCATGTCGATGTTAGGCAGTGGGAAATCATCCTTAGGGCTGGCCTTGTTGAGATCCCGAAAATCCACGCAGCATTTGACCTTTCCGTTGGCCTTGGTGACCGTCACGATGTTGGAGAGCCAAGTCGGGTACTCAATCACTCTGATGAAACCAACTCGGAGCATTTTCTCAATTTCTTCTTTAACTTGCAAGGACCACTCTGGCTTGATCTTGCGCAGCTTCTGTTTGACGGACTTGGATTCA